>OX344721.1:5467500-5972500 GCA_947034835.1 Ballota nigra | reverse complement strand
TGGACACGTTTTTTTTTTTTATATTTTAAACCACTACTACAAGCAATGTAGCCATTTTTTGCCGATTCCATTTTTTTTAGTGCAGTGTAGCCATTTTTGCCTAATTAATTTCTGAAATTTAATTTCTGTAAATACGAAACAAAACGGCTAATCATATATATATATATATATATATATATATATATATATATATATATATATATATATATTCCCAGCAAAACATATGGGATAAAATCCCAGCAAAATATTTAAACATTTTAACATAGTAAACATTTAAATAGTACTACGGATCAAGGTAAAGGATAAAGTAGTGATCGTTGCTTGCATGCATCACTTTCAGCCTCGTGTAGATCATCCATAGCTCGCTCAATTAGAACTTTAGCCCTGATTCGCTCTTCAACAGTGGTAGCCTTTTTGAGATCGATCTCTAGAGACATGATGGTCACCTTCAAAGTGAAGATTTTCTGCTCGAATAGCTTAAGCCTTTCAATGGCCAGATCGATCAACACTCTTTTCCTCTGATCCACAAACGAAAAAATTAATTATAATGCAAATTCGATTTCAATACATAAAAAAAAAATTACATCACACCAAACCTCAAAAGCGGCTGCTGTCCGTGCAATGTCCTTGTAAGTTTTTTCAATGACCTCCATCAAACTCTCAAAGGGATCCTACATATAAGAAAGAATAGATTAATGTGGATAAAGAATCGATGGAATTAAAAAAAGAAGATTAATGAAGATATGCAAGGATGAAAATTTAATCACCATTATCTCTGATATTTTCTTTTCTGAACTTTAGATTTAGAATGATGGCTGTGAATCTTTTTTTGGCTTTTGATACATATATAGACTCTTGGCCTTTCAATTGACCGATAAAAATACCACACATCCCCCCTATACGTGTCCATGTATACGCGTGCTAATGATTACAATTCTACATTAATTACTTGATTGACATATATTGAGAGAAAAATACTCACTTCCCTAATTAGTTTTCATGAGTTTTTATAAGTATTATTGATAGTTTTTATAAGTATTGATAGTTTTTATAAGTATTATTGATAGTTTTTATAAATATTATTAATATTTTTGCTATAATCCTAAACACTAAATCCTAAACCCTAAAAGTATTACTTACTTTTTTTTCTAATATTACTAATATTATTTTTATAGTGCAAAAATTAATCACTTCACTTATTAAGCGGTTATATTCTTATTTTTCACGATTTGGTAGTGGAGAAGTGGTATACCCCAATTAATATTGCTCAATACCCCAATACTTCCCTAATTAGTATTCATGAGTTTGTACTGGATGAGTGGTATAATCACTACATTTATATTGAGATTAAATTAATGAATCGTAATTTGCATCTAATGTGTAGGTATTATTAATAGTTTTAGAACTTGATTATAAGTATTATTGATAGTTTTTATAAGTATTATTAATATTTTTGCACTTGATTATAAGTATTATTGATAGTTTTTATAAGTATTATTAATATTTTTATAGTGCAAAAATTAATCACTTCACTTATTAAGCGGTTATATTCTTATTTTTCACGATTTGGTAGTGGAGAAGTGGTATACCCCAATTAATATTGCTCAATACCCCAATTCATCAAGGTCCACATGCAATATTTTTTTTCACTTCATTTATAAGTATTACTAATACATTTTTCTAGTATGACTAATATTTACCAAGACATGCACATGTAGTTACCAAGACATCACTTGAAAATTAATATTAAAATCGTTCCAAACATTACAAAATATAAGACAATTAAACTTACATTAAATCCACTCACTGAGTTGCGTAAAATAAATCCACACCATCATCAACCATTGGATAAGTTTGATTCAGATCAAATGAAACCATAGGCTCGGTCCTTTGCACTGGTTCATCTCGTCCACGTCCACGTCCACGTCCTCTTCCTCGTCCGCTTTCTCTTCCTCTCCCTCTCCCTCGTCCTCTTTGTGCAATTTCCAAAGAACTCATCATACGATTCCCTCGAGGTCTACCCCTTCTGCGAGTAACTTGAGGATTTTCAATTGGGGTATCTCCATCAGGGTTACTTTTATTTGTTTGCTCATTTGTTTGTTCCGAAACAGGATTCCAATTTATAACCCCATTCTTCAATTCCAAGAGCTTCTCTTTAAGAAAATCCATCTTTTCTAAGCTTCCCATGGCTGCATCGGCACATTCTTGAAAATGCTTTTCGACTTCTTGAAATCTCTTGTACTCATTTGTCATGTGTGGGTACCCTCCTTCAAAGAAAATCGTAGAATGTCTTCTCAGAACATCCTTTCTCCATCTTTGCAAAATGTACCTATCATTATAATTTTTTTTTTTTAAATATTAGACTTATTACATGGTATACGTCAAAAATAAAATTAGAGATAATTTAAAGTGTACCTCTCGTGAATAAGCTGGATATCCTTAAGAGTCATCACCTTCATTATATGACAACAAATTAGTCCCTTAAATTCAAAGCGCTTGCATTGACACTTTATGTATTGTCCAATTTCACGGTATTCAACCTTATACGTGAAATCCTTCCTAATCAAATTTCGAATGCATTTCTCGGTCACATAAAAAATTTCAACACCAACCTCAACCACATCATCATCTTCAGGTGGTGAAATTATATTACAATACATTATTCGCCCGATTTCCTTTTGAAATTCCTCGAAGATAGCATTTGTGTAGACATTTCGAACCTGAGCCTCCCAACGATAAAATGTTATGCATTTTTTCACCTTATTTTTTGAATCAAAATCAGCCATAAATTCCTTCTGAATTTTTTTGCCAATTGCCACTTCATATTGTTCCATGAATTCCTTCAAAGTGCATCTCGAGTGAATGAAATCGTCAAAATATGCATGCATACCTTCACTTCGTTGCGTTGAAATCATACCCGCCCAAAAAATATGGTTCAAGTATACAGGAACCCATCTATCCCTTTCAGCATACAACTCTTGAAGCCACTGTTTGTTTTGAAGACCATACTTCACGAAAAATTCAGCCCAACTAGCCTCAAAACTTTGAATGGTAGTACTATCATATATAATCCCTTTGAATTCAATTGTTGCATTGTTATACTCGGGAATACCCTTGAATTTCAAAGGCAACTTCGACAAGATATGCCACAAACAATATCGATGGACGGTGTTTGGTGAGATCTCCCTTACAGCAATTTTGATGCTCTCGAACTGATCAGTGATTATTGCTTTCGGATAAACCATATCCATAGCCTCAATCTAGTTAGAAAAAAGCCACTTAAATGATTCAGAATCTTCTCGAGTTACTAAAGCACAACCTAGCAATATAGAGTGTCCATGATGATTAACTCCTACAAAGGCTCCAAATGGCATTTCATACCTATTGACTAAATAAGTAGTATCAAAGCTAACAACATCATGAAAATCTTCATAAGCCGCTCGGCTCCTAGGGTGAGTCCACAAAACATTTCGTAATCTACCCTCATCATCAATATCCATCGTATAAAAAAAATTATTATCAAGACGTTGCAATCGAGAGAAAAGCTTACGAATAGCCTCTGCATCACCTTCACCTAACCTCAATCTTCGTCTCGCATGTATGAAGTTCCGACAGTCTTTCGGAAGACATCCGATATTTGCAGGACCTCCAGCTTGCACTTCACACAATCGGATGTTCTTGCATGGCCTAATACCGGCTATATCATTGGCCTCCAACTGCCTCCCCATGTGTACACCAATTTTTCTATGAGCCGGCATTAAGATCGACGTATTAGGATCAAGATCATGATTATGGGTTGTAATTATTTTTGAAACCACCCACTGACCATCATCTTGCTTTATTGCATTGAGTCTTGCGGGACATCCAACTCTTTTTGAGATCTTTTGATCCGAAGGTAATCTTGATTTATCACACGCCATAAAAGCATATTTGTTTTTGCTAAAAACTCTCTTCAACACACTAAAACCACATTTGCGTGCATGTTCTTGGTATGCTTCGAAGAGGCTCTCATAGCTATCGTAAAACATGCCTACGGATGGCCCATCTATCTCCGCATCTTCTTCCCTATTGGACCCTTCTTCAATGTTTTCATTTTCATCTTCATCATCACTTCCAAATAGTTGATAAAAAATATTGGAGAATGGATCGCCGCCATTAACATTATCGGTGCTCATTTTTTTTTTTTTTTCGAAACAAAGTTGGGAAGATAGTAGCTTGAAGATGGAAATTACAAATTTTTTAATATGATAACGGGCAAAAATTAATGGTGGCAACGGTAACATGTATTGAATTTAGTCCTTAGAATGTGAAAGGTTTTTTTGGGGGTTTAAACTTACAGTTTTTATTAATTATTAGTTTGGGCGCTAATCAATTCCCGCTTAAGAATGTTTTGGCGCTAATCCTTGGCGGTTAGTAGAAGAGTGGCGGTAATATTGGAGCCAAAAATAAATAATGGGCATAACAGTAATTAAGATAATTAATTCCAATTTTTTCTTTTTTTTTTAATTCTGCCCAGGGCAGAATCTGCCCATTTAGCACTGCCCAAAAAAAATTTGAGGAGAGAGAAGCATGTTGGATTTTTTTTTCTCTGGGAAAACTAACTCGCGAGGCTATTGGTATTTTGGTTTAATCGCTTCCTGAATTAATCCCTTCCTTAATCGCATACCTCCTTCGCTCAACGCGATGCCTACTGCTGCCAAGTCGTAACTGTAAGAATTTTATTGACACATAAATTCAATAACAACTATTATCCTAGAACATGCTTCAATTCTAGGAAATATACATCGCAGTAGATTATTAGGAGCATTAGGAATACCTGGATCCATTGAGTCTCTTAGGCGGAACACGTATTCAATGGATTGGTATTATGGCCTTCCTCGACTAAATCGTTTTATTCCTCAATGGGACCGTCGTTTTCCTTTTGATGGGGAAAATAGAAAACTATGCATGATTTAGTATCTTGGGGACCATAACCCATAGGATCTTTATATACTACTCAATTTAGGCCACCCATAATCACCTAATAGTAGTATAAGGTATCTACTCAATTATTCCATATCAATTATGCAGTCAAAATGACTTTTCCTTATTTAGACCACTAATTTAGTCAATGTTTTGAATAGCTGATATAATTGTATGATATATTTGCCCATAATTAGATTATGGAAAATCCGTGATTTCCTACAATCTCCCACTTGGACTATATATATCGTCTTCGAAGCAATTATATTAAAGAATCCTTAGTTGCGCAACTTTATGCTATTCAATTGCAGACTACCTTTCACAATCTGGTCCATCTCATATACTAGCAATGGAATTACCACGGCATTCACCACATTACAAATCGTTGGTTAAACCCTGATAATCACCATGTTAATATACTTAATGACATAGATCGAATATGGTGAGTAGCATGGAAATTACATGCAAATGTGATCATTATCATGTCTATTTCCAACTGGTCCAACTTTAATCTTTAGTGAGATCAATCCATAATGAAAAAATGTTACAAAATGGAAAATATAACTTAAGTAAATTCAGAATGAAATCAAAGTCATAAACTTTATTCTGCAGAAAACTGAATAAACCAAACCAAAGTTCAACACACAGAACATAAACTCCCACTAAATCAAGGCAGCATCAGAAATAACACCCATATGAGCAGTATGCTCATGAAACACCTTAGGTGTTAATGCCTTAGTTAGTGGATCTGCTAGCATACTATCTGTTCCTATGTGTTCTATAGAAATTTGTTTATTCTGAACTCTCTCCTTAACAACAAGAAACTTAATGTCAATGAATTTTGACTTTGTGGCACTTCTGTTGTTATTGGAGTAAAGCACCGCCGAATTATTGTCACAATATATCTTCAACGGTCTCTCAATGCCGTCTACCACACGTAGTCCAGCGATAAAATTTCGTAGCCATATCGCGTGATTCGAGCTCTCATAACAAGCGACAAACTCCGCAGCCATAGTAGAAGAAGCTATTAGAGTCTGTTTAGCAGACTTCCAAGAAATAGCCCCTTTTGCCAGTGTAAACACATATCCTGATGTGGAGCGCCTGCTATCTTGACATCCCGCAAAATCGGAGTCAGAGTATCATATGATCTCCAAACTCTCCGACCTCCGATAAACGAGCATACAATCTATTGTTCTCTTCAGATAATGCATTACGCGTTTAACTGCTTTCCAGTGTTGTTCTCCTGGATTGCTCAAATATCTACCCAAAACTCCTACTATAAATGCTATATCAGGACGAGTACAGACTTGAGCATACATAAGGCTCCCTATTGCCGATGCATAAGGAATCTTTTGCATCTTACTTTTCTCATAATCGTTATCAGGGCACTGATTGAGACTGAATTTTTCTCCCTTAGCAACGGGAGTATCAAGTGGTTTACTACCCTTCATGCCAAATCTTCCCAAAATCATATCGATATATCTCTTTTGTGACAATCCAAGAATACCTCGAGAACGATCTCTTAGTATTTGGATCCCTAATACAAAAGAGGCATTACCAAGATCTTTCATTTCGAACTTCTTCGTCAGAAATCTCTTAGTTTCGTGCAATAAGTCTATATCGTTGCTAGCAAGAAGAATATCATCGACGTATAAAACCAAGAAGATGTATTTACTCCCACTGAACTTATAGTATACACAGTCATCAACAACATTTACCTCAAAACCAAAAGAGGTGATGACTTGATGAAACTTATGATACCATTGACGGGATGCCTGCTTGAGACCGTAGATGGATTTCTTTAATTTACATACCATAGACTTTGGGTCTCCAGACACAAAGTTTTCTGGTTGCATCATGTACAGACTGGTTTCCTCAATGTCTCCATTGAGAAAAGCAGTTTTTACATCCATCTGGTGTAGCTCCAAATCTAAATGAGCTACAAGTGCCATAATAGTTCTAAAAGAGTCCTTCGAAGAAACTGGAGAGAAAGTCTCTTTGTAGTCAACACCTTCTCTTTGAGTGAAGCCTTTAGCAACTAGACGAGCCTTATATCTTCCGATATTGCCTTTTGAATCCCTTTTGGTTTTAAATATCCATTTACAACCTATAGGTTTCGCACCTTTAGGCAATTCGACAAGATCCCAAACATCATTGTCACTCATAGACTTCATCTCATCTTTCATGGCGTCAATCCACTTTTGAGAGTTAGAACTGCGCATCGCTTGACCAATTGTGACAGGGTCATCCTCAGTCAAAGCAACACCATCCTCATGTTCTTGGAGATATACTATATAGTCATCCGAAATAGCATTTCTCCTCTCCCTAGTGGATCTTCTTAATGGCACCTCCGGCATCTCTTGAGGTTGTTCCTCAATTAATAAAGGAAGGATTTCAGTGTTGTCTTGGTTTGGAATAATGTTTTCGACAGGAGTCTCAACATTGTTTTCTAATACTGGAGTTGGATCCTGAATAATGATAGGCAAAGAGACCAAATCATTGTCAACAACAGAATTTTCTTCAAAGACAACATTCCTTATGAATTCTTTCCTTCCAAACTCAATATCCTCAAGAAACTTGGCATTTCCTGTCTCAAAAAATGTTCTTGAAGTGAGATTGTAGAATTTGTACCCTCGTGAGTGCTCAGAGTAACCGATAAAATAACAGCTGATTGTTCTTGAATCCAGCTTTCCTTCATGCGGCCTATAAGGTCGCGCTTCAGCTGGACAACCCCAAATGCGCAAGTGCCTAATGCTAGGTTTCTTGCCTATCCAAAGTTCATAAGGGGTTTTGGCAACTGCTTTACTCGGTACTCGATTGAGAATATATACCGTGGTCTTTAAGGCTTCTCCCCAAAGTGACTCTGGCAATGAAGAATGACTAATCATACTTCTTACCATATCTTTAAGAGTCCGGTTTCGTCGTTCAGCAACACCATTCATGCGAGGTGACCCTGGCATTGTGTATTGCGGAACAATTCCACACTCTTTGAGGAAAATTGCGAAGGGTCCTGGACGTTGTTCTCCTGATCCATCAAACCGACCGTAGTATTCACCACCACGATCTGATCTGATAGCCTTAATTTTCTTCCCAAGTTGAAGTTCAACTTCAGCTTTGAAAGACTTAAAAACGTCCAATGATTGAGATTTCTCATGAATTAAATATAGGTAGCCAAAACGAGAGTAATCGTCTATGAATGTAATGAAATAGCGATGCCCATTCCAAGATGCCGTAGGAAATGGACCACATATATCACTATGTATAAGTTCTAAGACTTCTTTAGCTCTTTCGGCTCCTAATTTCCTCATGTTTGTTTGCTTCCCTTTGATACACTCAACACAGACTTGAAAGTCTGCTAGATCTAAGGGATTAAGGATTCCATCAGACACAAGCCTTTGTATTCTTTGTTTAGAAATATGGCCTAAGCGTTTGTGCCACAAAATGGCAGAATCCTCTGAAAATTTTCTCTTTGTACCTCTTGATGAAGTTTGGAAAATGACATTATTGAATTTTACAAGATCAAGCATATATAGATTATCAATTAAAGAGCCATCACCTATAAATTTAGAATTTTGAAAGAGACTGACTTTATTATTTCCAAAAGACCAGGAAAATCCCAGTTTATCCAAAGCAGAAATAGAAATTAAATTTCGTCTAAAAGACGGTACGACAAATGTCTCAAACAAATCTAAATAACAACCACTCTTTAAATGCAATCTAAATGATCCAATAGCCTCGACTTCAACTTTATTGCCATCGCCCACAAAGATGAATCTTTCAGCATCAGTTGGCAGCCGGCTCCACAGGCAACCCTGCAAAGACATACTTATGTGAGTAGTAGCTCCTGAATCTACCCACCAAGTATCTTTAGGTACAAAGGATAAATTAACCTCAGAACAAACGAAATTTAGAGGTATACCCTTCTTAACACGCCATGCAGCGTACTTGGAGCATTCTTTCTTTTTGTGCCCTGGCTTCTTGCAGAAGTAGCATTTTGCCACTTCAGGTTCTTTCTTTTGACTCTTCTGCTTTGAGGCAGCAACCGCAGTTCCCTCAGTTCATTTTCTTTTCTTGTTTTGAGTGTGCGAAGCCAAATGAGCACTTTCAGTCCTATCTCTCTGCACTCTCTCTTCCTCTTGCACACAGTGAGATATAAGCTCATTCAAGGACCATTTGTCCTTTTGAGTGTTATAGCTCACTTTGAATTGCCCAAAGTGTGCAGGAAGGGAGATCAAAACTAAGTGCACGAGCAAATCCTCAGATAGCTCTAACTTTAATTCCTTAAGTTTTGATGCGAGATTGGACATCTCCATAATGTACTCCCTTATGTTCCTTTTGCCTTTATACCTCATGGAGACGAGTGTAGCCAAAAGACTACTCGCCTCCGCCTTTTCATTTTTGGCAAAGTACTGCTCAACAGTCTCAAGGAACGTTTTGGCCTTCTCGCTCTCAGTAATAGAGCCCCGAAACGCCTCTGGAATAGAGTGTTTCATGATCATCATGCACATTCGGTTTGACCGATCCCACTTCTCAATTTTAACCTCATTCGGGTTTTCATCAGTAGCAGTGGGTCGATCAGACCGAAGAGCCAAATCAAAGTCCATACAACCGAGAACAATTTCTACGGTTTCTTTCCAGATTTTGAAATTTGTCCCATTAAGCATTGGGATGTTAGAAATTTGAGCAGAAACATTTGGAGCTGTAGCAACAGAAACTAAAATAGAGAACACCATAAGGACAAATAAATTATATTTTGAAAAAATAATACAAATTGAGGACCCATCTCAAGACACCTAGTGCAACATTAATCTCGTCTATGGACAGAAAATTAATTGCAGCGATAATCTTGGTGTAACGATCAAGCTTTGATAATAAGTTCTGTCAAATAAAAGTCTATCTATGGACCGACTAATATTCACATGAAAATTTCATTTAATTATCACACACTTATCATCACATATATGTTATTATGTTGCCAAACTGTGTCTACCTATGGGCCGAGCACAGAATGCATAAATAATTACATATTACATCCATGTAATTTCAATAAAAAACCATTCTCCACACACAGAGGTTGCTATGGCAACATGATGCTTTGATAGATTAATTTTGAAAATTACTAGACCAATTAAACAAATTAAATAAATAAGTTTAATTTAATAATTATAATTATTAAACGTCGAAAACCAACTTAAAGCATTTAAATTAAAGCCTACAAAACCAAAATAGGCCATAAAATAAATTAATAATCTAAGATTACAGAATACTTAATTGGTGGAAAAACCACCCTATAATTTAAAACAACTCGATTCATTAATAATGCTCGACAATCGCAGAAGACACATGTTTCATAATAAAAAAAATATATATTTTATACAGCAACGAATAATCTAGATCATAATTATTCACAATAATATCATGTATTATCGCATATAATCAAGCTTTCAAACAAATAAATTTTGCAGTTCCGAATAATCTAGCAGTCGATGACCGGCTCTGATACCACTTGTAAGAATTTTATTGACACATAAATTCAATAACAACTATTATCCTAGAACATGCTTCAATTCTAGGAAATATACATCGCAGTAGATTATTAGGAGCATTAGGAATACCTGGATCCATTGAGTCTCTTAGGTGGAACACGTATTCAATGGATTGGTATTATGGCCTTCCTCGACTAAATCGCTTTATTCCTCAATGGGACCGTCGTTTTCCTTTTGACGAGGAAAATAGAAAACTATGCATGATTTAGTATCTTGGGGACCATAACCCATATGATCTTTATATACTACTCAATTTAGGCCACCCATAATCACCTAATAGTAGTATAAGGTATCTACTCAATTATTCCATATCAATTATGCAGTCAAAATGACTTTTCCTTATTTAGACCACTAATTTAGTCAATGTTTTGAATAGCTGATATAATTGTATGATATATTTGCCCATAATTAGATTATGGAAAATCCGTGATTTCCTACAGTAACGTCCTGTTGTGGCAGTGAAAAACAACGATGTTGAGGCGACGGAAAGCGGCGAGATTGAGGCAGGAAGAGAAAATTCGATGGGCGAGTGGAATTCTCTCCTGTGAATAGGGACCTTCTGGTATTGCTGCGAAGGATTTCGAACTGCCAGATTTTGACGATGCGTCGATTTAGCGGTCCGCGGTTGAGTCGGCGGCTGTTGAGGCGTCACGATTCGACCGCGACGGAGATAAGCTAGAGACAGTCGCTAGAACTTATTGGGCGAGCTTCGGTAGCTATATAGTCTGTCCTAATTCTACGCGATGCAATACCAATGGAAGAAGGGGTCTGAATTGAGAATTAGATTCTCACCAGGCCCCTCTATGCAAATGACAAAATAATTAAAAATCAGCCCCTGAATAAAATTTTAAGGCCTTGTTTGGCAGTTTTTGAACTATTAAAAAAACTGTGATATTTTAGCTTAAGGCCTGTTTGCTTTAAATAAAATTCTGAAATTTTAAAAATTGACAAGAGGGGTTGTTTGGTTAGACCAAAATTCTTTAATTTTTGGAAAATTGAGAATAAGTCATATTTGGTTGGACCAAATTTGATAATTTTGATGCTTTGGGCAAAATAATTTTGAAATGACTTTAGAAATTGACCGAAAGCTTGGAGCGTGTTGGTGTTTCTAATTTTAGCAATATTTTACCTACAAATAATTAATTGTTAAGCAGGTTTATTTGATTTACGTGTTATTAGATATTTTTCATGTTTATTTGATTTATGTGCTAAATATTTAATATATGCTTTATTTATGCAAATTTAAATTTTGAAATAAAGCATGAGAACTTGATTATTTGCTCTCCACTTGAATAACTGCTTATGTGAATCGATATTCACATTATTAGTTATAGCCCGGATTAATTATTTGGGTAGGCGGCACCCAATATTTGTCAGACTGTATTAATTATTTGGGTAGACGGCGCCCTATATATGTTTGTCCGCAAATGTCATGTTTGGGTAGGCGGCGCCCAATAATTGCTCAAATGTGACGTAGTTATCATGATTGGATCTCAATTAAGCAATTAATACCCCGCCTTTAAAATGATCCTCACTAAAATATGGTTTTTCATTGGATTGAAATATGTCTTCCATTAAAATTAAAAGTAAACTGGAGATTTCGTTCCAATGGGTATTTAAGACCCTAGTCTTTTCCTCAGATCTACATCTAACGGGACTTTTATAGGGACAAGTTTGTTGTCGCTTAATGGTTGTAAACCAACTCAATTCTGTTTCACCAGCCCTAGCAGGGAAACGAGAATTAGGTGACATCCGATTGAACTAGGTTCAATCAACTAGGAATTGAGTGAGGCAATTGGTTTAAAGACCTACCAATTCTGTTGTTGCAATGTTTAGCCCAAGCAGTCATTATAACAGTAGAAAAGTTGATCCTAGTCCATTACAATTTATATCAGATATAAATTCGTAATCTTTCGATGAGGTCGTTGAGTATGTGAAAATAATGGAGACAAAATAAATTAAAAGACCATGTTTATTTTGATTGCTGAATATTGATCATAGGAATTATGTGTTTAATTCCCATTTTAGTTTATTTCTCTATAATTGTTGAAATGAAAAACTTGTCATTAAGAATCGTTCTGAAAACAAACAAATTGGTTGGACCAAATTTTCTGGATTGGCACTGAAACGTGCGTTTGGTGCTAAGGCAAGAAGAGATTGAGTACGTGTTGGACACGACAATCCCTTTACCCCTGAGGTTGGTTCAGTTGAGACTGCAGCTGATTAGTGTGATAATTGCTTGAATTTCGTGTACTCAAATTTTTTATTTTATTAAGTTTCTTGCAATTATTTACATTAATTTGACTAATTGTGCTTAATTGTGGAGAAAGGTGTTTGTGATTTATTTTGCAGAAAATTAAAATTTTTGGAGTAAATACGTGCTTATTGGGGTCGATCGAAAAACGAGTCGAGAAAGGGAATTAATTGGGCTCATTTTAATTAAATGATTTTCGGCCCAAGGTGATTAATTAAAAGAGCAGCCCATAAAGAAAACAATTCCAAAGGCACATAAAGAAGCCCATTTGCTGCTAATTAATTGGAGAAATGAAGAAAAGAGGCAGCTGTGGTCACGTGAAATCAAGAAAGAAAGAAAACAATCCCCCCACGCCAACTTTAATAATAAGAAACCCATCATCATCTTCCTGTTACAATTAGAAGAAAGAGAAAGCCATGAAACAAATTAAGCCCATGTTGGAAATTGGTTTTGTAAAGGTTTCATACCCTTACTTTGATCAATTTTTTGAGGAGTAAAAACGTTAGTTTTTGGGAAAATAAAATTAACGATGTTGTTCTACTCGCGGAGTAGATGAGCGTGGTATATTTAATATCTCAAAACCGATTTCCGGTGAGTGAGAAATTAATTTGGGAAGTTGTAGTATTAATCATGTATGTTGGATAATTCCATGGGAATGGAAAATAAAGTTCCATCCCACATTTAAAAATTACAAGAAGTTTGTCTTGTATATAAGTAGGAAATTATTCATGTTCTCTAAATTGGGACATGGGGACCCTAACCATGGACCACACACGCGCGCGCGCCCCGCCCGCGCCCGCGCCCGGGTTCGTGGTTCGTGGCAGTTGGACTTTGGGTGGGCTTTGGTGTCATACCTATATTTTTAGAGTACCAAAAATATGAAATAGCCCATTACAATCGGATTGGGTGACCCGTATGGAATTGGGTCGGCCCACGAACATGTTTAATACACCTACGATTTTGATTAATACACTCCAGAGAATCTGGAATATTCCGTCTTGCTTCCCATGACTGAGAAACTGCGTTTCTCTCCACGACAGAACGTGGGTGATCCATGATCACCACGTACTCCACTCCAGCAGCCCTCAAATGGGTCGGATTTCCGTACACATTATACTGTAAGCACTGTACGGGCGTATTCGATCTTGCGGGAATAGGTTTCACCTAGACTCGGTTTTCACGAATTCGTTTTGTGCTCACTCTTCTCCCCTTTTCAGTTTTTCGAAATATTCATACCCCAGGTTCTAACAATCGCAAGATCGAATAGTACTTTTATTTCGAAACTCTGAAAATGTCGAACCATAACTATGATAACGAGATGGACTTATCTTCACCAACTAAGAATGATGTCTCTAATCCAGTACCTGCGAATCCGACTACCGATGGTAATCCGACTACCATTCCCCCTTTCCAGTTTGGAAATTTTGGAGACATCCTTGCTGAATGGATGAAAGCCAATGGCAATCCCTTCGTGGGAAATGCCAATCTCTTTGTGGGAACCTCTAGCACTAATCCTTTTTTGGGAAGCTCTAGTGCTAATCCCTTCGTGGGCAATGCTGGCGGCAATCCTTTTGTAGGAAATGCCTGTGTCAATCCTCTTTTGACAACCAATCAGGCCTCCCTTCAAGGGACTGTTAGGCCGGTGGTAGTAAAAGGGGAGAAACCCGAAAAGTTTTCGGGAAGCGATTTTAAAAGGTGGCAAAAGAAGATGCACTTCTATTTGACCACCATTTCTTTGGTGAAATACATCAAGGAGGACTGTCCGAGTGCTCCTGCTGATGATGTCACTCGTGAGACAAGGGTCGCTTATGATACTTGGATCCACGATGACTATCTTTGCAGGAACTACATTTTGAATGGGCTGTCTGATGCCCTCTGTGACGTGTACGATGAGTACCCGACTTCCAAAGCTCTATGGGAGTCCTTGGAGAAGAAGTATAAGACTGAAGACACGGGAACTAGCAAGTTCGTCGTCTCCACCTTGTACGACTTCAAGATGGAAGACAACAAATCTGTTGTCGAGCAAGTGCAGAAGCTGCAAGTTATCTTCCATAACATTGCAGTGCAAGGGATGGAGCTGCCTGAAGCCTTTCAGGTAACAACTGTGATTGACAGACTCCCTCCATCTTGGAAGGAGTTCAAGTCCTACCTCAAGCACAAGCGAAAGCAAGTGACGATGGAGGACCTTGTTACCCGACTCCGGATCGAGGAGGATAATAAGAAGAGGGACAAGAGGGAGAGGGGCTCGATTGCTTCCATCGAGGCCAAAGCTAACCTGATGGAGAAAGGCGAACCATCAAAGAAAAGGAAGCGACGAGACGACAAGGGCAAAGGCAAGGCTATTGCTGCTGCTCCTGCCCCGAAGAAGTTCAGCGGGAAGTGCTACAATTGTGGCAAAACCCAACCATCGGGCAGCTGATTGTCGTCAGCCCAAAAAGAGGACAAAGGGAAGAAGAACTCCGTGAACGTTGCTGAACGTGAGCTTACAGAGATGGACATGTCCGTTGTGGTGACCGAAGTCAACATAGTGGACAACAAGAAGAGTTGGTTCGTGGACACTGGTGCCACTTGCCACGTTTGCTCGGAGAAGTCTGCCTTCTCCACTTATTCTCCTGCTGAAGGGAGAAAGCTCTACATGGGCAACCAAGCCTCGTCTGAAGTGGCTGGTGTCGGAATGGTGGTGATCAAACTGACTTCGGGAAAGGAGCTGAAACTGAAGGACGTGCTGCATGTCCCGGACATCCGGAAAAATCTGATTTCGAGGTCTCTTTTAGTTAGTAGTCAGTTTAAGTCAGTGTTTGAGTCAAACGGCGTTGTACTTAGCAAGTTTGGCATCTTCCTAGGAAAGGGTTACCTCGAGAAGGGCCTTTTCAAGATGTCTGTGATGACTGTAAGCCGTGATAGCAAAAACACTATTATTAATGAGAATGCTTCTACTTCTGCTTATATCGTTGAATGTTCCTCTTTATGGCATTTTAGATTAGGACATGTTAATCTAAAATCTATAAAACGATTAGTAAATTTGGATTTACTTAAAATTGAGAATGTTGATACATCCAAAAGATGTGAAATTTGTGTAGAAGCAAAGATGACTAAATTACCATTTAAGTCAGTTGAAAGGAACACTACTCCTCTAGAATTAATTCACACTGATGTTTGTGATTTAAAATTTGTGCAAACTAGAGGTGGAAAAAAGTATTTTATTACTTTTATTGATGATAGCACAAGATTCTGCTACGTTTACTTACTTCGAAGTAAAGATGAAGCTATTGAAGCTTTTAAAAACTATAAAGTGAAGTAGAGAATCAAATGAACACTACAATTAAAGCAATTCGTAGTGATAGAGGTGGAGAGTATGTGGCTCCGTTTGAACAATTATGTGCCAAATTCGGCATCATACATCAAACGACAGCTCCCTACTCACCACAATCAAATGGTATTGCGGAGAGGAAAAACCGAACTTTGAAAGAGATGATGAACGCAATGTTAATCAGCTCAGGTTTACCTCAGAACATGTGGGGGGGAAGCTATTCTGTCAGCTAACCACATTTTAAATAAAATTCCACTTAAGACTCAAGATAAGACACCTTATGAGTTGTGGAAAAATCGCAAACCATCATACAAATACCTCAAAGTGTGGGGGTGTTTGGCTAAAGTTGAAGTGCCACTTCCTAAACAAGTGAAAATCGGACCTAAGACAGTCGATGGGATCTTTATAGGATACGCCTTCAACAGTAGTGCCTATCGGTTCTTGATTCATAAATCAGAGATACCCGATATGACAGTAGGTACTACCATAGAATCAAGGAATGTTGTGTTCTTTGAAAATGTGTTCCCGTGTAGGGACAAAGAAGAAGTAAGTTCAAATAAACTAACTCATGAAGAATCAAGTGAAGCTGCAGGTCCTTCCACTCAGCAGAGTGCAGCACCAAGACGCAGTAAACGAGCTAGAATTGATAAGACCTATGGTCCAGACTTCATCACGTATGTGTTAGAAGATGAACCTAGGACTATCAAAGAAGCTCTTTCCAGACCAGATGCATCTCTCTGGAAAGAAGCAATAAACAGTGAATATGATTCAATTCTGCAAAATCATACATGGGAGTTGGTTGACCTCCCTAAAGGTTGCAAGACCTTAGGATATAAGTGGATCCTTAAAAGAAAGTACAAAGCAGATGGATCTATTGAAAAGTATAAAGCCCGTTTGGTTGCAAAGGGTTTTAAACAAAGAGAAGGACATGATTTCTTTGACACCTACTCTCCGGTAACAAGGATTACATCCATTCGTGTACTTATCACGATTGCTGCTTTGCATAATCTCGAAATACATCAAATGGATGTAAAGACTGCTTTTCTTAATGGAGAGATGGATGCTGAGATATACATGGATCAACCAGAGGGTTATGTTGTACCCGGGAGCGAGAAAAAGGTTTGTAAACTCGTTCGGTCGTTGTATGGACTTAAACAAGCTCTTGTACAATGGCATTTGAAATTTGACAATATTTGTTGTCAAATGGATTTCGAATTAACGAATGTGACAAGTGTGTGTATGTGAAAGATACACCAAATGGATTTGTCATCGTATGCTTATATGTTGATAACATGTTAATCATAGGTAACAATTCAAATGTGATCGTTAATATGAAAAATATGTTAAAGAGAAATTTTGACATGAAAGATATGGGTTTTGCAGACATGATTCTAGGAATCAAGATCGAAAGAACCTCAAATGAAATTTCTTTAACACAATCTCATTATGTTGAGAAAGTCTTGAAGAAATTCAATGCATTTGATGATCCACCTGTTAAAACTCCACTTGAACAAAATGTTCATCTGAAGAAAAATAGAGTTGAACCTGTGAATCAGTTGGAATATGCAAGGATCATTGGAAGTGTGATGTACATTACAAATTGCACACGTCCAGATCTTGCGTGTTCTGTGAACAAACTAAGCAGGTACACGAGCAATCCAAGTCATGAACATTGGAAAGCTCTGAAAAGGGTCTTGAGATACTTGAAGTATACTCTTGATTTCGGGCTACACTACACGCGACATCCAGCTGTACTTGAAGGGTACAGTGATGCTAATTGGATATTCGATAGTAAAGATTCCTTCTCGACTAGTGGATATGTATTCACTATTGGAGGAGCTGCAGTATCGTGGAAATCTACAAAACAGACGTGTATTTCCCGTTCCACAATGGAATCTGAATTCATCGCTTTGGATCAAGCTGGTGAAGAAGCTGAATGGCTTCACAATTTCTTAGAAGATATTCCTTGTTGGAACAAACCAGTATCATCTGTAATGATACATTGTAACTGTCAAGCTATTATTGGTAGAGCTTTGAACAGTATGTACAACGGAAAGTCGAGACATATTCGTTGTCGACATAACTCCGTTAGACATTTGATCTCAACTGGCATAATAACAATTGATTATGTAAGATCAGTTGACAACATAGCGGATCCGCTCACGAAGAGCTTGAATCGAGATCAAATGAATAAGCTGATAGAGGGAATGGGTCTGAAATCCACAAATAAAATTGAAACAGTGGTAACCCAACCATGATGACTGGAGATCCCAAGAACTTGGTTCAAAAGGGAAAACTAAGCTGTGAATGTTAGTTGTACAATACTTGAAAATTATGACCATTCTTGACAGCACTGTGTCAAGTGTTAGTGAACCCGTGAATTGTGGTAAAGGATAAGTCTTTGACTTTTAATGATTCCTATGAGTCCATGTGGGACTGAGTATGACGGGATACTCGAAAAGGAGATCACCTATATAAATGAGAAGTGAGGGCTGCTTCGACCAAACATTTATGAATACAAAGGGCGTCCAGGGCCAAAATGGACAAAACGTGAGAACAAATCGGAATCGAGACTGACTTGTGTCTGCACTATCTGTAAGGTATACACTAAGGAGGATTAATTCAAGGCATCGTGTCCACTAAGCCGCCGGTATACCCGATGGTGCCGGGCTACGGAAAGTTCAAAACCATTGGTTACTTATCCGGAAGCAATAAGGTCTCACATGAGCTGAACGAAGAAGCTTGACTCTGTATAGGTGCAATTCTCACTCATGTGGGGGATTGTTGGAAATTGGTTTTGTAAAGGTTTCATACCCTTACTTTGATCAATTTTTTTAGGAGTAAAAACATTAGTTTTTGGGAAAATAAAATTAACGATGTTGTTCTAATCGCGGAGTAGATGAGCGTGGTATATTTAATATCTCAAAACTGATTTCCGGTGAGTGATAAATTAATTTGGGAAGTTGTAGTATTAATCATGTGTGTTGGATAATTCCATGGGAATGGAAAATAAAGTTCCATCCCACATTGGAAAATTGCAAAAAGTTTGTCTTGTATATAAGTAGGAAATTATTCATGTTCTCTAAATTGGGACATGGGGACCCTAACCATGGACCACACACGCGCGCGCGCGCGCGCCCTGCCCGCGCCCGGGCCCGGGTTCGTGGTTCGTGGCAATTGGGCTTTGGGTGGGCTTTGGTGCCATACCTATATTTTTAGAGTACCAAAAATATGAAATAGCCCATTATCTTTTTGGATCCAATCGGATTGGGTGACCCGTATGGAATTGGGTCGGCCCATTTCGGTTGGCCCATTTAGAATTGGGTCGGCCCACGAACATGTTTAATACACCTACGATTTTGATTAATACACTCCAGAGAATCTGGAATATTCCGTTCCCATGATTGAGAAACTGCGTTTCTCTCCATGACAGAACGTGGGTGATCCATGATCACCACGTACTCCACTCCAGCAGCCCTCAAATGGGTCGGATTTCCGCCTATATATACCCCCTTCGTCCAGTTTTTCCAGAATCACTTACGAACCCAGAAATTCCTGAAATTCTGTCTCTGCATAAAATCCCGTTTAGCTCATAAATTCCGATTTAGTTCGCCGGAAATTCATACTCGGTAGTGCTACCGGTGTGAATAGACAAACCGTTTTACCTTTGGGGATCCGTACGCATTATACCGTAAGCATTGTACGGGCGTATTCGATCTTGCGGGAACAGGTTTCACCTAGACTCAGTTTTCACGAATTCGTTTCGTGCTCACTCTTCTCCCCTTTTCAGTTTTTCGAAATATTCATACCCCAGGTTCTAACAGCCCATGCCATTTGAATCCACGCAAGCTACGTCACCAGAAAAGCAGGCCGCTCTCCATTAATGGAGGAAATGAATCTCCATGGCCGGAAATTGGAGCGCCTCGCCGGAGTTTGTGTATGCAAGAAGCTCGCCACCGGAAACAGCTGAAGCCCACCGCCGGAATCGAATAAAGCTCACACTTGAGCAATTGATGCGAAGAAGCAGACCTCACGGCCGCTACTCATAGCTCGCCGGAAGTTGCAAGCCGTGCCGGAAATTGTTGCCCGAAAAAGAGAGAGTGTTGGGTCCCACTTGAAAAGTGTTGGAATGGCAGTAGGATTTCAACGATTTCATTAATATCAAAAGCGTATTTTCTCCACTTGAAGTGCTCGTGCACGTCTGCTCGATCACGTGAGCCGACTCGTGCAAGCCAAGAATTACTCAGCTACGCATATTTTTCAAGCATGCACGGTCGTGCAGTTTTGCACGACCACACCAGATTGTGCAAGGTCCGAATTATGCCCGTTTTTACCATTTTTAATCTCATTTTCGACCCACTCGTCTCAAGCCCCCACCCTACACTATAAATACCCTCATTTCTCAGATTTTTAGGGTATGCTACACACAGAGGAAAACACACACATTCCACACACCCCACACACCAATTTAGCTTTATTTCACCTTCATTTTTAGATTGTTATTTTCTTTCAATCATTTGAGTAAATTAGCATATAATTTCAAGATTAAAGTTCTATTTCAAGCTTGTAAACCCAAGAGGTGACTTCTTTCCATTTTAATGCAATTTCTTTTTCATTTAGCTATGTTTTTAATATTGTGTTCTTGTTTAGCTATGATTTTTCATTGTGAAATCATGGGCTAATAGTTTTGATGCTTGGGATGTTAGATACCATGTGAAATCTTGAGTTGGGATTGCTCTTTGCCTATTCTATGTTGATATTTGGATTTTGCTTCTATTGATGGATTTGTATTGAGCTTTAATTGTTGATCTCTTGTAGCTTGTTTTTCGAGGCATGTTTAGCGTAGACGAGAGTTACATGAACATGATAAGATGAATGAGTGTGGGATTTATGATTGAATGCGTCTATTTTGTGTTTGATTCGTCGAGAGAGAGTTAATCGCAAAGAACCTCATCATTAGACATCAATTGCTTGGATGATTGTTTAGGTAATTGGTGAGGTCTCCTAGTAAATCCAAATTGATGCATAGAATTGACTTGACAATCCTACTTGAGTTTCACTAGGTTGAAGATATCCTAAGCATCACCACCTTCTTATGCCTTGAATAGTGGAAGTTATGTGAGAATTAGGTTTGGGTTGTTGATTTATGCCTAATTTTGATTGTTTGTGGACTTATATCCTTATTGATTGGAATTTAGTTTTGCTCTATGCATGAATTGTTCATATTGATGTGTGAATTCATCTTAGTGTAGACGAGAGTTACATTGATTTGATGAAACCTTTGTGTATGAGCAAAGAGTGCTTAGATGCGTATATCTCGTGCTAACTCGTCGAGAGAGAGTTAGAACGTAGGATACCGTCAATAAGCCTTAAATGTTTGATAGTCTGTTGCATGTTTAGGTGAAGTGTTACTTGTTATAATCCATGAACAATTGAAATTTTGGCACAATTCAATGTTTGAACCTAAGGATCACATAACGGAAACCATTTAGGGCATATCTTTCCCCTTGCACTTCGTCCTTCGAAGTTAGATAGATTTTATTTATTGTTTGTTAGTTCGCTTGTTTAATTTTCTTGTTTAGTAGTGTAATCACCCCGTTCTTGTCTTTTAATTTTCCTTGCATTCCAACGTGAATCGACTTAGTTAACCACTTGGTTCCCTAGGGTTTCGATATTTTTATTACTTGGTCAATTGCCTTACTATAACAACGATCTCGTACACTTGCGAGTGAGTTCGAATTTGTGCTTTAATGAATTTGACAATCAAATTCTATGTTATCTCAAAAGAAGCATTAAGATGATGATTTCCAGATTCTATGTTATGATTGCTCGGCATGACTACCGAATTGCAAAGGCAAACCTGAGAAAATGGATCCCTTCGAGATGCTTAAGCGTCTGAAGGATCTCTTTGATTCTAGATCTCGTTTGAGATTTATGAAGTGGTGAGAGATCTGTTCAGATGTCGATTAGCGAAAGGAGGGAAGATTTCACCTCATGTGTTATCCACAAGTCGCTTCCCGATTCATAATCTAGTTTCATAGTAAATTTAATTGAAGAAGATGGAAGCGACAATGCCAGAGCCTTATAACATGCTTAAGACTTTTGAGTCTTCCACTGCTAAGGAAAAGCTCGTGCTCATGGTGAGTGCGTCTACTTCTTCTGACCCGAAAGGCGAGAAGAAGCGAAGGAGTAAGGCTTAGAAGGCTTCGAGCCTAACTTCCAGAAGGCTAAATGTGGAGTTCAAAAGTAAGAGCAGGTTGATAAGGATGTGTGCCCCACGACAATGGAAATGGGCATTAGAAGAAGGACTGTAAGGTTCTAGCAACCGAGTAGAAAACACAAGGTATTTTAGCTGCTAGAACAAGTATGATTGTTGTTAAGATAAACATGTTCATTAATAGTTCAAACTGATAGGCATTTGTTGAGTTATGGACATGATGTTCTTAATATACAAGGTAGAGAAACAACTTGGTAAGAGTATCAAGACTCTTCGATTGGATCGAGGAGAAGAGTACCTTAGCCATGAATTCATGGATTACTTGAAGCTTCATGGGATCCAGTCACAATGGACTCCTCCCGGAACACCTCAGATGAACGGTGTGTCCGAAAGTAGAAACCGAACCTTGTTAGACATGGTAGGGTCCAAGATGAGTTTCTCCCTCCTTCCAACATTCTTATGGTGATACGCATTACAAACCTCAATCTACATTCTGAATAGGACTCCGTCCAAATCAGTTGAGCAGACTCCATACGAGCTATGAAATGGTAAGAAGCCATCTTTTCTACACATTAGAACGTGGGGTTGCCCCGCAGTTGTGAAGAACATGCTAACTGATAAGATGGAATCCAAAGTTGAAAATAATTATTTTGTGGGATATCCTAAGGAGACAAAAGGATATCACTTCTATCTACCGGAGAAATAAACAATGATTGTTTCTATGCAAGCTAAGTTCCTAGAAGACAAGTACATCTTTAAGGAACAAAGCCGTAAGAAGATAGAACTTGAAGAGATTCAAGAACCACGAATTAACATAGAGACTGATGATTTGTCAAAGCAACATGACAAAGAATCAGTGGGAGCATTCAGTCATGGTGGAAGTTTATCACTAGGTGATCCTCTTTCAGCCAGTGGGAGCGTAATTGGAGTTGCATTGCCTTCGCAACAACCTTCAAGTGGGCTGAATGAGAATAACATAGGCATATGGAAAACATCGCTCTTGAGGACTCTCCGGTCAACGATGAAGTTGCTGCACCACAAAATTTTCACAATCAGAATGTACAGTCTGCACAACCACAACTCCGTAAGTTGACTAGGATTCATAATCCACTCAGTAGGTATTATGGTTTCCTCGTGGAGGAACATGATGATGTGGCGGATAAAGACGAACCTAGTACTTATACTGAAGCAACATTAGATGTTGATTCATAGAAGTGACATGAAGCCATGAAATCCGAGATGGACTCGATGTACACCAATTAAGTCTAGGACTTAATTGAGTTGCCGAAAAAGGGGTTAGACCCATAGGTTGCAAGTGAGTCTTTAAGCGTAAGGCCGATGCAAATGGCAAAGTACAAACCTATAAAGATAGGTTGCTGGCGAAAGATTATAGTCGACACGAGGTATTGACTATGATGAGGCTTTCTCGCCATTTGCTAAGATCAAGTCCATTCGAATTTTTACTTGTGATAGCAGCACACCACGATTATGAGTTTTGATAGATGGACGTCAAAACAACTCTCATCAATGGTAACATTGATAAGGAAGTGTTTGTGACTCAACCGGAGGGTTTTATATCTAAACCAAAATCTAATCTTGTGTGCAAGTTTAAACGATCCATCTATGGATTGAAGCAAGCTTCTACGAGTTGGAATATCCGATTTGATGAAGCTGTCAAATCCTTTGACTTCATCTGAAATTCGGAAGATTCTTGCATTTATTGTAAATGCAGTGGGAAGAGTATTGTCTTTATAGTCGTATATGTCAATGACATATTGATTATAGGAAATAACATCCCGCTAATGCAGTCCATGAAAGATTGGTTATCAAAGACCTTCATGATGAAGGATCTTGGTGAAGCATGCTACATCTTAGGGATCAAGATCCATAGGGATAGATCGAAGAAGATGTTAGGGCTGTCACAATCCACCTACGTAGATAAGGTGTTGAAGCGTTTTGCGATGGTGAACTCTAAGAGAGGGTCTCCACTAGCAAATCATGGGATAAAGCTATCGAAGAAGGATTGTCCTTCTAGCGAAGATGATATCGCGCACATGAAGGACGCTCCATATGCATTTGCAATTGGGTTCCATCATGTACGACATGACTTGCACGAGGCCAGATTTGGCCTACGTTGTCAACATCACTGGTACATACCAGTGGAATCCAGGTGAGCCTCACCGGATTGCTGTCAAGAATGTTATGAAGTACCTCAGGCGTACTAAAGAACATTTCTATCTACGGTAGCCAATCAGAGCTAGTCGTTACGGGCTATGCTGATGCGAGTTTCCATTCAGACTGTGAAGATTACAAATCACAGTCAAATTATATATTCAATTCACAATGATGAGGCGGTTAGTTGGAATAGTTCCAAGCAAGATCTCACCGCAGATTCAACAACCAAAGCTAAGTACATCGTTGTGTCAGAAGCCTTTGAGGTTGTCTGGATTTTAAGGTTCTTGAAAGAACTAGGGGTAGTTCCGAGTGCCAGTTGTCAAATAATGTTGTATTGTGACAACGTTGGTGCGATTGCATTAGCAAAGGAACCGAGATCTGATAATAAAAATAAGAATGTACCGAGGCGTTATAATTTGATCCGAGAGATCATATCGATATGAGAAATGGAATTAAAACATTTTCCATAAAGGATAATCTTGCAAATCCTTTTCACTCTTCATGTACACACTAGACATTTGATGGTCTAGGGGTTAGACATGTAGCTGATTGACTCTAGTCCAAGTGGGAGAGTATTAGTGTTAGTGTCCTAGAGACAATCTATCGAAAGGACATAATACTAAGATAATATTCAGATTTGGTTTAATATTATTATTATTTTAATATTAAATGTATGGCGTTACACTTATTTGAATATGATGTTTGATTGTTTGCATATATTCTTATTTGTGTTCCCATGAATCACTACTGTCATTGAATGAGTGAGAACTCAGATGACTTAAGTATGATTCTCAAAAAGCCCCGATCAAGGATCATCAAGAATGGGATATTGATGGTGCAATTGAGATTGGTGTGCGATCTGCATCATACTCTTAAGGAGTGTAGTAAGATCTCACTTACTACGAGATACCGGGTATCTCATGATGGATGCACAAATACCTTAGAGGGTATTGGTATATTCATCCGAGAAACTATTTGATGTAATTCCACATAATGTGTCTACGGGTGTCTCGGTTAGTGGAAGCGATGTGATACTTCTCTGACTTGAGGTCAATACGCACGACATGTGCGGAGTGATTGACTTTGACCATGACCGACGCTTGCACCCTCCAAGGGTAGATATGGCATGGATTGGGTTCATCACGAAGTACATGTGCATGGTAGTTGAGACAAGAATATGATTCATTCCTCAATGTGAATTTAGAGAGAATACTCGTCTTCTAATCATAATTGGATCTAAGTCGTCGGCCGACGCACATCAACTTAGACGTTGTGGCTAAGTGTGATATACTTGATCAATTAGTGATTTGAGATAATATGATTAAGTTATTTGAATAGACACTTCATCATGTTCAAGACTTAATCGGGTATTCGCGAATGAAAGGAAGATATCACAATAGCCTACAGTATTACAGGTAGTTGCAGATTTCCTCGCAACGTACCTCGTATATTGAGAATGTCTGATTTATTGTCTAGAGTTCAATTAAGACCGTTAGTTTGACTCATCGCTCGATATACGAGGGCCTATGGGTCACACAACAAGTAATGGCAATTTACCAATTATAGTTGGTTGATTGAATATTGTATTGGATATAATATTTAATTTATGGAGAATATAATAATAATTATATTTAGAATTAATTATTATTATTATTATTTAATTAAATTGGATTTAATTAAATATGAAATCTCAATAATAATATTTAAAATATTATTATATAAGAATAATAAATATGATAAATATATTATTCGTAGGAACATATCTAGAGAGATATAATCCGTAGAGATTATATTATGTGAATCTAGCATATTATCTTGCTTAGAAATTAAGCTAAGGTAATCCCTATAAATATGTGTCATATGAGAATTTCGATCACACACAAGAAATATAATTTCTCCATAAAATCTCTAGTCAGAATTTTCCTAGCAAATTCGTCTCGAGATTCAATGCTGGCATATCGGTGCGGGTTGGTAGAGAGTCGTTATGTGGATACCATAGTTGAGGATTCAGCGTACAAATCACTGTAAGGATTTATATATTATTATTTATCCTTCTGTTTTATGTTATACAACCATGTTTAAGATTCGTTGTTGGTGAATCGTTATCATCCGTTGTACCGAACATAGTGTTCGTGCCTCAAAAACCCAACAGGTTTCACATACAATATATCAATTCAACATCACTTAATTGAGAAGACAATTTTAGGATATGAGAGAAGGATAATTTGATGAATGTTTTGAACGCTTGAGATGGCTGTAAATATGTTTGATTAATTCTTGATTTGTCTTAAAAATGTCATGTCAAATACTGAAAGACACATTTGACTAGTCTTGATTCATGAATATTGGATTACTTCAACATTGCCTACCTTAAACCAAAATTCCATCGAACTCCCAAAGCAGCAACATTCTGCGAGAATAGTGGTCCTCCAAGAGGCTTTGTGAAGATATTGACAATTTCCTCTTCACTTCGACAATACTCAAGGTTAATTTCTCCTTCTTGAATAAGATCTCTTAGAAAATGGAAGAATATGCTTCATTTTTCCATGCAAAAATAAATCCTTCGAGATTGAAATAGTAGAAATATTTTCACAATACACAACTGTAGGATCTTTTTGCTTGAACTTCAAGTTCTCCAAAATTCCAATTAACCATAAAGTTTAACATACAGCCAAAGATGATGCAATAGTGCCACAAATAATTGTTTCTTCGAACACCAAGATATGATTCCACTTCTAAGGCTAAAGACATAACCTAACGTACTGAATCATCAACGCTACCACCAAGATCACTATCCGTATATCTAACAAGTTGCATGGGCGCACGAGTTTAGTAGAAGATAACATAATCAATGGTTTCTTTAATGTATCACAATTTTTTTTACAGCTTCCCAATGGTTTGAATAAGGTTTCTCCATATAAACCTGCTAATCAATCATACATCGTACTTGATATCGGGTCTTGTAGTGATGAGATACATCATGTTTTCAACTAAAGTTCAAAATAGAGTTGGATTTACGAGCTTTCCTTCACCATTCTTGCTCAACTTTAACCCTGTAACACAAGGTGTAGAGACGAAATTTACATTTTTCATGTTATTTCATATTTCACTTGCGACATAAATATAACTTCTTCCGACTGCTGTACATTTATCCCCAAAAAATGATGCAATTCTCCCAAGTTAGTCATCTCAAATTCATTCATCATAGTACTTTTTTTAATTTCGATAACATCACCACATGATCTGCGGTAAAGATGAGATCATCCACATAAAGACTAACAATCATGAAGCCTCATTTGGAATTTCTTATGATGTAAAGTATGTGCTCATATGGTCATCTCTCAAAGCCACACCTTAAGAAAAAAAACATTAATTCGATCATACCATGCTCTGGGAGACTACTTCAACCCGTATTATATTTTTTTCAACTTATACATTTTTCATTCTCCACCTTTCTTTACAGATGCAGGAGGTTGCTCAAGATAAATTTGAAAGAAACCATTCAAGAAAATGGATTTTACATCAATTTGCAACAACTTCCAACCATTTTGAGATTCAAGCAAAATTATTAATCGAACTATATCAAGTCTAGAAACAGGAGCGAATACCTCATTGAAGTCTTCACATTCTCTTTTCCTGTACCCTGTTGCAACCAATCGTGCTTTGCAGGGGCGGATCTAGAATTTTGTAATGGGATGGACTAAAAAGCAGTGATGTAAATGGCGGCCGCTTAGGCGCTTGGTAGCCCTACCGCCAATGATTAGGGTAAATCGATCGTATTTGGTGAAAACCTCATTCGGCAGCGCCTATGCGGCCTCGGCGGTGCCTCAGGTTTTTTTTTTTCTTTAATTTTTTTTAAATTTTTAATAACTTTAAAATATTATATAATTAAAAAATATATATAAGCGGGATGAAGGATTGTGGATTGTGGTAGTTTATGGATTGTGGATTTTTAATACTATCCATTTTGTTACTTATTGATTGTGGATTGTGGTAGTTTATTAAGTTTGACATTTTGTTATTTGTGGATTGTGATAGTTTATTAAATTGGACATTTTGTTATTTGTGGATTGTGGTAGTTTATTAAGTTGCACATTTTTTTACTTATGGATTGTGGATTGTGGTATTTTATTAAGTTGGACATTTTGTTATTTGTGGATTGTGGTAGTTTATTAATTTGGACATTTTGTTGGAGATGTGTTTAATATTTTATTAATATTACTTAATTACTTTAATTATTAAGTTGAATATTAAACAAATCTAGGCGGCCGAAGTTGGATAATAAACAAATTAAGGGCCCGCTTGGTTGGGGGTGATGATTATAGGGTAATGGGAATTAAAGTGATTAAGGAGTCATTCAAGTAGAGGGTAATGAATGAGGAGTTATTTGATATGTAAATTATAACTCTTTTTCAATCTTATTACAATGTATTGATAATACCAAACACTACTAATGGAATCATTCCCATTACCCTATAATCATCACCCCCAACCAAGCGAGCCCTAAGTTGAAAATGTGGAACTTTATTACTTTGATAAACATTAAACAGGTAAAAAAAATTATATTTAAAAAAAAAACAGGCTGCCTAAGCGGCCGTCTATGTGGTCTCGGCGCTTGGCGGCCATATACACTAAGTTGCTAAAAAGTAAATGTAAAAAGATTTGCCACATTAAACATTTATACATTAAAAAAATATCGATTTTTACTTAAGTTGTGCCCTACGAGACTTCAAAACATAAAATTCATCAATAATTGAGTCTATGTCTATATCATTAACAAAATCTCTCTCAATATAAAGCATATGAAAATCACCAAGGAAATCATCCCCCATCTTGTTTTCGAAGTGTCGTCTTCACATGTTTCATTGCTGAGAATGCTCGTTCAGTTTTAGCAGTAGAAACGGGTAATATTAAAATAAGATGAATCAGTCTAGTTAACATAATGTAGACCTCCGACCTTTCACTCATATAAAGTAGTTGACTCAACTCAATAAGTGTAGAAACTTGATACTCTTGGTTCATTATCATATCATGCTTATAATGAATAAACTCATACTTCAATCTTACAATATCTTGACCTGTGAAATCTTCAGGATAAAATCTCCTTGTCAGCATGCAACTGTTGAATGATTCAAAAGAATTTTTAGGATCTAAGGCCACACCATATATCTCTTTTTTCAAAACTAATGAAGTAGTGTCAGAAATACTTTTATTGCAAAAAAATGTTCAATCAAAATTCCATGACTATTTACAAACCTCAAGATAATGGTCATTTGCTTCTGCTTTGAGATATCTTGTGCTTCATCAACAAGGATACAAAAGTATCTATCTCCAACATCTTCACAAATCCTTAGACGCACTCTATTAGCCATGATATTCAAAATCTCATATTGTATTTCCAGAGCAATGTATTGAGCATTTTTGGAGCATTATCAAGAACAACTTCATTAACTTATTCATAGTCGCAAAAGCCTTCACCAATTCAATAAAATTACCACGGTTATATGAAGATGAAGACTCATCATGACCTCTAAAAGCACAACCTTGAAGTGCAAGCCATCAAAGACTTATGATTGAGGTCTTTAAGCGCAAACGATTTCTCTCATTCTCAATATTTGACTGAACATGCATAACTTTATCTATATGCCAGAATGGTCTCATCAAATCATTTGTACGTTTTAAACACATAGTGTTTGGTGATGTATCTGCAGCACCAACATGAGTAAGAAATACACATTTATTGCCTTGGTTTATCATTTTCCAATCTTGACCAATGCAGAAGAATCGAGCATATTAACATCACTCATGAAAAGAAAAAAATAAAAACAATATGCTTTATCTGTGGAAAGCGAATACTCCAACCAATGAAACTTGTCAAACCAGCTTTTCTGAAAACTACGTTTTTGGGTGCCAAACATTGTAATAGGATACACTTCCATTTCTGGTTGATACATCCCAGCTCTTAGATATATCCGTCTTATATCATCTCGTGCATTAACATAATATTCCCACATTTGCTTTTTTTTATCCGGATCACCGTCAATACACATATTTAATTGTAAATATGAAATTGAGGGGTTTTGCTCTACCGGTGTTGAAGGAGATTGATTGTTTTAATTTTGTGTGACGTAGATGTAGGTTCTGAGCTACCTTCACTATCTTGACAATCACGTTTATTAAAAAAAGACGGTATAAGTCCCTCTCATTTTTTTGCAAAATATTGGTTCTCCATTTAAAATTCTGAAAAAAAAACACATAACAATATAATAAATTAATTCTCTATTAATAAACAAAAAGTGATTTAAAACTAAATTCAATTACTAATTAACAAATTAAACTTGAAAAAATATATTTGTAGCATATTACTAATACCGTAATTCGATTACTATTTGCATTACTAATTGAATTCAAAGTTTAATTACATTAATTCCCTATTAAATTATGTGCTGGTCTATAAAGTTTAAACGTAGGATCGCAAATAAGCAAATATTGAGCTGAATATTATTAGCAATTGTAGTAAACTAGTAATTAAATAATAGAATTGAATTCAATTTATACCTTAAATCCTACATATATGTACCTAGCCCCGGACATTCACAAATTATTGCTTAATTCAATTAGAAATTTTGATAACTATCTAATTGAATTTGATATTAAATATCAATTTGCTATATAAGACAAATATTGAAAAATTCACTAGATACAAATTTCATCCTCAACAAGCAAAATAATAACCAAAAACATCATAAATAAACAAATATACTAAATGAATTAAAAAAACTATAACCTTGAATAATGTGGTGGAAGATTTTGAGAAAACCCTAAGCCCCAAAATACCAAGAAAGTTGCACCTTGTTGTTAATGATCATCAATACTTTATATCTTTAAGTATAATATATTTGGACAAAAAAGCGGGGGGGGGCGGGGGGGGGGGGGGGGGGGGACCACAGTCCACTGAAAACACAGAAGCAGCAGCAGCAACCACTACATGAACATAGGGATATATGCGTAGAAAGAAAATGTTGTGTGGCTTGATGGTTGTTGCCCTACTGAAGTACTGCCTTTAATTAATTCATTTGGGCTGTTGGGCTTTACTTAATTCATTGAGCTGCCCTTGTTGTTAATGATCTGAAAGTTTATAATTTAATTGGGGTGTTGGGCTTTACTTAATAATCTGAAAGGAAACCTTCTTGTTAATAATTGAATTAAGATTTTTAATGTGGGCTGAAAGTTTGTGATTTATTTGGGCTGGGCTAGCTATTATAATTTTTAGTTATAAGTAAAAATATATAAGAGATAATTTTGGGCTTGAACTGAGCTCAAGCCCAGTGCAGCCCATTCATAGATACGCCCATGGTACTTAGTGTTTGTTGATAGCGCCATCAAAATTGGTTTTAGTCTTGAATACCCACTTTACACCAATAACTAATTTGTGTGAAGGTATCGAAATAAGCTCCCATGTATCGTTCTTCTCAATAGACTTGATTTCTTCTTTCATTGCATGAACCTTGTTTTATCTTTTGATGCTTCATCATAAGTTACTGGATCTTCTCCCATAAAGAATGTAAAGTATACATGATCCGCAGTGGTCACTTCTTCGGTTGCATCATAAAATTTTCTCAAAGATCTTAGTTCTTTTTTCCACCATTGGTGGTGAATTTTTGTGTGGTTCGGCCTCATTATTTTCTGCCTGAATTTGTTCAACACCACTATCATCATCATTCTCCATGAGTTCTTCTTCTTTAAGATTAAGAGTTTGTCAACCTAACAATCCTGAAAAATCGGAAAAATCATAGCAACCACTTTCATCAAAGCAAACATCCCTGCTAATCAAAATGTTCTTTATTCTAGGATTGTAAAGCTTGTAAGCTTTAGGTGTTTGACTATAACCAATGAAAATGCATTTCTCAGATTTATCATCAAGCTTTGATCTTTAAGCATTTGGAATGTGAGAAAATACAAGACAACTAAAAGTTTTTTTAAGTGAAAAATATTTGGGTTTTACTGTACCAAACCTCATTTGGAGTAGAATCTTTCAAGTTCTATATCAGTGACATGTTGATCAAGTACACAACACATGACACCGCTTCAACCCAAAAGCACGCTGGCATATTTTTCTTCTTCAGCATGCATCTCACCATATTCATTATTGTCCGATTCTTGTGCTCCGCAACTCCATTTTGTTGAGTGAGTATGTGGCTGTTTATTCATGTGGAATTCATGATTTCGACAAAAATCTTCAAATTGAGAAGATATATATTGTCCTCCTCAGTCACTCCTTATATATTTATTGATAGCTAGAATATTTTTCAACTTGAAATTTGAACACTTTGAAGCAAGAGAAAACATCTGATTTTTTTTCTTTCAGTGTAGACAAGCTTCAAAGGCGATTGTGAATGCCACTTTGATTTAGATGGGAAAGATTTACGATGTTGCTTTCCTAATTGACATTCTTCGTACACATCATTTATCACCTCAATTTTAGGAACCCGTGAACATTGTTTTTGGTGGACAATTCCTTTAAACTCCGAAAATTAGATGCACATACCTATAATGCTATAACTTTGAAACTTCATCATTAGAATTAGCAACAAAGCATGTACCATTGATTACATTAAGCTTGATAGGAAACAAGTTGTTCGATCCCAGAACAATCTTTGCAACCTATTGATTGTTCTTTTTCATGGTGCATAAATTTCAAACAAATTGGAAATTAAATCCTTTCTATAGTAAGTGACCAACGCTGAGAAGATTACTTCTCAAACCCTATACATAAAATACCTCTGACATCTTCTCGACTTTTCTGGTCTTCGTTTTGAATGGAATTTCATCAACACCTTGAATTTTGTAGGATTTAGCATCTCCAATGGTAATCTACTCATTATTAGCTTCCACAAGATTAAAAAATAGATTTTTATTACTCGTCATATGTGTACTTGCTCCACTATCCATGTTCCATATGTTCTCAACATTTCCATCAAAAGTAATCAACAAAGTTTCTGATTTTTCATGAGGCATATGACCAACCACGGGTTTCTTTTTTGGATATTTTTCCCAACAATCATTTTCTCTATGTCTAGGGTTGTGATAGTAATTACACTCAAAGTAAGGTTTTGTACCTTTGTAAGTGCTATGACCTTTTCCCCTTTGAGAGTTTTGAGATGACGATGGTGATTTTCCCTCTCATTTGGACTCTTCATTTTCCCTTTCTTGAGTTTGTTGTTTTCCACCACGACCCTTTGCCATACACACGAGATGAGCCTTGACCTTTTGAGGATGTGAATTGAGACTTCAAAGCTTGATCTTTAGAAGAACTTGATTGAGAACTTCTTTGCAGAATTCCCCTTAATGAACTTCCAACCTTCCTTGCAAACCTTCAAGGGACATTGAAGAAAGATTATTTGATTATTCAATGGCGACCATAATGGTCAAATTTCATTGGAGTCCGCAAATTTTTTCCAATCGCTCGTTGAGTCACCATGATTTCTCCATTCGATGCCATTTGATTTATAATGGAGGAGAGACGAGTGAAATACTTTGAAATCTTTTCATTTTCCTTCATCTCCAGCTTTTCGAATTCAGCCCGCAATGATTAAACAAGCTTTCTTCCCTTAATATTGTCCGGAATAAGTTGTATCTAAAATTTTCGAAGCCTCTTTGAGCATTTGAATCCTTTGAAATCCTTTCAGAGACAGGAATTTCTAGTGCTTGATAAATTTGGAAAAGAACCTTGGATGACGGTGAGTTTGGACTCGTCTTCTTGCGCACCAACACCTTCTTCAACGACATTCCATAAGTCTTGAGATTTAAGCAGGGGCGGAGCCACCTGGGGTACGGGGGGGGGGAGGGGCACTGGTCCCCCACTGGAATTTTTCCAAAACTTTACTATATGTTCGTTAGTTCTCATTTTAATTCTACTATTTTAAGTGGCCCATGGTTATGTGTTTGTTTTGTAATATTTTCTCCTTCTTCAATTAACCAAGGTTCGATTCCCGCTCCTTCTTCCCTCTATTTTGTTTCATTCCTCATTTATGTATATTCTACATTTCTACTCATTATTATTCCTTATTTATTTATACTATAGAAAACCACGTACGTGGGGGAGGGGGGGGGGAGGGGGGTTTATTTATCATTTACATTTCTTATTTAACATTTTAAAATTATTTATTCAAAACATCATCTTTATATATATTTTTAATTAAATGAAACACAATTTTATTTGTAAAGTTAACTTGGTTTTTTTTATAATACTTGTTTATGTATTATTTTTATCTTGTAATTATTAATATTATAGTGTAATTAGGTTAATATAATTTATTTATTATAAAGACTCAATGTAATGTCTCTTTATTTTTTGAATCTATAAATTACTGAGTTTGTACATATTATGTTCATACGTGGGCCCCCCTAAATGAATTTTCTGGCTACGTCATTCAAGACACACCGATAATCGAAACTCTCACCATTGAACTTAGAAAAAGGGAAACAAGATTGTTGTTAGCCATTTTTATTAACCGACCCTTATGCTAGTTTGTAGGAAATGAGAGAATGATAATTTGATGAATATTTTGAAGGCTTGAGATGGCTGCAAAATATTTGATGAATTCTTGATTTGTCTTACAAAGTCAAGTCAAATACACATATTTATACTACTAGGGGGATGGGGGGTTTATTTATCATTTACATTTCTTATTTAACATTTTAAAATTATTTATTCAAAACATCATCTTTAAATATTTTTTTAATTAAATGAAACACAATTTTATTTGTAAAGTTAACTTGATTTTTTTTTTATAATACTTGTTTATGTATTGTTTTTATCTTGTAATTATTAATATTATAGTGTAATTAGGTTAATATAATTTATTTATTATAAAGACTCAATGTAATGTCTCTTAATTTTTTGAATCTATAAATTACTGAGTTTGTACATATTTTGTTCATACGTGGGCCCCCCTAAATGAATTTTCTGGCTATGTCATTCAAGACACACCGATAATCAAAACTCTCACCATTGAAATTAGAAAAGGGGAAACAAGATTGTTGTTAGCCATTTTTATTAACCGACCCTTATGCTAGTTTGTAGGAAATGAGAGAATGATAATTTGATGAATATTTTAAGGCTTGAGATGGCTGCAAAAATATTTGATGAATTCTTGATTTGCCTTATAAAGTCAAGTCAAATACACATATTTATACTACTAGGATGACATGAGAATTAGGAGATACTAAATTACAATTCAAACAACAATGTGGCTCTTGGACTATAATGTTGAAAGAAACATTTTTTACTAGTCTTGATTCATAAATTTTGGATTACTTCAACAACAACATCTTAATTTCTCAATCTAGTCCTTAAACAAATACCAATTCAACATCATTGGACACCATAAAATAAAACTTTAATATTTTATCTAACATTACAAGGGAGGATCTCCATGACTATCTAATTTCATACATTGTCCATTGATTTCTTTGGTGTAAATATTGTTAAAGAAAAATAATGTCCCATAGTTGCTTCACTGAATACTGTTAATCAAAAGTTTACTAATATTAGTTTTTAGAAAGTGCCTTAGATAGAAGTTAATGGATCACTAACGAAATATCCGAAGTATGCAATTTAACATAATTAGTATTAATTAGATAAGCTAATTGTGCACAAGTACTATATTAAAAGATGGCAATGCACAAATAACTTTATGCATCATTTACCACTATAAGACCCTGGTTGGTACGAGGTAATAGACTAATAATGAAATTAATATTCCTTGAATCATTCCATATCTCATGCTTGGTATTTGTTTAATTTATTGGAATCATCATTCCTTAAGGAATGGTCATTCCAAAAGATAAATAATTATGATTCATTTCACTTCCCTTATCTTTACGTATTCCATTCTGTGTAGAATTAATTAAGAAATAATTTTTTTTCAATACTTGATTATTCTCAGTCAATACCAGTCATTTTTAGGCCATTTATTTCTTATATTTATTCCATTCATGAATTCATTTCATTCGGTCATACCAGTCGAGCCGTAGGAGTTTGTAGGTTATACAGTCAAACTCACATAGGCATTTTAACAAACATGCAATATGTGTCCAGAAAATCTAATATTTTAGATAATACAAATTCCAATTCGCATAACCATTTACACAGAAACTCACCTAGAAATGCTAAACAAAATTAAATATTGTTTATCATATAAATGAAAGAATTCTGCCTAATCTAAAAATCCGAACTTGTTGAAGAATGTTGAGTTAATTATGCGGAGGGAGAAATTTGTTAACGAGATTTGATCCCAGAACGTGTAGGTGGAGGTTGTGATATTAATAAATTGAGTAGTTCTAGTGTGCATTTTAGTGCATGATATGCACTTAGATTTTTTAAAAAATAACACCAAGCAAAAATCAGTAATACTCCAAGAAGTAATCAATAATACCCCAAGAGGTAATGAGTAATACCCCAAAAAGTAATTAGTAATATTCCAACAGTAAAAAAAATAGTTCAGTGTGTTAGTGTGTATTTTAAAAAAAAAATCAAAATTGAAGTCAAAATTGAGTTTAAAATCCAAGTGCTTGGAGTGCATACTAGAATTTGTATAATTCATTTATATAGTAGTTCTCAATATTCCCCTTACGGCTTTGATTATCCTCCGGGCTTGTCAACTCAATTATGTGGAGGATTGAGGAGACATTTAATGAGGGTGGAATTTGTGTCAGTGGGATTTGATCCTAGGACGTGTGGACAGACGTGGGCCTATTGACTTTGATACCATGAAAAAATTTCGCCTCATCTAAAAATTCAAATTTGTAGAAGAGTGATAAATTAATTCATTTGTATAGTAGTTTCAATAATAAAGGCATGTGGTTCAATTCAGATAGAACCATCGATGGGCGCAATTTGCATAAATTTCATGCCCCCAAATTTAATTCCAACTACACGGACAACTTAAAACAAGAAAGAGAAAATCACATTCAAAACAACAAATAATTTCTACCGACGAAAAGAGATTGAACAGTGAGAGAGAAAGAGCTCATTCAACGTTTTTCTATTGACGATAGAAAAGAGAGAGAAGAGGGCGAGCAAGAGAGCAGAGAAGGGAAATAGTATGATGGAGGATGACGACTGTAGCAGCACATCTTCCAACAGGGGAGAATTAGAGAAACCAGAAATAGATGGAGAAACATTAGAAATACCGAGGATAAAGTGGTTAGAGCCCTACTAGGTTCGAGTCACAACTTTACCGATTAAAAAAAAATTTGAAATATAGGGGAAATGTCATATATTTTGTTGTGGAAAAACTTGTACATTACTCTCTCCATCCCAATTTTGTTTGCTCATTTCATTATGACAAATTCTAGGGTGCATCCAAGTGCATAGCATGCACTTGAATTTTAAGCTCAATTTTGACTTCAATTTTGATTTTTTTCAAAATACACACAAACACACCGAACTGAGTTGTTTTTTTTTTTTTTTACAATTGGAGTATTACTGATACCTTCTTGAGGTATTGCTGATGTCTACTTGAGGTATTACTGAATACTTCTTGGGGTATTGCTGATTTCTGCTTGACACATTTTTTTCAAAATTCAGGTTCATATCATGCACTCAAGTGCACACTAGAACTACTCTTTCATTATTTACCCCCTTCAAACATTTCTATATTACACCTCATACCCCTAATAATTACATAGAAAAATATTTTCATTTTGTTTCATGCAATTAAATTGAATAATACGCAATCATAAAAAAATCATTTTATTCATTTAAATACTACAAATTAAGTCTCACATTAAAGTCAACAAATGCCAAATGAATAAAAAAAAAATTGGGACGGAGGTAGTACAATTTATTATGTTAAAGCATCTACAAAGTGTTCCCAAATAAATGACAAATTTATATATATAGGCAAAAAAATAATAATTCATATTTGTTAAAATAGGAATGTTAGAGAGTATGTTTCAAAAATAGGGTTGATCGCTCCTACCAGCGATAAACCCCTCCCCCGCCCCACTCCCACCCCTTGATCGCTTCCCATATAGGCGATCAAGGGGAATTGTTGGAACCAAAGTTTTTTTTTTTTTTGCTTTGTTTTTTTTTATTTATTTATTAGCAATTTCTTTTATTTAAAAAAAATTAGTACTCCTTCTATCACGCAATTATTTTCACACTATCTTTTTTTTCTCTATATTTTAACAAGCGAATTATTTATTAATATTTGAAATAATAAAATAATTTTTAAGATAGAGTATGAGATATCTATCTCTTTACTATTATAACGTGACTTAAAAATTACTTTATCATTTTAAATAGTAATAAAAAATCTGCTCATTAAAACACGAGAAAACAGTAACTATGAAAGTCGTTGCGAGTATTTGTTAAGTAATAGATGCAAAATTCTATTAGGGGAATAGCTGCAAAATTCTTAAATAAATAATTCCCTCCGTCCCGCAACGACTTTCATAGTTACCATTTTCTCGTATTTTAGCGAGCGAATTTTTTATTATTATTCAAAATGATAAAATACTTTTTAAGTCACGTTATAATAGTAAAGAGATAGATCTATTATACTCTACTTTGAAAGTCATTTTATTATTTTAAATATTAATAAATAATTCGTTTGCTAAAATATGGAGAGAAAAAAAAAGATAGTGTGAAAATAATTACGTGATAGAGGGAGTACTAATTTTTTATTTTTAAAAAAATTGATAATAAAAAAACAACAAAAAAAAGCAAAAAAAAAAAAAAAAAAAAAAAAAAAACAAAACTTTGGTTCCAACAATTCCACCAAATTTTTACCCCCTTTCCTTTTTTGTCTGTCCATCAAATTTTTATCCATTTCTTTTTTTGGAAATAAACTACACTCATAAACAAATAATTGGGTCCCACAATACCCACCACAATATTTCTACTTTATCTACTTTATCCACTTTTTCAATAAAATACCAATTTTCATTAAAAACTGTGTCCAACAGTAAAAGGGAAAAAAATTTGTGGACGAAGGGAGTAGTTTTTATTTTCCCCAACTATTTGCAGTGGTAAGTTTATACGAAACCACTTATTGCCACTAATATGTACTAGTGTTGTGCCTACTGACTTGAAGCGACTACACTAGCTTCTACTAGTAGCTACCCCGCAAGAGAACGGGTTCACTGTAGTATGGGCAAGTATAGGGACCAAGTATTATCGAACCCAAGGGATGGTATGTATGCGAATAGATCCCTGAAGATCTACGCGTCGTAGTTAATATGAGTGAAATGTTTTTTTGGTTTTTGAAAAATTAATTAAAAGACTGAATTAAACTAAGTAAACTAAAGAATGAAAAAGAACGAATTAACTACGGGTTGTTTTCTAATGAGAGATGGTGATGCTCAGGATAGGAATCCCTACGTATACTAACGGAGCAGGTACATAATCAAAGTAATTGTGACAACCAAGAATTAACCTAAGTAAAAGATCGTAGAATGAAAGCTCAAGATTTCTCACCCTAATACTTTATCCTAGCAATCGACTTCACTAATCCACTAACAAGTTAATGAACTGTGCTTAATTAATGAGACCCTAATTTAACTAAGGTGATGCGGTCGTCCTCCTTCGCTAAACCGGTAGATGAATTAACCTTTCCTAAACCCTCTCGTTAAGACTACTAATTGTTATTGAGTGATGCGGTCGTCCTCTCTCTAACACTTTCGTACTAAATTCAAAGGTAAAGTTCAGATTAATTATAAGAATTCATTAATTAAGAGAATTAAAACTAACGTCACAAATTACCTTAATTACGTACCCACATCCTACTTCTACGAGTTCATCCTAACCTAAGCATGCAAGGATTTTAGCTAGACATAGTTTTAACAAAAATATAAGCAATAGAAGAAACAACGAACATAAACATATTGAATTGAACGAAGAAAATAAGAAACATGAACTAGGGTTTTAAAAGAAAATAAATACGAAGAACTGAAATTGAATTGATAAAAACGAAATTTAAACGTGTTCAAAGTAACGAACTAATGAAAAGAAACTAAGAATTGAAAAGAAACTAGAATTCGTATGAAAAACCTCAACAAAACGTAAAATAAAGCTTGTTCTTCTTCTTCCTCTCCAAAAACTAAGTCTAAAATTATTTCTAAAGTCGGGGATCCCTTCAAAACGTGTTTGGACGAGATATATATAGGCACGGGTCGAAACGGGAGTTAACGGGCCGAAAATACGAATCCGGAGGCAAAAGTATAGGGGCGCTCGAGCAAAACGCTCGAGCGGTCCCGCTCGAGCAGTGTAGCTCGAATGGTGCATTCGCTCGAGCGGTCGCGCTCGAGCTGCTCGAGCGCTGAAATGACACTGTTACTTTTGGGCGCTCGAGTGATTCGCTCGAGCGGTGGCGCTCGAGCTGCTCGAGCGCAAGAATGGTTCTGTATGTTTGCGCGCTCGAGTAAGGCGCTCGAGCAATGCGCTCGAGTGATCTCTAATCCTTCCAAATGATACTTTTCCTCGTCCGCACTAATACCAATCGTATTTCTTCAATATCTTCTCATCCGGGCATCCGTTTGAGTCGATTCAAAGTCCTACGAACTCCGTTTTTCGTCCTCTCTTCACCTATGAGCATCAAAGAGACAAATTTATCAATGTATAGAAATAATGCTCAATTGACTCTAAATACTCTATAAACTCGACCAAAACTAGGGCGTTTCTAGCTACGAATCATGACAATTTCACGCCTAATCAACCCCCCCAAACTTACCATGTTGCTTGTCCTCAAGCAACGAAATAATAAGTCAAGTGAAATTGTTAGGAATGAATAGGAAAAATCAATCATGCAAGCTAATGAATTCAAGCTTCAAAAGTCAATCACCCGTATACTCACTCAATTCCTTTTATCGTACTCATGCAACAATAATAAGAAGCACCAAGATCAAGCATGAATGTGCACTCAACGATGTGTTTAACTCCCTCACAAGTGTATAACAATGATAAAGGGACTCACTCAATCAATCACTCACACAAATTGGCAGCCATAGGCTTGTAAATGCTCTCAACTTCGACCATACTCTAGAAATCAATGCCGAATCAAACAGGACTTTCAAAAGGTTGTAATGTAGGCTCTTTGGACAGGTGGGATAACAATATGGTAAAGTGACTCAAGTGAATGGAGAATAGAAATTCAAAACTTCGGTACTTCGAGATTAAAAACAATCTACTTTAAACATATTCAATCACTACACTTTCACTTTCAATTCTCTCAACACTTCAATTTTTTATCTTTCTCACTCCTTCACTTTTTCAATCACTTCATCATTTTTTTCTTTTTCGCACAAACACATGAGCTCATTTTTTTTTCTTTTGCTCATTCTCAAATTTTTTTGTTCTTTTTTTCACATCTCAAAACTTCATCACACCTTCTTTTTTCTCATATTCACTCAACAAACAACCTTTTCCTTTTTCAACTCACTTCGACCCTTCATATTCACACTTTCCTATTCTCCACTCAAGTTGGGACAAAAAGGCTTAGGAATTGGAATAGTGTTCATATGTGCTAGCAAATAAAATAGGCTTTAGGCTCAAAGGGGCTAACAAGGGATTCAATGTCATTGGTAAGGAAAATTTTGGCTAAGTGACTCAATTAAATCAAAGATGGCCTAAGATCACATTCGGCATATCAAACTAGACACAATCTAGAAGCAAGAGCACATGCAAGTTCTAGCATCCTCTAAGGTGACGATCCACTCTCAAACGAAGAGATTAAATCATGCATTTAAATCTCGTAAGGCTCAAATCTCACAGCTTTCACATCCATGCTAGTCCTAGTGCATTCTCACTCTCATCACACAAGTACTCAAAAGAAAACTCATAAGCATACGGGTTCTCTCCCTAATCAGCTCAAACTCAAACACTCACACAAAAAAAATTTCTAACTCACCCTTACAACTCACTCTACTCATCAAATCATACTCAAAGATAGCAATCAACAAGCATAAGGTGATTGATAGGCATAAAATATTGAGTAACAAAACAAATTAATAAAAGCCCAAGGAGCATCTCAAGGCACAAAATAACTAACTCAACTCAAAGATAAGGGGTGCATGCATGTGCAATGTAACAAGAAACATAAAAAAACTCCACCCCCCCAAACTTCGACCTTGCTAGAGGTCTAAGTTTGGGGTTGTGGGTTACCTCAACCAAATAATCCAATTTCTCTCAATAGCTTTGCACACTTCCTTGTCTCAAGTTGGTTCCTTCAATCTGAGTAACTCCATGATACCTTTACTCCTTTAGAGACAAGCCTACAAAATAAAACTCTCAAGTACGAGGTTAAACATACGACTCAACAACATCCTAGTAACATAAAAGGAAAATAACTAAAAACACTCAAAAGCAAATAAAAATGGGTTGCCTCCCATTCAGCGCTATTTTTAAGGTCCTCATGCCGGACCAAGCTCAAAGGAGCTTATGGGACATCATACTCAAATTTACCTCCCTTACTCTCATAAGAGTGGTGTTTGCATTCCTTTCCTTGATGCCCCTCCATCATGAGCCCCTTTGCTCTCTTCTCATCCCCAAGTGTTATGGGTCTCAACTCCTTCTTCCCTCTATCTGGAGGAGTCTTACTAAACAATTTCTTGAATTTGGATTTTTTCTTCTTAACTCCTCCTTTCCCTTCTAACTGGACCACGTCCACTTTCTTCACCTCTTCATCCTTCAACTTCTTCACTTTATCCCTATCAAAATAATCAAGATCATAACGCTCATGGGTTAAATAATCAAGTGAAGAATTATAAAATTCATGAATATGAGAAGAGTTAGGGATATGAGGTGTGTCTTCAACACTAGGATCAATTGCATCCATGCAATACAAGCTCTCATCCTCCCTCGGGTGCTTCATGGCTTCATATAGGGAGATCTTCACTTCTTGATCATCAACCTTCAATGTGATCTTCCCATTTGCCACATCTAGCACCATCCCCGCCGTAGCTAAGAACGGTCTTCCCAAGATCAAGGGCACGTGCTCATCTTCCTCCATTTCTAGCACTACAAAGTCGGCTGGAAAAATGTGATCTCCAACTCTCACTAGAACGTCTTCAACAACACCTTGAGGTCGAGTAATAGACAGGTCGGCTAGTTGAAGCGTCATCATTGTGGGTTGAAGTTCACCACCTTCCAACTTCTTGAACAGCGACAAGGGCATGAGATTGATGCTCGCCCCAAGGTCGCACAACGCTCCCTTCTTGATCCCGTTCCCAATGTCACATAGGATCGTGAAGCTCCCGGGATCCTTCAGCTTCGGTGGAAGCGCCTTGTGCACTAATGCACTCACCTCGTGGTTCAGCTGCACCAACTTCGGCTCATCCACTCGCCGTCTTTTCGTGATCAAGTCCTTCAAAAACTTCGCATAGTGCGGCATCTGTTCCAAAGCATCATAAAAAGGAATATTAATGTGAAGTTGTTTAAAAACATCAAGAAATTTAGCAAATTTTTCATCAAGCTTCTTTTTCATGAAGCGTTGTGGATATGGGACGGGTATCACAGATTTGGGTACCCCCCATTCATCTCTTTCTGTTTCTTTCACTTTCTCCCTTGCTTCCTTTGCCTTCTTCCACTTAGGAACTCTCTCACCCTCCTTACTTTCCTTCCCCTTCTGGGACTCATCCATATCTTTATGCTTCTCAATCCCTTCACTTTCAATCCCCTTCTCAACTTCATCTCCTTTAGGCTCAATCTCTTCTTGGGGCGTCTCAGAATCAGCAGGCATCTGAGGACCTTCGTAGTTGGTTCCACTTCTCAGCTGGATCGCCTTGCACTGCTCTTTTGAGTTCCCCTCCGGCATTCTATTCACGGACTTTGCAATTTGACTCATCTGGAGCTCTAAAGAGGTGAACCTTCGATTGTTCTCTTGTTGAGTTCTAGTCCACTCAACGTTCATCTTCTGGAGCTCTTGATCACGATGATCACCCTTCTTATGCAACTCCTTCACATCGTACTCCAAGGATGACAACCGCTTGCTCCCTTCCTCCACCTTCTGAAGGATCGCTCTCAACATCTCCTCGGTTGATGCACCGCCTTCTCCACCAGGAGGTTTAGACCCCGGATCAACACCTGCAGGAACAGTAACACCAGCTTTTGGGTTAGCATAAGAAAAATTATCATTCCTCCTCCATGTGTTTTGAGGAGGCTGCTGGCCTCCTTGAACTCCTTGTGTGTTCCTCCATTGATTTTGAAGTGGCTGAGGGCCTGGAGGTGCAAATGGTTGACCATAAGAAGGTCTTCCATACTGGTTTCCACCTTGGTAGCCATTCTGATTGTAATAAGAACCTCCCATGTAATTGGCTACCTCTTGCTGTCCACTGGGCTGGTCTACTCTCTCATTCTCCACTGCATGCTCTCCACCCAAACTTTTCCCCAACTCGAGGTTGTTGATCTTCTCCATCATGGCCATCAATAGCCTTCTCGTTCCTTCTCCCTCTTCAACCTGATGCACTCTTTGCAAATCTGCATCCACTCCCCAAGCACCGGCATTCGTGACAATGTTGTCCACGATCTCCCTACATCTCTCTATGCCTTGATTGAGGAATGCTCCGCCCGCACATGCATCTAAATGGGCTTGACCATCCTTGCTGGCACCACTATAGAAGAATGCCATAATGTCTCCCTCGTTGTACCCGTGCTGCGGGCACTCAATCAGCATGTTTGAGTATCTCTCCCACGCTTGGCGTAAATCCTCTCCAGACTTCTGGCGAAAGGACGAGATCTCAATTCTAGCCTTGATCGTCCTAGATGGAGGGTAGAATCGCTCGAGGAACAGACGCTCGAGCTCGGCCCAAGTGGTAATACCTCCCCGCGGGAGCGTATTATCGTACCACTCCTTGGCTATTCCCGTCAATGAGAATGGGAACAGCCTAAGCCTCTTGGCATCTTCAGACATGCCATTATAATGAAATGTGGAGGCTATCATGAGAAAGCTTCTCAAGTGTGTATGAGGATTCTCCTTCCCGATCACTCCTTTGAACTGATTCTCAGTCAGCAGCTTTAAAATCCCCGGTGATATCGAGAAGTTGTTCGCCTCAACAGGAGGTAGAGCTACTCCGTCATAGTACCGCTGTGGCTGCGCCGCGAACCTGCCCCGAATTGCCATATTCTGATCTGCGTTCTGGGGCGTAGGCTGAGGAGCGACAGGTGGTGCTGGTATGTTTTGAACTGGAGGTTGTTGGTACACAGATGGTTGGTTATAGACAGGAGGTGGAGGATACGGGTATGGTGGGTAAGGATAAGGTGGGTATGGGTAATGTTGGTATACTGGGTTGTTGAAAGGGTTATTTGGGTTTTGTGGGTAAGCAGGGTTTTGGTTCTGGTTTTGGGGTTGTGTTTGTGCAGAGTTGATTGTGTCTTGTGGGTTCGGGTGTGGGCTCTCAGTTCCCCCTATGGGTATCTGCTGATTACTGCTATTTCCATTGGCACCCTCTGCCCGTTCCACAAGAGCAGTATACTCTGCAGCTATCTTGTCTAACTCCCCAAGTTCATCAGAAATTTTGTCTTTGTTTCCCGCGGCAGTAGTCATTCTTCTCAAGAAGGCTCGGTTCCTTCTGGCTATTGTCTCAGGATCTGCAGGTAATCTCTCTTCGCTCGTATTGCCTTGTGAGCGTGTTTTCATAAACCTGAAACACTAGCAGAAGGATCAAAACGCAACTGCCGACTAAAATAAAAATAAAGATAAAACAGAAAAGAAAGCACTCACTACTAACTACTAAGCTATCTACAAGTCCTATTCAAAAAGCATAAAACGCCATCCCCGGCAACGGCGCCATTGACTTGAAGCGACTACACTAGCTTCTACTAGTAGCTACCCCGCAAGAGAACGGGTTCACTGTAGTATGGGCAAGTATAGGGACCAAGTATTATCGAACCCAAGGGATGGTATGTATGCGAATAGATCCCTGAAGATCTACGCGTCGTAGTTAATATGAGTGAAATGTTTTTTTGGTTTTTGAAAAATTAATTAAAAGACTGAATTAAACTAAGTAAACTAAAGAATGAAAAAGAACGAATTAACTACGGGTTGTTTTCTAATGAGAGATGGTGATGCTCAGGATAGGAATCCCTACGTATACTAACGGAGCAGGTACATAATCAAAGTAATTGTGACAACCAAGAATTAACCTAAGTAAAAGATCGTAGAATGAAAGCTCAAGATTTCTCACCCTAATACTTTATCCTAGCAATCGACTTCACTAATCCACTAACAAGTTAATGAACTGTGCTTAATTAATGAGACCCTAATTTAACTAAGGTGATGCGGTCGTCCTCCTTCGCTAAACCGGTAGATGAATTAACCTTTCCTAAACCCTCTCGTTAAGACTACTAATTGTTATTGAGTGATGCGGTCGTCCTCTTTCTAACACTTTCGTACTAAATTCAAAGGTAAAGTTCAGATTAATTATAAGAATTCATTAATTAAGAGAATTAAAACTAACGTCACAAATTACCTTAATTACGTACCCACATCCTACTTCTACGAGTTCATCCTAACCTAAGCATGCAAGGATTTTAGCTAGACATAGTTTTAACAAAAATATAAGCAATAGAAGAAACAACGAACATAAACATATTGAATTGAACGAAGAAAATAAGAAACATGAACTAGGGTTTTAAAAGAAAATAAATACGAAGAACTGAAATTGAATTGATAAAAACGAAATTTAAACGTGTTCAAAGTAACGAACTAATGAAAAGAAACTAAGAATTGAAAAGAAACTAGAATTCGTATGAAAAACCTCAACAAAACGTAAAATAAAGCTTGTTCTTCTTCTTCCTCTCCAAAAACTAAGTCTAAAATTATTTCTAAAGTCGGGGATCCCTTCAAAACGTGTTTGGACGAGATATATATAGGCACGGGTCGAAACGGGAGTTAACGGGCCGAAAATACGAATCCGGAGGCAAAAGTATAGGGGCGCTCGAGCAAAACGCTCGAGCGGTCCCGCTCGAGCAGTGTAGCTCGAATGGTGCATTCGCTCGAGCGGTCGCGCTCGAGCTGCTCGAGCGCTGAAATGACACTGTTACTTTTGGGCGCTCGAGTGATTCGCTCGAGCGGTGGCGCTCGAGCTGCTCGAGCGCAAGAATGGTTCTGTATGTTTGCGCGCTCGAGTAAGGCGCTCGAGCGGTGGCGCTCGAGCAATGCGCTCGAGTGATCTCTAATCCTTCCAAATGATACTTTTCCTCGTCCGCACTAATACCAATCGTATTTCTTCAATATCTTCTCATCCGGGCATCCGTTTGAGTCGATTCAAAGTCCTACGAACTCCGTTTTTCGTCCTCTCTTCACCTATGAGCATCAAAGAGACAAATTTATCAATGTATAGAAATAATGCTCAATTGACTCTAAATACTCTATAAACTCGACCAAAACTAGGGCGTTTCTAGCTACGAATCATGACAATTTCACGCCTAATCACCTACCCGTGCGTTGCACGGAAGCCCTTTATTTTTTAATTTTTTTACAAAATTTTAATATATAATTTAAGTTTTTTTTATGCTTAATGTTTCGCAAATGTCACAATTTATTCATAACATTATATGTTACAAAATATTTAACACAGCCTTATCTAAATATGCATGAATGCATCATAAAAAAAATATTTATTTTATTCTAAAATATATATTATTAGAAAGTAATGAACCATTTTACAATTTATTAATAAAATTTGAGTCTATCACAAATTATATCGAATATATCTTTCTATATACTAATAGGAATTTTTGTTTGCTGGCATGTCAAGCAGCGATTACTTCTGCTGATGTGTAATTTGTAGGTTGATAATAATCATATGTGTTATAATTTTGTTGAGTGTCATTTTTTTTATGTATTATATTATTGTTTGAGGGAATAAATATGATATTTAACTTTTGTGTCATGCTCCATGTATAAAACATAAAGTTAGTTTCTATTTAAAAATAAAGTCTTACTTATGAACAATACATATGAACAAATTACCTTGATTTGTTGATCTTTTTTTATAACCAATTTTAAATCTCTCTGCCTAATAAACACTTTTGGGCTAAGAGAAACATACATGGCAACTAATCATTTTTTTCCCGTAGGATTAGAAATGTGGTGGATTGGATGTGTTTAGTGTTTGCAGTGAAATTGAATAAAATTAATGGATGAGTATTTTTCAGAAATATTGGTGTAAATATTATATTATGATTTAAATTATTATTTTAAATTGAGTATTTTAAATTAAAGTTACAGATAAGGTGTTAGTAAAAGTAGGTATAGATATTTACCCCCTATAATATTGGTACACAATTAATAAAAAAAATCAATATCATATACTCAATCTTGGTACTCAATTAATAAAAAATCATTCTTGCCCTGACAATAATATTATTATACTTTGTAAAGAAAATCATTAGTTAAACTAATCGTGCGGCGGTCTGTGTCATCAATAAACCTGGATGTTATAGTAAACCTTAAAGAAATCTTCAGTTATTATTTTAATATATTAAAACTCGATTCTTTTACAAAAAAGTTTTTACCCCAAACTGATATATTTTCTATTAAAAAAGAAAAATATATTAGCTTGTTCTACTTTTTCTTCAACATAATCATCAAATTGGTCAATTTAACTTTCAACTAAAAAATTTGGAGTAAAATTAAATTGCCTACAAATAGTCCAAAATAGAATTTATATCACCGTTCAAATAATAAATAATAAAAATTATAGTATAATACAAAGAAAAATGAAAATTACATTAACATTAAAAAAACAATACATATGAACAAATTGCCTTGTTTTATTGATTTATTTTTTCTACGCCTTATTTTAAATCTCTATGCCTAATTTTAAAAGTTATTTTTCTTAAGTTGCCCACTTGGAGTTTTAAAGTCTTAATTTTGTCATCGGCCCTAAGTGACAGTTCTTAAAATAATTATTCATTGTCAACGAAAATCATTCTTGCTCCAATATAAAAAACAAAAAATTAGTCATTTTTATCTAACTCAACACTTATAACAAATTTAAATCAAGTTTTAATGAGGTGGAGCATGCAACGATCTATATCACCAATAAACTTGTATTCACAATAAACCAGGGATAATTCTCCAGTTCAAAAATACTTCAATATAGTAAAGTATGATTCTTCTCTAAAAAATATTACACCCGACATTAATATACGCCAAAAAACTAAAAAGTTATTTTCATTTTAGATACCATTTAGAACAGATATTTGTAATCTAATACAACCACTTTTATTATTAGTATTAGATATAAAACAATTACAGACCATGTCCAAACGCACATTTGATTTGACATTTTATTCAAATTTTATTATGTTATTCCTTCGATAGTATACGACATCATTTCATAATCCCTTCTCATCTCAGATTTACTCATAGATCTCTTATCTCTCTTAGAAACCAACTCGTCTCTCTCTTTCTCTCTCTCTCCTCGGCAGGCAAAATCATCCCCTCGTCTTCTGACTGCTCAATTGATAGAAACCACTACGACGACAGTGAGGATTGGAGGAAGAAGAGTGTCGAGGCGGTGGAGAAAGTCTAAGATGCCGCAATGGTGCGCTGACGAATAGAAATATCGATGGTTGCGCACAAAGTAACGCTTGCAGTGGTGGATCTACGAACGGTAGACATGGAGGTTGGCATGTGAACTTTGGAGTGAGAGAGAGTGGGAGGTTTTTTTTTTTCTAAATTGAGAAAGGCTCTGTTGGCGGGGCTTGAGGTTCCATTAGAGACGGTGTTTCCCATGATCAATGGAGGTCGTGAAGGCAATGAGAGTTCCAAAGAAAGTGATGGTGACGGTGGTGAGGCACAAACAAATTAATGAAAACAAAGATGACTTTGATGATCTGTGTCGCCGGTTAACCTACATTCATATTAAGTATTAACATGGGAAAAATCCTTCAATATAAAGGACTGTCACATTGACGTTAAAAAAATACATTATATAGATGAATTAGACAGGTGGGAGAGTGAATATATTTTGTGGTTGTATTTTAAATGAGATTAGTGGGTGAGAATATTTTTAGGGATGTGGTGTAAATATTATATCTTAAATAAAATTGTAATGTTATAGTGGGTGAATTTAGAAGTGGTTGAGCTTAATAAAATAGTGGGTAGAAATAGTTGTGTCCTAAAATAAATCTATCTATAAAAAAAATTCATATTTAATAATTGCCATATTTGATTTTGAATAAAATAAACAAACTCATTTATAAAATACATATACAAATTTTTAGCAATACAAATAAAAGAATCTACAAATGAATTTGATTTAAAAGATCAATACTAAGTACTTAACCTTGGTATAGAAACAATTAACATCATTCTTATTCAGGCATCAATATCATTATGGCTTTTAAAAATATTTTTATCATGTTTACACAATCCAACATTTCTCACAAATTTATACCAAGATAGTGGACAAATCATGCGATGATCTTTATCACAAATAATCATAATTTCGTAACTGGGAATAAATCTTCAGTTATGACATACATCAATTTAATAAATCCCAATTTTTTCACCCGATACTGGTATGTTCTAAAAAGATGAAAAAAATCTATTAAATTTACAATTTTAGTAAGAAATTAAGAAAAAGTGGATATGCATAAAAAAAAAAATTCCACCTAATAACACTTAGAATCAACATTATTGCATTTCACATAAAGGTCAGTGATCTCAACAATATTCACTGGTTCTAATTTTACTTCAACATAATTTTCAAAATAATCAATTTGATTTTCGCCTGAAACATTTGGGGAAAAGCATATATTGTCTTTACATGGTCCAATAGTATTTTTCATTATTGTTCAAACATAAGGTAACAAAATATATATAAGAGTCATTTTAGAGTTTAAATTTTATTTCAAAATAAGTGTCGTTTTAGCTATTTTTTACGTTTTTTCATGATTTACCCCAAATTTGAATTTAAAATATAAGAGATCTTTTAGGAATTATATTAAAATATAAAAGATTTGTTAGGAATTAAAAAAATATAATAGTTCTTTTAGAGATTAATGTAGGATATATATGTTAAAATTTATAATTATTAATTTAATACGAAATCTCTAAAACAACACTTATTTTGAAACGGAGGGAGTATAAGATTCCTTTAAAAGATGAACAAATTACCTTGTTGATTTCTTTCAGACCCAATTTTAAACAAAATTTACCTAATAAACATTCTTGTGCAAATACGTTAATCATATTTTTTACCACCGGATTAGAGATGCGGGGAGGTAGGTATGCTTGGTGGTTGTAATAAAATTGAATAAGATTGTTGGGTGAGTTTTTTTAGAGATGTGAGTGTAACTATTAATTGTTGGATAAAAATATATTTTTAAAGTGAGTATATTTAATAAGAATTATAAATGAGGTGGATGAACTTAGTAAAGTAGTGGGTGTAGATAGTCGTACACTATGCTTTTTTAACATGTTACAGTCTGTGGTCGGATCCTTTATGAATATGTACCTTATTTATTAAATAATTCATAAATGTTAATAAAACCTCTAAAATTAATAGAAAATATATAATAAAAAATTGGAAACAAAATTTATTTCATAGGATTTATATATTTATACAATGACATATTGTATGCTTCATGGTCAAATTTGGACTATTTTGTATTTTTTAGGTATCACAATACGAATCCAGATTTATTACCGTCGTGTGACGTCTATTCTGCTTCGCTTAATTCAGATAAACTCTAGATAGTACCCAACAAATTTATCTCATTTCGATGAATTTTTAGATTTATGTTTCTAAACTAAAAACTCAGGTGTTTAGGAAAATCTCCTCGACAAATAATCATTGACTCTTCATTCAACATTTCAATTACTAACGGAAGAAATAACGTTTCTAACAGAGGAAATTTCAATTTGTGTTAAGTTTGGTTACTCGAGTTAGATATTGTGCAGTGTGGGTTTTGCGTGATTTTTGAATTCTTTCCGTTTGTGTTCATGTGTTTTTTAATTTTGGAATGTGGATGATTTAATGTTCATCAATTTTATTTTTTCAAATATTTGTCCAATTTTCTCTCATGTTGGTGTTCTCAAATTGATTGACATTGGGTGAATTGATTTTCAATTAGATTTTTATTTGTCACCAATTTCTTTCGGTTCACTATAATTTATCTTTCTACTCTTATTATCAGTTACCAAGAATTATTAAAGAAGCCTCATTGCTCAAACCCAAAATCCTCTAAATATATCCCACTATTTTAAAGACAATAATAGACATATATAAAATGACTAAGTTGTCCTTATATAAATATGAATAAATTATCTTTTAAGTTTTATTGACTTTGATTTTAGTTTGTAGGTTATTTAATTTTAGAATTAGTACATTAAGTTTAAATTGATCAATTTTTTATTGGGTGCTACTATTCACCCACCCAGTTATGCTTAGTTTACCCATTACTTAGTACACACACTTTATATTTTATTAATTTTTTAAATTTACCTAATACACTCACTTTAAATTTACAACTATGTCCTCAAGTAATATTTACACCCATCATATTGAATATACACAAAATCACCCTAAATCCACCCGTTAATAGATAAAATTGACAAAATTCCAACTCCCCCCTCCTTCCCCGGCATCACAGTAAAAAAAATTAGAAATATTATTTAGAGGAGAAGATCAAGTTGTTTCCATTTCTCATTTTCACTCATTTTGGGGCCGAATATAAGAATCAATGGGGTGAAAATATAAGAAAATGAAAATTAATTTAGGGTTCTTTATAATTTCTTAAACTCTTCTTCTATTTCTTATAACTGGTTTTTCTATCAACATGTATATGGGGAGGATTAATGCCTGTAAATGCCTTCAATGCGACTGCTTTATGCGTCTTTTTTTATGCTAGATCATCCAAGATTCAAATGTATACTGTTTTTAAAGGAAGTGTGGGTTTTAATGAGATTTTAATTAGCGTGAAAGGAGATGGGTGTGTTTAGTAAAATTTTAAAGTTTTTTAATTATAACAAAGGGTATATTTGTATTATTTATTAAGGGTGTTTTTGTAATATTAAGAAGATGGGGGAACTAAGTATTTTTGTGGGTTTAAATAGCCACGCCCTTTTTTATTCTCCTCAAAATATTTGAAAAATCTAATAGAATTAAAATATGAAAAATATTTAAAACTGGTTAAATATTTAATAATCAAATTATGAAATTTGAAAATTCAATAAAAAAATTCTTTAAAATCTGAAAAATTATTATTTTTTAAAATAAATCAAATAATTCAATCGAAAATAAAATTCGATTTAAAAAAGATAAACTAAAACTATTTTTAGAAAACCAAGTAAATCTTAAAAAATAACTAAATTAAAAAAAACCTTCAATACTAAATAAAAAAATACATAATTTTTAAGTTAATTATTTAGAATGATTGAATTGACTTTTATAAAATATTTTTCTGATTTTATTTTGGCTTTAATCTTTTCCTTTTGATGTTTTTATTTGATTTTTTAATGATTAATTTTATTTTATTTATTATTTACAAACTTATCTAGTTTTTAATTTTAATTTTTTAACATTTTATATATTTATAGATTTATTTTTTAAAATATTTTTTTAGATTTTTATTTTACTAATTAAATTTTGTAATTTATATACTTTTGAAATCTTAGTCAATTTTATATAATATTTTTCATAATATACTAATTTTTTTAAGTTTTTTTTTTAAAAAAAAATTTCAATCAAAAGTTTAAGAATAAAAAGGAACAAAAAAATTCCTTTTTTTTTCTTGAGGAGGGAGACATTTGATTAGGCGTGAAATTGTTATGTTTTGGTGCCCAATTTACTCATGTTTTGAGTGTTTTCGATTAGTGCTTGGAGTCAAATGAGTATCATTTTTATAAAATTATTAATTTGTCTCTTTGGTTTTCATAGATGGATAGAGGGCGAAAAGAGGAGTTCGTAGGACTTTGAATCGGCCAAAACGGACTCCCGGTAGAGGAGATATGAAGATTTTACGAACGAGTGCACAACAGCCAGCGCTCGAGCATTTTGCTCGAGCGGCCAAAAACTTACAGAACAGTTTTGGCGCTCGAGCGAATCACTCGAGCGCCACCGCTCGAGCGTTTTGCTCGAGCGCGCACGTATTTTCGCCTCCGGATGCGTATTTTCGGCCCATTAACTCCCGTTTCGACCCGGTGCCTATATATACCTCTTCCAAACACGTTTTGAAGGATCCCCAACTTTAGAAATCACTTTAGACTTAATTTTTAGAGAGAGGAAGAGGAGAAGAACGAGCAAGCTTTACTTTTACGTTGTTGAGGTTTTTCATACGAATTCTTAGTTTTCTTTTCGTTTCTTAGTTTCTTTTCATTAGCTTGATTACTTTAAACGTTTTAAACTTCGTTTTAGTTAATTAAATTTCAGTTCTTAGAATTATTTTATTTTAAAACCCTAGTTCATGTTTCTTATTTTCTTCGTTCAATTCATTATGTTTTTGTTCGTTGTTTCTTCTATTGCTTTTATTTTTGTTATAACCATGTCCGGCTAAAACCCTTGCATGCTTGGGTTAGGATGAACTCGTAGAAGTAGGATGTGGGTACGTAATTAAGGTAATTGGTGACGTTAGTTTTAATTCTCTTAATTAATGAATTCATATAATTAATCTTAACTCTACCTTTGAATTTCGTACGAAAGTGTTAGAGAGAGGACGACCGCATCACTCGATAACAATTAGTAGTCTTAACAAGAGGGTTTAGAAAAGGTTAATTCACTTGCCAGTTTAGCTATGGAGGACGACCGCATCACCAATAGTTAAATTAGGGTCTCATTAATTAAGCGCTATCTATTAACTTGTTAGTGGATTAGTGAGGTCGTTTGTTAGGATAAAGAATTAAGGTTTAGAATCTTGAGCTTTAATCCTACAAGCTTTTACTTAGGTTAATTCTTGTTTGTCACGATTACTTTGATTATGTACCTGCTCCGTTAGTATACGTAGGGATTCCTATCCTGAGCATCACCATCTCATACTTGCATATACACCTTAGATACTTAGTTTAATTTTCTTTTTGCATTCGTAGGATAATTTAGTTAGCTTAATTAATCTTTCCAAAAATCCAAAAACAACACACTCATATTAACTACGATGCGTAGAGCTTCAGGGATCTATTCGCATATATACCATCCCTTGGGTTCGATAATACTTGGTCCCTATACTTGCCCATACTACAGTGAACCCGTACTCTTGCGGGGTAGCTACTAGTAGAAGCTAGTGTAGTTTGCTTCAAGTCAATGGCGCCGTTGCCGGGGATGGCGTTATATGCTTTTTGAATAGGACTTGTCGATAGCTTAGTAGTTAGTAGTGAGTGCTTATTTTCTGTTTTTTTTATTTCTTATTGTTATTTTTAGTTATTCGGCAGTTGCGTTTTGATCCTTCTGCTAGTGTGTCAGGTTTATGAGAACACGCTCACAAGGCAATACGAGCGAAGAGAGAATACCGTTGGACCCTGAGACAATAGCCAGAAGGAACCGAGCCTTCTTGAGAAGGATGAACGCTGCCGACTTAGGGAAGGAACCAATGGACATCAATAATGAGTTGGACGATGCTGCCAACGATTTCAATCAGGCAGTAGACCGAGTTGAAGGCACTGGAGTTAGTGGTAGCCAGAATCAAATTCCATTAGGGGATAGCCAGAGCCTAAACCCGGATACACGAAACGTAGGGAATCCAGCTCAGAACCTTGTCCATAATCCTCCTAACAACCCTGCTTACCCACAAAATCCAAATAACCCTTTCAACAACCCAGCATACCAACATTGCCCATACCCACCTTATCCTTACCCACCATATCCATATCATCCACCACCAGTCTATAACCAACCACCTATTTACCCACCACCACCCCAACAAGTACCAGTACCTGCTGCTAATCCTCAACACGTTCCTCAGAACGCAGATCAGATGGCTATTAGAGGGAGGTTTGCAGCGCAGCCACAGCGGTACTATGATGGAGTGGCTTTGCCTCCTGTTGAGGCAAACAACTTCTCTATTTCCCCAGGAATTTTAAAGCTGCTGACCGAGAATCAGTTCAAAGGAGTGATAGGGAAGGAGAATCCTCACACTCACTTGAGGAGTTTTCTCATGATAGCCTCAACATTCAATTATAATGGCATGTCTGAAGATGCCAAGAGGCTTAGGCTGTTCCCATTCTCATTGACGGGAATAGCCAAGGAGTGGTACGATAATACGCTCCCGCGGGGAGGTATTACCACTTGGGCTGAGCTCGAGCGTCTGTTCCTCGAGCGATTCTACCCTCCATCTAGGACGATCAAGGCTAGAATTGAGATCTCGTCCTTTCGCCAGAAGTCTGGAGAGGATCTACGCCAAGCGTGGGAGAGATACTCAAACATGCTGATAGAGTGCCCGCAGCACGGGTACAATGAGGGGGATATTATGGCATTCTTCTACAGTGGTGCCAACAAGGCGGGGCAAGACCATTTAGACGCCTGTGCGGGCGGAGCATTCCTGAACCAAGGCATAGAGAGATGTAGGGAGATCGTGGACAACATTGTCACGAATGCCGGTGCTTGGAGTGGAGATGCAGATTTTCAGAAGGTGCATCAGGTTGAGGAGGGAGAAGGAACGAGAAGACTGCTGATGGCCATGATGGAAAAGATCAACAACCTCGAGTTGGGGAAGAGTTTGGGTGGAGAGCATGCAGTGGAGAATGAGAGAGTAGACCAGCCCAGTGGACAGCAAGAGGTAGCCAATTACATGGGAGGTCCGTATTACAATCAGAATGGCTACCAAGGTGGAAACCAGTATGGAAGGCCTTCTTATGGTCAACCATTTGCACCTCCAGGCCCTCAGCCACTTCAAAATCAATGGAGGAACACACAAGGAGTTCAAGGAGGCCAGCAGCCTCCTCAAAACACATGGAGGAAAAATGATAATTTTTCTTATGCTAACCCAAAAGCTGGTGTCACTGTTCCTGCAGGTGTTGATCCGGGGTCTAAACCTCCTGGTGGAGAAGGCGGTGCATCAACCGAGGAGATGTTGAGAGCTATTCTTCAGAAGGTGGAGGAAGGTAGCAAGCGGTTGTCGTCCTTGGAGTACGATGTGAAGGAGTTGCATAAGAAGGGTGATCAACGTGATCAAGAGCTCCAGAAGATGAATGTTGAGTGGACTAGAACTCAACAAGAGAACAATCGAAGGTTCACTTCTTTAGAGTTCCAGATGAGCCAGATTGCAAAGTCAGTGAATAGAATGCCAGAAGGGAACCAGAAAGAGCAGTGCAAGGCGATCCAGCTTAGAAGTGGAACCAATTATGAAGGTCCTCAGATGCCTGCTGATTCTGAGACACCCCAAGAAGAGATTGAACCTAAAGGAGATGAAGTTGAGACTGAGGAGAGCCAAGCTGAGAAGGGGGTTGAAAGTGAAGGGATTGAGAAGCATAAAGATATGGATGAGTCCCAGAAGAGCAAAGGCATTGAGGAGGTTGAGAGAGTTCCTAAGTGGAAGAAAGCAAAGAAAGCAAGGGAGAAAGTGAAAGTGACCGAGCGAGATGAATGGGGGGTACCCAAATCTGTGATACCCGTCCCGTATCCACAACGCTTTATGAAGAAAACGCTTGATGAGAAATTCGCTAAGTTCCTTGATGTTTTTAAACAATTGCATATTAATATCCCTTTTTATGATGCTTTGGAACAGATGCCAAATTATGCCAAGTTCCTGAAGGACTTGATAGCGAAGAGACGAAGAGTGGATGAGCCGAAGTTGGTGCAGCTGAACCACGAGGTGAGTGCACTAGTGCACAAGGCGCTTCCACCAAAGCTGAAGGATCCCGGAAGCTTCACGATCCTATGCGATATTGGGAACGGGATCAAGAAGGGAGCGTTGTGCGACCTTGGGGCGAGCATCAATCTCATGCCCTTGTCGCTTTTCAAGAAGTTGGAAGGTGGTGAACTTCAACCCATAATGATGACGCTTCAACTAGCCGACCGGTCTATTACTCGACCTCAAGGTGTTGTTGAAGACGTCCTAGTGAGAGTTGGAGATCACATTTTTCCAGCCGACTTTGTAGTGCTAGAAATGGAGGAAGATGAGCACGTGCCCTTGATCTTGGGAAGACCGTTCTTAGCTACGGCGGGGATGGTGCTAGACGTGGCGAATGGGAAGATCACGTTGAAGGTTGATGATCAAGAAGTGAAGATCTCCCTATATGAAGCCATGAAGCACCCGAAGGAGGATGAGAGCTTGTATTGCATGGATGCCATTGATCCTCGTGTTGAAGACACACCTCCTATCCCTAATCCTTCTCATATTCATGATTTTGTTAGTCCTTTAATTGATAATTTAACCCATGAGCATTATGTTCTTGATTATGTTGATAGGGATAAAGTGAAGAAGTTGAAAGATGAAGAGGTGAAGAAAGTGGACGTGGTCCAGTTAGACGGGAAAGGAGGAGTTAAGAAGAAAAAGTCCAAACTCAAGAAATTGTTTAGTAAGACTCCTCCAGATAGAGGCAAGAAGGAGTTGAGACCCATAACACTTGGGGATGAGAAGAGAGCAAAGGGGCTCATGATGGAGGGGCATCAAGGAAAGGAGTTCAAACACCACTCTTATGAGAGTGAGGGAGGTAAATTTGAGTATGATGTCCCATAAGCTCCTTTGAGCTCGGTCCGGCATGAGGACCTTAAAAATAGCGCTGAATGGGAGGCAACCCATTTTTATTTGCTTTCATTTATTTTTAGTGTCTTTTTATATTATTAGGGTGTTTTGAGTCGTATGTTTAACCTCGTATTTGAGTAAGTTGCTTGTAGGCTTGTCTCTAAAGGAGTAAAGGTATCATGGAGTTATTTAGATTGAAGGAACCAACTTGAGACAAGGGAGTGTGCAAAGCTATTGAGAGAAACTGAATTGTTCGGTTGAGGTAACCCACAACCCCAAACTTAGACCTCTAGCAAGGTCGAAGTTTGGGGGGTGGAGTTTTTTTTATTTGTTTTATTATTACATTGCACCGGAGCACCCCTTATCTTTGAGTTGAGTTAGTTATTTGGTGTCTTGAGATGCTCCTTGGGCTATTATTAATTTGTTTTGTTACTCAATATTTTATGCCTATCAATCACCTTATGCTTGTTGATTGCTATCTTTGAGTATGATTTGATGAGTAGGGTGAATTGTGAGGCTGAGTTAGGAGTTTTCTTGTGTGAGTGTTTGAGTTTGAGCTGAGTTGAGAAAGAACTTGTATGCTTGTGAATTTTTCTTTTGAGTACTGTTGGGGTTACAATTTTCCCAACAAGTACTTGTGTGATGAGAGTGAGAATTCACTAGGACTAGCATGGATGTGAAAGCCGTGAGCTTTTGAGCCTTACGAGATTTAAATGCATGATTTAATCTCTTCGTTTGTGAGTGGATCGTCACCTTAGAGGATGCTAGAACTTGCATGTGCTCTTGCTTCTAGATTGTGTCTAGTTTGATATGCCGAATGTGATCTTAGGCCATCTTTGATTTAATTGAGTCACTTAGCCAAAATTTTCCTTACCAATGACATTGATCCCTTGTTAGCCCCTTTGAGCCTAGAGCCTATTTTATTTGCTAGCACATATGAACACTATTCCAATTCCTAAGCCTTTTTGTCCCAATTTGAGTGGAGAATAGGAAAGTGTGAATATGAAGGGAGTGAATTGAGTTGAAAAAGGAAAAGGTTTTTTGTTGAGTGAATATGAGAAGAAGGAGTGATGAGATTTGAGTTGTGGGAAAGAACAAAAAATTTGAGAATGAGCAAAAGAAAAAATGAGCTCATGTGTTTGTGCGAAAAAAAAAAAAATGAAGTGATTGAAAAAAAAAAAGTGAAAAGAGTTAGAAAAAATTGAAGTGTTGAGAGAATTGAAAGCGAAAGTATATTGATTGAATACGTTTGAAGTAGTTCGTTCTTAATATCGAAGTACCGAAGTTTTGAATTTCTATTCTCCATTCACTTGAGTCACTTTACCCATATTGTTATCCCACCTGTCCAAAGAGCCTACATTACAACCTTGAGAAAAGTCCTTTTTGATTCGGCATTGATTTCTAGAGTATGGTCGGAGTTGAGAGTGCTTACAAGCCTATGGCTGCCGATATGAGTGATTGATTGTTGAGTGAGTCCTTTATCATTGATATACACTTGTGAGGGAGTGAAACACATCGTTGAGTGCACATCCATGTTTGATCTTGGTGGGTCTTGTTGTTGTTGCATGAGTATGATGAAGGAAAGTGAGTGAGTATACTTGTGATTGATCTTTGAAGCTCGAGTTCAATTACTTGCATGATTTGATTCTTGATTCATTCCTAACAATTTCACTTGACTTATTATTTCATTGCTTGAGGACAAGCAACATGGTAAGTTTGGGGGGGTTGATTAGGCGTGAAATTGTTATGTTTTGGTGCCCAATTTACTCATGTTTTGAGTGTTTTCGATTAGTGCTTGGAGTCAAATGAGTATCATTTTTATAAAATTATTAATTTGTCTCTTTGGTTTTCATAGATGGATAGAGGGCGAAAAGAGGAGTTCGTAGGACTTTGAATCGGCCAAAACGGACTCCCGGTTGAGGAGATATGAAGATTTTACGAACGAGTGCACAGCAGCCAGCGCTCGAGCGTTTTGCTCGAGCGAATCACTCGAGCGGCCAAAAACTTACAGAACAGTTTTGGCGCTCGAGCGAATCACTCGAGCGCCACCGCTCGAGCGTTTTGCTCGAGCGCGCACGTATTTTCGCCTCCGGATGCGTATTTTCGGCCCATTAACTCCCGTTTCGACCCGGTGCCTATATATACCTCTTCCAAACACGTTTTGAAGGATCCCCAACTTTAGAAATCACTTTAGACTTAATTTTTAGAGAGAGGAAGAGGAGAAGAACGAGCAAGCTTTACTTTTACGTTGTTGAGGTTTTTCATACGAATTCTTAGTTTTCTTTTCGTTTCTTAGTTTCTTTTCATTAGCTTGATTACTTTAAACGTTTTAAACTTCGTTTTAGTTAATTAAATTTCAGTTCTTAGAATTATTTTATTTTAAAACCCTAGTTCATGTTTCTTATTTTCTTCGTTCAATTCATTATGTTTTTGTTCGTTGTTTCTTCTATTGCTTTTATTTTTGTTATAACCATGTCCGGCTAAAACCCTTGCATGCTTGGGTTAGGATGAACTCGTAGAAGTAGGATGTGGGTACGTAATTAAGGTAATTGGTGACGTTAGTTTTAATTCTCTTAATTAATGAATTCATATAATTAATCTTAACTCTACCTTTGAATTTCGTACGAAAGTGTTAGAGAGAGGACGACCGCATCACTCGATAACAATTAGTAGTCTTAACAAGAGGGTTTAGAAAAGGTTAATTCACTTGCCAGTTTAGCTATGGAGGACGACCGCATCACCAATAGTTAAATTAGGGTCTCATTAATTAAGCGCTATCTATTAACTTGTTAGTGGATTAGTGAAGTCGTTTGTTAGGATAAAGAATTAAGGTTTAGAATCTTGAGCTTTAATCCTACAAGCTTTTACTTAGGTTAATTCTTGTTTGTCACGATTACTTTGATTATGTACCTGCTCCGTTAGTATACGTAGGGATTCCTATCCTGAGCATCACCATCTCATACTTGCATATACACCTTAGATACTTAGTTTAATTTTCTTTTTGCATTCGTAGGATAATTTAGTTAGCTTAATTAATCTTTCCAAAAATCCAAAAACAACACACTCATATTAACTACGATGCGTAGAGCTTCAGGGATCTATTCGCATATATACCATCCCTTGGGTTCGATAATACTTGGTCCCTATACTTGCCCATACTACAGTGAACCCGTACTCTTGCGGGGTAGCTACTAGTAGAAGCTAGTGTAGTTTGCTTCAAGTCAACATTCATGAGAATATGAAATAACAGGAAAGTGTTATATTTTATTTTTATGGGGCAAGAACATTATAGGAATTAAATGTGTACGTTTAGTAATACATGTTAATTTTTAAATTTTTTTGGGGTATATTTAGTAAATGGAATTTTGAGGATTTTGGTACTCTTATTAAAGACTTATTTTCCAACTGTTGGAAAAATAATGATTAAATTGCTACAACAAAAAAGAAAAAGAAAAAAAAAAGGACTCATTATAGGAATACAAATATCTAACCATGACGCTCTTCTAGCAGCCAACAACCCTACCGTGAAGAATTTTTCTTGGGAGCAATTTAGAACAGTCGCATCATAATGTAAAGATCTATAAGAATTGATTGAGATACCCCATATTTTACCCCCTAGTTGCCCAGACACGAAATCCCTTAGGTGGTGTTTGGTTAAGGATGGGCCCATCCGGATGGGGATGGGCCATCCCCCATCCCATTCTATTTTGGATGGGCACATCCCATTCCTCATCTCACAAAATCCCATACAATCACATCATCACTTTTTCATTCATCCACTCATTCTCTCTCCTACTTTTTTTAATCACCTTTTCATCCATCCACTAATTCTCTCTCCTACTTTTCTTTCACCCACTTATTCTCTCTCATAACTCCAATAACTATTAAGAATAAAATAATACAATCACTCATCATCACAATCATTACCACTAACTAACAATAATAAAATAATACAACATCACTATTGATTTGACATAAAGTTTCATCCAACTCTGCTTCTCCATCCTTAATCAAACACAAATTTACTATTCATAGGATTACCCTCATCCATCTTTTTCCATCTCCATCCCCATCCCATCCACCACCATCCTTAACCAAATAGACCCTTAAGAAAAAAGAAAGACCATATTCAAAAGTGGGTGGTCGGCATTGGAAAAAAAAACTATAATCCTTTTTATTTAATTGCAAATTAAATAGAGAGTAGACCATACACAAATAAAGATTAGACTATGACACATTTATAAATCATTTCAAAACAATGCATCTAATATTTTTACATAATTAATAGAGATAAAAAATTGTGTGAAACCAAGTTTACATGAACTTATTTTTTTCAAATATCACTGATATGTATACGCACTATCATTTTTGTAGAAATAAAGCATTTTTAAACAACAATAATTGATATTTATATCAGTGATAGTATGTATACATAATAATGATACTTTAAAAAGGAAGTCCACGTAAACTTGATTTCATAAGAAATATACTCATCAATGGAACATGAACTATTTATATATAGTAGATTTAGAGAATCAACATAAAATAACATTACAAAATCTTCAAATACAATATAGATTTGTTACGACTATACATTCTATCTAAATCTTTTATAATAATAGATCTAGAATTTACAATATATATATATATATATATATATATATATATATATATATATATATATATATATATTTACACTCTAAAGTGGGATGTGCATAAAAATCAAAACATCTTTGATACGAATATTTCATATCAAGTGTATCACCGCACATATAAAAATTAATATGGAATTGAGGGAGTACTAAATATTGGAGTGTATTTAGTAAATATAAAATTATTTTTATATTTATTGGTGAGTTTAAAGTGTGGAGTGTGCCTAGTGGTTATCTTTACGTTGTAGCAAGGTGAAGCCCTCGCCCCCAGGTCCCCCACCCCCTGGCCCGACAGGATTGGGTGGAGAAGTGGTTATCTTTACGTAATTTAGGAAGCAATTGATGTAATAAAGATGAAGTAAATTAGACACAAATTGAGCAATTATATGATTTAAATTGATAATAAATTGAGCCGTAATTACACCAGTTTGCGATAAAATGCACAAATTGAAGTATTGAACACCAATTTAATAGATTAAGTTGTAAATTTCAAGTTCTCAAAAAATAAAAAAAATAATTAAATTCAAATGTTAGTCCTTTATTCATTTATATTTAAACTATATTCTCTCGGTTCCAATTTTATTATTCATCCCCTTCAAACACTTCTAAATTACATCATATTCCACTAACAATTACATACAATAATATCTTTATTTTATTTCATTCGTTTAAATTGAACAATATGTCATCATCAAAAAATTATTTTATTCATTTAGATACTATAAATCAATTTTCACAATAAAAGTGAAAAAATTCAAATGAAAAAATAAAACTTATACGAAGAGAGTAATACTCGTGGAGGTAATACACTCATTGACTTGGCTAATCAGAGAAAATCACAGTATTATAGTTGCATTGGCAAGCTGTGCATCTAACCACTTTTTTATACCAGTTGTATGGTGTACTCACTCAACTGTTGAACTTGTTTATACTGAAAAGTAGAGGTTGATTACACTGAAAAGTATAGGTTGCGTCCTAAATATTTTGATGACTCGGTATCCAACCCAAAGACCGACTAATCATGGAGATCAAAGTTGTGTCATAAAATATACTCCCCCGTCCCCTATTAAGCTTAACATTTGTCAAATCGAGCATCCCTTGTTAATTTTAACATATTTTTTAATGTTTCTTCAATTAAATATGAGTATGTATAGAGAGAAAATGGTTCATACATGCACCATTTGAGGGTATCCGTTTTTTTTTCACTAAACGATGTTAGTTGTTTTTAGTGAAGGGTATTAGTTTTGGAGGGTATTAATTATTTTCACCGAACAATATTAGTCGAAGGGTACTGAAAGTATTAGCTGTTTAAGTAAAGGGTATTAGTTGGTTACACTAAAAAACATTGCAAAGTAGTTCATGTATGAACCAATTTCCTTCATACATACTCTTGGAAGATTGGTTATTTTATAAGTCAGCTTTTGATATTGAATATACTAATTATTTACTTATTTTACATTCCGTGAATGCATCGCAATTATATTTAAATTAATGATTAGGGTATTTATGTCTTTGATTCGGCCCAACATGTAATATAATAGAGTACAAATATTTTCATCCCAAAATTTAATAGTTCACCCTTCCAAACTTTTGTTCGGCAGTTTTTTTTTTTCGAACATTGGTTATTTGTTTGGAAAAATAATTCGAACATTATTCAATATCAGGTTACTTTGGTAAATTGAACCGTGCGGTGAAAAATTAAATTTTTGGGGTGAAAATATCATGTTTTAATATAATATCATATTTGGATCATAAATGTTTTTGATTTATTTTTAACTTAATATTTTTATTGAATGTATGAACTCCTTGATCTTAAAAGGAATAATATAAAAAAATTATATTATTATTCGTTAATGCATAAATATACCCTTGGTGAAAGGACTCGAAGGAAAAAATTAGTGTTACTTTAAAAGTGGGACTAATATAGAAAACCATTTCTTATCATTTACACTTTTTATGATCACACGGTACAGTTTCAATTTGCACAAAATTAACTTTAAAATATTAATCTTGTAAATTAATGAGTATGTATAGTGTGAAATTTATTCATAAGTTTAAACCATTTTTCAGTACTTTTTAGTTGAACAATTCATTTCATTTAGTGGAAACAATTAATACCCTTTAGTGAAATAACTCAAACGCTTCAACTCAAACTCTTTCGTGAAAACAATTGTGTCCTCCAAAACTATTACACTTTAGTGAAAACAACTAATATTCTTCACTGAAAAAACTCATACCCTCAAAATGGTTCATGTATGAACCAATGTCACTCTATTCTTTACCTAAATTAAGATATTACCTTGACAAATGATAATTAAAAGTACTTAAAAGTAGATATATTACAGAAAATTTTCATCAAAATTAACTATAATAGTCTACATTTAGATTTATATTACAGATTTAAATATATGATTCAAATGAATCGTGACTTATTTACTTTGATGTATATAATTGATAAATAATTATCCTTCATTCATGAAACAATTAGTCCAACCCCCTCCACATTTCAATTGTCTTTGTGAGCACTTATCTCGAGCCGGTGTCACATGAACCAAACACATAATAAATAAATGAGATAAAATATTAATTTATCGTAATACAACAAAGCAAACATATATCCTATAATAGTCCAAATATTACTATGACTTATATTACATTTCCTCCTAACCATGACTTATATTACAAAAGTGATATACCTAAATATTACTATTTCCAATTAGCCAATTAAGTAGGTCTTTAGGAAAGATGAGATATGTGGACTAAATAAATTCGAATACATCTTTTTTGCATATACAGTTAATATATATATATATATATATATATATATATATATATATATATATGTATGTATGTCAAATTTCGGTCTATCAACATAATTTATGTAAAAATAACATAAATTACATGATATATTAATTAGTAGTCAAATTTACCAAAAATAAAAAGAAACTTATTATACATTCTCCTATATTTTACATACTTTCTGTAAATATAGTTTATCCTTGAACAATTTCTTAATTTTATTAGATCATTAAACAAATAAATTATAGGCAATAATTAAATAAGTAAAAGTTGCAGAAGTACATATGGCCTTTTGATTTCATCTACACATATTATTCATAACCATGATTGTGCATCAAGTAAATATGTCTCTTCCATTGTTGGCGTGGTGAAGGAATTGGAGGAGTGTCATCTTACTTAACAATTAGAATGAAATGTGCCAGGGGAGGGGACTTGGTAAACAAATATATTTTCCACATATGCAACAGAGCAAAACGAAGAAATGGGTTATACACAATAATTGAGTATACTGCAAATCAATGGTGATGTCTCACTGTGTTACTATCTTTAATAAACTCTATTACAATCCTCGATATAATAATGAAATTCAAATACAACACATACTCACATCACAAAAAATATTTTGAAATAAAAAAATCATGAAAAAAGATACAAAGGAATAAATCAAGCTCCTCGACACATCGTTATGAATGTTCTCATCTTCAATTTCGATAGAAAAACAAATACATCGGAACTTCAAGAAAGCCAATCGAAGCAATTTATAAATACATTGAACCGAACTTATCACTACGTAATATATTGATTTATACAACTACAACTAAAAAATCCGTACACTCAATAGACTGATAATGAAAACACCGAGAAAGAAAAACCTTGTCCTCGTTGAAATTCCAAGATGGTTCGAATATCAAAATTGCAAGATGGTTCGACTGACTTTATCTCTGTTGCAAAACAAACGAACAATACAATGAAAAAACCAACCAATGATGCAAAGTTGAACAATGGAGACATCTATATATAGATAAACAAAATGTAACGGTAGCATAATCGAAGGTTAGATGAAAAATGAAAAATGGAAGTGAGCTATTGGATGAAAACAATAAAAATCGACATTAAATACCATACCATATAGAACACAAAGACCGATCCAACGAACAGTACAAAAGTCAACAATCTTGATCGACGGTTGTAACGAAATGGCACCAAAATCTAAAAAAAGAAATCCTAGCTCTATTATATATTTATAGATTAGTAACATTTTCTTGTAGTTTGTATTGCACTTGATCTATTATTAGTTCAAGGTCATAGTTAATTAATAGTATAGCACAAATAAATTCAAGTTATTTACCTCTCAAATAAAGTATAATTCTCATTATTTAAATTTAGGTATCTATATATATTACACCAAAAGGGACAAAGAGGCAAGAGAAGAAGATAAAGAGGCGCTAGCTAGTTAATTCTCCTATCCACGACTCTTTTAACTCCTCACAATTTTAGGAGACGGACGTGACAGAGTTTTACTCTGTTCCGTCCCACCCTATTATCATCCCTAACTAAACTAATGGCAACTCGGTTCAGCATCTTCCAACTCAATTCCCCCCTCCGAAAGCCTTTTCTCCTTATACACATACCCTCTTGCACAAGCCAAAAACACCACCAAATTCAAAATGCTCAAAATTGTCAATAGCCAATAAAAGTTGTAAAGCCTTCCTTGGTTAAGATTATCAGCCAACCAAGGCTTCTCCCTCCCGGTCACCTTATGAACAATGCTCACCAGAATTGAGCTCACAAAGAACCCTAGAGATAGTGTACTTAGAAATAACCCCGTACTTATTGTCTTCATCCCCTTGGGGCACTCCCTCAAGAAGAAATCGAGCTGCCCCATGTACGTAAATGCCTCTCCAGACCCCACCAATATGAATTGCGGCACTAACCAAAAGACGCTCAATGGAACCTCGCTTTTCCCCGGCTGCGCTGCCCTTAATCTCTTGATCTCCGACAGTGCCGCCGCCACCATGGCAAATATGGAGAGGACTAGGCCTACACCTATCCTTTGAAGAGGCGTGAGCCCCTGAGGATTTTTCAATGCCCTCTTGCTAATCGGAGCGATGATCCGATCATAGATGGCGACAGTTATAAGGATTGTGGCGACGAAGAAGACGGTGAGGGACGCCGCTGGGATCTGGAATGATTTCCCTATGCGACGGTCCATGGTGGTGGCTTGTGAGACAGAGAAGGTGGTCATTTGCGCGTACACCGTCCAGAACATCACTGTTGTCGCCCATGTTGGGATCATTCTTATCACTAGTTTCACTTCTTCAACGTCTGTTAACGTTGAGAGGTACCATTTGTTATTGGCTATTGCCATTGGAACTTGAGTGTCCTTGATAGCTGCTCTGTCCAGAAAACTGCATTTAAAAAAACAAATGCAAGAATAATTATAGCTGAAATGAATTGTAATCATATTAAGAGTAGAATTGCAATTTATGGATGAGTAAAAAAATTGTAAACATTTAATTTTAATTATCTGTCACAATTAAATTCAAATTAATTTTTTTAACGAATCACAATTAACTAATGAACCGGTCTTGTGTAAATCAAACAACTAATGTTTTTTACTATTAAAAAATTAAAATCATTTGCACAATAAAATTAATTTATGCAAGACTATACCTCAAACAATTTAATCATTGATTGAATTATGTGATTGGTCTCATAATTAAGGGACCATCTCATTTATTTTTGGCCACGGGGTAGTGCAAAAATCATACCTGGACTGGAATACAAGTCAGGTGTGTGTATATTTATAAATATATAAGTTTGTCTCATTATTATTTTTTATGTGTGACAATAATCTTCTAATCATTTTTTTTAATGCATTTACATAATTACACATACATGCACGAGACACTGCAAACTGTAGCAGAGCTGTGAGATAGGAATCAAAGTTCATGCATCTCGATGTGAAAACACACAATTTTATATAGACACGCAAACGTTATCCATTTGAAAGATACTGTCTTGTTGTAGCAATTTGGAGCAAGAAACAAATCTAGATACCACATGGAATGACCTTTGGTGCTATTAAAACACCCCTTCCCAATTTTATAAGCTTAAGATTCTCCACTCATATCTGAGTTTTCTAAGTATATACTATCATAACTTGTCCACACAACACCACTTGATGCACATATAATGTATACATATATATTTTAAATATATATTGTGGCGAAAGTCTTATATGTATCAGGTGTACTGTGTACTCACCTAACAGTTGAAATTGTTTATACTGGAAAATGTGAGTTTATTACACTAAAAAGTGTGATCGATTTTCCGTGTAATCAACCCACAATTTTTAGTGTAATCTGCTCACACTTTTCAATGTAAACAACTTCAACAGTTGAATAACTGCACAAAGTGCACACGAGACTTACTATATATTGTATTGTTTGATACATAATTTAATAGTGGTAAATATCATATGAAAGCATAACTAAATTTCACAAACTTCAAAATATTTTATTCTCCTATAATTTTCACTTTTAACATTAAATCTTATAATCGGTTGTTGAAAATAAAACGTCTGGTTGCACATGACGTGAAATATAAAAGCAAATGAAAAAAAAAAGGGTCACATGTACAACCAGAAGCTTAATTTACCTTAAAGACCGGTCTAAAACATTTGAAAACTAAAATTTGGAAACAAAAAAACTAAATTAAATGAGGGGAAGATAGCTATAAATAAAAAAAAAAAAAAAATTCTTAATATATTAGTAAATTGTATCGTATTATTGCAAACTATAGTTCCATAAGGAGTTTTTCTTTTTTTCTTTTTTCATGATGCAGTCCAAAACAAAAATATTCTATTTTTCAAAATGAAATCAATCAAGAGAGAACTGGCCCACATCTTCAAAAATATCAACTTATATCCTAGTCAAGGATCTAAGAGGACTCATCATATTTAACGTGTCACAAACCTAGGTAGGGACTAATCAGATGATGCTACTTGGCATATTTTTACAACATTTACTACTTAAATATTAGTTGGCAATAGAATTGTGATAAGACTTTCCAGCTTGCAGTCCGACTGTATATTTTTGTGGTCTCTCATATGAATATGAATGATTTATAGACTACTACCAATATCATTTAATTATACAAATAATGCACCACTCAATTCCAAGGAAGCCCACATTTATTGGTCGATTAAATAGTGTATTTCTCTCAGTTTTGTTATATGTATACTCAATTCGCCCCTTTGCTTCCAATTTTTTTAGTCTATAAAAATATGTATTAATAATGATAAATTTATAATAAAATTATTTTAAAGTATCAAATATTTAATTAGAAGTATAAAAAAAATTATTAAGAGTAAAAGAAAATTAGGGTAAAAAATCGCCAACAATTAGAATAAAAGACAATGACCCTAAATTTTATTACTTCTGATGAGATTTTTAATACTCCTGATTTTAATATTTGAATTTTAAAACAATTTCATGATAAATTTATCATGAATAATTTTCATATAAAACTATATCTTACAATATAGATATAATACAAGTGATGTGATGAAGATGTAAAATAATGTATGAATAAAGTGTGGTAAAAAGTGTGTATATGAATAACATGTGAATAAAATATTGTGTTTTATTTTGAAAGAAAAAAGAACAGGAAGTAAATAGATATAAAAGTGAGTAATTTTATTTTCTTTCGAAGGATTTCCTTTACAAAGAAAATAAAAAAAAATTGAAAGGGAAAATAAAATTAGTTTTAGAAAAGAAAGAAATTTGCAGACTGACACATTTGGTTGGAGCAGCCTAGTAGTGTACACGAATACATGTGATGTGATATGTGCATGCTAATAATAATATCGATCATAGCAATAATTAATAATAATATCGATCATAACGAATTTTGCAAAATTATGTATATATAAGGTGCATTGTGGGATTGATGTGTAGTTTAAATGATATTTGTTGTTTTTACATTGTAATATTAATTATTTTCAGTGAAAATATTAATTGATCATTAATAATTATAATTCACTAAATATTATTAATTATTTCAATTGTGAACATTAAACAATAAAAAATGAGGAAACTCACCGGAACTGCTTGCTGTGCGGCAACTTCTGTTTCATCATCTTTTTTTCATCTCCAACCACCTCATCCACATCAAACAGCAGCGACGAGTCCGACGGCGGCTGCAGGTGTCTCTTCCTCCACGCCGCCACCACCACGGCTGCGATCTGCGTTATCGGGCTCCCAACCAGCTTCTTAAAACGGTACCGTCTCGTTCCCGCCAAAAAAATCACCAATCCAATCAGAATCGCACACGCACAAATCCCGTACCCCCACTCCCGCCCCATATTATCCTGAATGTAAACCAGCACCGTCACCGCCAAAAGCGCTCCGATACTAATGAAGAAAAAGAACCAATTGAAGAATTTTATCATTCGCTTCTTCTCCTTCTCGTCGGACTCGTCGAATTGGTCGGACCCGAACCCGGACACGCTGGATTTCAGGCCGCCGGTGCCCAGGGCCGTCAGGTAAAGCGCCGTGTACAGGACGAGGAGCTGTTCTCCGGTCGCCGGAATACAGGGGTCGCCGCCGGGGACGCATTTCGGCGGCTTCAGCGTCGGGATTATTGTTGATATTGTTAGGATTGTCACGCCCTGTTTTTTGGTCACGATCAAATTATTAATTGGACCCAACACTATTGGATAATTAAATAAATGAATAAATAGATAAAATCATATCTGTCAATCATAAATAGATGAAAAGATATCATATCCTGTCGTTGAATTTAGGTGCTCGCTCTCTCCATTTTCCACTTCACAAGAAATTGATCAACTTTTTAAATTAAAATTATTTTAATTACACGCAAACAGGGGATTTAAATTATAATTTCAAATTAACTATAATTAAATAACCTTATAAAGATTTTTTTAGGGGTGTTCCTCTCTCTATTTTCCACTTCACAAGTAATTAAATAATTCTTTTTTTAATAATAATTTTAACAACACGCATAATTTGAAGAAGCTCGTGAAATGATTTCAAGTTCCTACAAACTATATAATAAATCCATAGTAATTTTGTTTTTCTACCACCAAAAAAAAAAAAAAAAAATCTTGAAAAAAGCTGAGAAAAATTAAAATTTCAAATGGTTAATTACCGTGGCTTGGACAGTCACAAAGATGGCGATGGTCAAATACCTGAAAAAAAAAAACAGGGGAACGCACAAATTAATAATTAATACTAACAATAATATTAAAAAAAAAAAAGAAAAAAGGGTGAAATCAAGATTTGGCCTACCTTCCTAAGAAGGTATCAGCGATAAAACCACCAAGCAAACAGAGCATAAAAGAAGTGCCAAGGAAGTTGGTGACGGTATTAGCCGAAGCAGCATTGCCCAAATGCATGGTATTCGTGAGATATGTGAGGAGATTGACGGCTATACCGAGCGTCGTAAGCCTCTCGCATGCCTCGACGCCCAGGATCATGGCGGCGCAGCCCCACCCGCCGGAGGACGAGCGGCGGGCCGGGCGGCCCTTGTAGTCCCAGGCGTCCGGGAGAGTTTCAGCCTCTAGTTTGGTTTTTGGTAGAGAGGCCATTTGTTTGGATCTACTTCTTTGCTCGTGAGATGTAGTTGGGGAGATGTTTGGGGTTGCTTTGTGTATGTGGTGGGATTATGAGCTTTGAAGAGAAGTAGTGTTGGTTTATATAGGAGTTAATTGGGTGGACTTCCTGGCAAATACGGTAACAATAGTTCTGTATGAGACCGACTGATATATTATATTTGGCAAAGTATTATATGAAAATAGTTCATGATAAGCTTATCATAAAACAATTTTAAAGTATCATTAATTTCATCGAGAGTATCATTAATCTCATAAGGGGTATCATAGTCTGAGTTCAAAAAAATTGTTTAAATTTTTTTGAACTCAGACTAATGATACCCTTGACAGGTTTAATAATATTTCTGATGAGATTAATGATACTCTAAAATTATTTCATGTTAAGCTTATTATGAAGTGTTTTCATATAAAACCTACTCATTATATTTTTGTAACATTTTTCTAGACTTTATGTTTTGGCTTTTAAGGGGAAGGTATAACGAGTGAATTATTTAAATTGGGTGGAGATTCTCTTTCGACAGAATTCAATACGGTGACAATAGTTTTGTATGAGACTGTCGTATATATAATTATATACTCCCTTCATTTCATAAGAAGCATATATTTTTGTATATTTTTGTAAGTCCATCCGTCTTATACTTCATCTGTCCAATAGTCTTGCACGAGACCGTCTAATACATTTTCACGTGTTTTTATGATATTTTTGCAATTTGTGATGCTTTAGGATTTTCTAATCTACCATGTGAAGAGGGGCCTGACGAGTAGACTATTTAATTAAAGATTTTCTGTCAGTAAAATTTGAACTTGGACATTGTAAGCCTAAGCTCTTACACCATAAATGAATTGCATATCATCTAAAAATCTAATTTGTAGAGACACGTTTAATCAATTCATTCATAGTACTAATGATCTAAACACTTTCATCACTTGTGATTTGAATTCTCGACTGTCAAGGGGTGTGATGATCGACTAAACTCTGATACCATAAAATATTTTATATCGTATAAAAATTATAATTTGTAGTTAGGTGTTAATGTAATTCATTTATAATGAACCATACATGGAGATCATCTTATACATTTTTCGTGACCAACGTTTTTTTTTTTTTTTGTCTTTACAATTCGATGTTAGCCTAAAAAAACACTAGACATGGCAAAAATCGAGGAAGAAGAGAAGAAAGAAATAGAACGAGTGATATAGAAGGGGTAGAACACGAGTTTTTTGTTTCTTTGAAAAGTTCGCTTTTTTTCATTTAGGAAGTGTGTGGAAATGTTACACCTCAGCATTATATTTATTCATTTGGTGAGAGATACCATCCAGTTTTTCACTGTTCATTTATTGCACCAATTATCATGAGATTCGTTTTCCAATGAGTTATGTGCAATCAATCAACCGATTATTTGTAGTAAGTAATGATATTGGCTACGCTGTCACCATTATGACTTCATGTTTTATTTAAGTAATATGAGTTGCATATACGACACATAGCAGTACGTTTTCAATTATGAATCTTCTCACTGAATTGATATATTCCTTCCATTTTTAATATGTATCATTTTATTTATTTTACATAAATCAAACCTTTTTTTTCCCATTCACTGTGAAATGTATTTCACTAAAAAAATATTAAAAAAAAATTCCAATTTTCTTTTCCATTCACTATTGAAATGTATTAACATAATTATAAATTAGGATCACGATAAACCATATTAACACAATACAAACTCATGAAAATTTGACTACACGTAGTCAAATAAAATGGTGAACCGTGTTCTCTATTTTTTATTGAAACGTATTATTGAAATTAAGGAAAATATTTATATGCAATGATTACATACAATAAAAGTGGAAGAAGTTAAAAAAAATTAAAAATTTGGAATATATAATTTAAATAGGTCAAAGAAAATGGTGAAATGTGTTATTTATTTTGTTATTATAAGTAATTTCTTATAAAATATATATGCCATGATGCATTACATGTGTTCCCGTGTATCAAGCAGTATATTCTTAAAGGTAACATATAGAGTGAAAATGGTTAATATATAACCCAGTGAAGAACGTTAATTGTTTTTACTAAACAGTATAAGCTGTTTTCACTTAAAACAATTCTAACCTTCAGTGAAGATAACTCATACATTTCAATACTTCATGTATAAATTATTTTCACTCTATACGTACTAATTTTTAAAAATTAATATTCCCAATACATATTATATAAATAATTTTCATATTAATTTTATTTTCCGTAGTTCCAAAAATCAATATGTAATTAATTATTTTTCAATAATTTATTGAGTTATATTCTCTCCGCCCATCAATCTTTTACTCACTTTTGTTTTTTGATTGTCCACCAATTTTTTTACTTATTCCCTTTTAGGAAATAAACAACACACACAAATAAATAAATGCCCCCCCCCCCCCCCCCCCCCAATACCCTTACTTTATCTATTTTTTTCAACAAATACTAATTTTCATTAGATCGTATGTCCAACAGTCAACGCATAAAAGCTTGGTGTACAGATGGAGTAAATACTAATAAAAATTGAATACAATATGATTTATTTGTTGATTAAAATTTAAAGTATAATTTTTTAAATAGGGAAATTCCAAAAGGGTCTTTAAATAGTTTAGTTTATTAAGTTAATATACTTTACAAAATGCACGAATATATATTTATTTAAAAAGAACAAAAAACAAGTGTTTTAGGATTTTAGGATATAGTTAAAATAACAAATTAATTTGTCTTAATTTTATTATAGGTAAGAATTTCCATTCAAGTATCAAACTCAATATATATTGGCAAATTGATTATCACACAAATAAAAAAAAAAAAACCATGTTTTTTAATAAAAAAAAGTTTAATTAGACATCATAATTTAAAAAATCAACCATCTTATGAACCAAATCATAAAAAATGCATTGAACATATCTTGCATATTACATATCAAGTTAGGATATGTAGTTTTGATGATTTCCCAAAACAACTTGTAATAAGAAATGTGCAGTCAGGATTGTAAAAGTTCAGGATAGGTTAGCCAGTTTTCAATTTACAACTACTCATCTGATGTTAAGAATCCTGAAGAACTAAAGATAATCATCAAGATGTCTCATTGAGTATAAACTTGATCTTTTTAAGCTCAGTGAGAGGATGATCCAGATGATCAATGTTGAGCCTTGTAGATCCTGAGGGTATATTTGTTTTGGGATTCACAAGGATGGACTTTGGACTTTGCGATCCATGCTCTGTTCTAGTTTGGGATTTAAAACCGGGTTTTCAAATCTCAAACTCAATCCCTACCTATAAACCTATTACTACTTTTCACATAATTAAATACAATCACATCATCACTTTTTTATCATCCACGCAGTCTCTCTCCTACTTTTCTCTTACACAATATAATAAAATAATACAACATCTATCACTAAAAGACATTGATTTGACATAAAACAAAATCTCACCCTACTAAAATCCCAAAACAAACATACACTTATATTATTCATTAAGATTTTTACATCTTAAGATTTCAAAGTCATGACTTCCCCCGCACACCTAAATCCCAAAACAAACATACCCTGAAGGAGTCAGACTACATGGAACCTTGTTAAGCTTGACAAGTAGTTTGATGTCAACTTCTCTGAGGATCTTCAAAGTCAGTTGGACCTAAATCAGCTGAGGACAAGTAAGTTGAATCAACTGAGATCAAGGACGTTGAATCAACTAAAGTGCTTCACAGTTTGTTGATGACATTCGTAAGCTGAAGAGTTCCAGTAGAGTCAGTTGAAGTCAAGTAAATGGAAGCTAGTAAGCTGAATCAGATGAGGTCAAGACACTGAGTCAACCAAGGACAAGTTTCCTAAAAATCTTCAAGTTAGCTACAGACAAGTCGTCTGAAATTAGGTTTACTTTCATCAAGTATTTTGAAGAAAAGAGGCGTTAGACTCGGCTAATGTGGACCAATTAGAACAAGGTAACAAGTCTAAAAAATGTTGAAAAAGTCAGAGCAACCTTGAAAAGAAGAATTACATTCCAGAAATAACTTGGAGTTGAATGTGACTTTGTCCAACGGTAACATTCATATCCACACTATAAATACAAACTCTGCCTTTATTATGAAGTGTACACATGAAATTGATTGATACACGTGAACCTGATAGAACCAAATCCTTAGGCATCTTCATCGAAGAAATTAAAGAAAAGTATTTATATGTAGTGATTACATCCAATAAAAGTTAAACAAGTTGCAATTGATTAAATATATTGAAAATATATACATATAGTTTAAATATGTCAATGAAAATGGTGAAGTGTGTTATTTATTTTGTTATTGTAAGGTATTACTATAATCAAAGGATTTTTTTTTATAAAACATATATGTGATGATTCATTGATGCATTACATGTATTCCCACATATTAAGCGGTATATTCTTAAAGACAAAATATAGATTGAAAATGGTTCATACATGAACCATTGAAGGTATTAATTATTTTTTCTAAAGGGTATGAGTTGTTTTTACAGAAGGGTATGAGTTATTTTTCACACGCATACCCTTCAATGAAAACAACCAACATCATATAATGGTTCATGCATGAACCATTTTCACTCTATACATATTCATTCTTAAAAAGTTAATATTCACAATACATATTATTTAAATAATTTTAAGAGTAAAATTAATTTTTTTTATAAATATTTATATGTAGTGATTACATCCAATAAAAGTGGAAGAAGTTACGATAGATTAAATTTTTTGAAATCATATAATTTAACACATCTTAAGTTTTCATCACTCGACATGTTCAGTTTGATGAGCAATTTTTTCCATTCTCTAGTGATATGTGTTTATCACAACCTTTTCTTTTAGAGTTTTCTATATTTTTTTAGCTAACCCTACCTTCACCTGCGACTTTATCTCCAATCCCATATCGAACAATTTTGCTCTTAGACAACCACTAGACCGAACGAACGGTGGTTGTATACACATGTCTAGTCATGTGCAACCTTTTTCGCTGGCAGCATTGTAGGCCCCACCACTCGTCACACTGGATTCCCCAAATCATGTGTCGCTGTTATATGTTGATCTACCACGGTCAAACAATCACTCGTGCAAACTCCAGCCGATTCCCTAACCATCGCACATGATGTAAACTTGTAGAAAGTTAAGGAGTTTCAAGCACAATTGCTCTATCAATTTTTCTTCTCCTTTGGGATCTCTACCTTGATTGCATCTTTTGAGCACCCTAGTGATAAGTCAACCATGAAATCTCCTCAACGGATTGCTGCTATGCAAGAAGATATTGATGTCCTTTGATCTAATCAAACGTGGGACTTAGTCCCATGTGTCCTTGATGAGTACATTGTTGGTTCAAGGTGGTGTTTCACACCAAATTTCACTCAAATGGCTCTATAGATAGAAAAAGTGCTCGATTTGTTCCTCAAGGGTTCACTTAGAAACCTAACACTGATTTTTCCAGACATTCAACATATTATAAAGGCAGATACAATTCCTATTACATTGGCCCTTTCCAAGCAGTTCAAGTGAGGAACCTATCAATTGGATATTAATAATGCATATCTCCATGGTGTTCTTACTAAACCTGTTTACATGGCTCAACCACCTGGATTTATTGATGCTCATTCCCGAATCATGTATACCATCTGAAAAAGGCCCCTTATGGGCTTTATCAAACTCCTTTGGCATGTTTTTATCGTTTCAGTGATTTTCTCTTGAGACTAGGCTTTCTTGAGAGTCGTTCTAACTCTCCTCTTCTTTTACCTTTATAAAGGTACATCAGTTATTATCTTCTATTATATGCTTATTATAATATTATCATGGGTAATGACCCTATCTTGTTTCAAATGCTCATTGATTGTACTAACAGAGAATTTGCTACTAAAAATCTTGACAAACTAAATTATTTTTTTTGGGTGTTCAAGTTTTTTATACTTTTTTTAGTTTTTCTGTTGGAAAATCAAGGTATGCTCGTGATATATTAGAGTGTGAGGATTTATTGGATTCTAAGTCTATTTCCATCCATTCTGTTGTTGGTTAGACCCTTAGCTCGGGCAAGTCTTTCTTTAATCCCACGCTCTATCACTCCACTGTTGGTGCCTTGGAGTATTAGACCATCTTTCGTCCAAATTTATCCTTTTTCTTTAGGGGGCAATTACATTGGAGTACAAAATTGAAGTCTTAATAGTAATGAAAAACACTACATTTTTTTATAATTACACAACAATACATGTCAAATCAATTTACTTTCACTTTATACTATTCATCACTTTACACTATTCATGTTCTTTTACCGACAATACATTTAATTAGTCCATTTTTTTCATTTTAAAAATTTTAGTCTGCTTCTTTGGAACGGGGAAGGTTTTGAATTCACGTAAATAATTTTTGTACTATAGCTTTTGAAAAGTAAATAAGTAAAATAATAGTACAATGATAAATACTATAGTACAATGACTAACCATGGTACAATACATAATACTTTGGTGCAACACAAAATACCGTGTATAACACATTCCATGCGCAACACACAATACCGTGTATACAATGACTAACCATGGTACAATATATAATACCTTGGTGCAACACACAATACCGTGTATAACACATTCCTATTATTATGCACATTATTTCCATCCAAATTCGGTGCTCAGATTCTTATTATTATGCACATTATTTATGTATAACACATTCCTATTATTATGCCCATTATTTATGTATAACACATTCCTATTATTATGCACATTATTCAATTCAAATTCGCCATTATTCCATCCAAATTCGGAGACATCGTCAATGAATTTCCAGGAATTATTGCTGCTGCGAAATAATCCCGGTCATCTTTGGGTCTCGGAATTTGACTCAGACCGTACCTTGATGGTGATGCTTCCATGGATGTCGAACCAGTAATTGAACTGTTCTTAAAAATTCGGTATAAAACCCAATCATCAAGCTATATGTATATAATAATCAATAAATTAATACAAAAATCAACAATTAAATCAATAAATTTCAACAAAAACAAGATCACTAAATTAGATATATAATATACTAGAGAAAAGGATTTTGGGCGAGATTTATCCCAGGGGGTCCATTGGTGGTGGAATTATTGGTAATCGATCCGTATTCATGCATCCAACTTGCTTTGATTCCTTTTGGTGGTTTTCCGCCGTAGAAAACCAAGGCCTTCTTCACGCCGATCTTTTGAGTACCATTCACCATCAAGATTGGCTTATCGGTGCCGGTGGCCTTCTAGTATCCCGATATGGCGGCGCGATTCGACTGTTGGTCGTTTGGGTACTTTTATGTAAGGACAAAGAATCTGAGTACCACCGTGAATATAACACCATTGAAAATGCCGGTAATTCCAATTTTAAGTTTCATTTTTTACCTTCTCCGAAAATACCGCCGTCGCACCACCGCACGGGTGGTCTCGACCCCAGTATCTATTGAAAGCCCTTGACGAGGAAAACAAAATCCCTCAATAATTTCTTCAGAGAGTTACTATTGAAACCCCACTTATTCCAAAACTGGCCCTCTAAAAAGTATTGATCTTCCGATGCTAATTAGTGGTACGTACCTGTCATATTTGTCTTCTTCGTGTTTGTTTTTTATGACACATTTCTGGGTTTGATATGTGTATTGATACACTAAATGGTTGAGAGAATTTGGCGCTTTTGTTGTGGAGAGAGAAGTGGATATAGGGATAGATGAAGAGAGTGGAGAAGTGGGGGAGAACAACTCAAATGGGAAGAGAGAATGGGATGAGGGTTTTGATTTTGAAATAAAGCATAATTTAAAAAGTGTGAAATGGACGGTTCATTGTACAATGACAACTAATGTACCCTAGTGTGTTTCTATCTTTTGGGCTGACCCCATTGTAATTTGGTTCAAATAAATGTATCCTAGTGTAATTAATTATTTTCTTTATTCTAGTAAGTTAATTCCTTCACACCCACTGAAGGCAATTTTATGGTTGTAAAGATGGCTCTATTTATGTTATCGGAACTGTTCATTTCATGTTATCCTGACCATCATCCATATTTTCTATCACTGGGCCCATTATGTTGAGACACACTTCTCTTGGAGTGCAAATAAATAACCAACAATAATTCGTTCTGGATGTTAATCCGAGTATCATGTTCTTGCTAATGCTGCTTATGAGGTCATTTGGTTGTTCAACCTGTTACAAGAGCTTCGAGTTGTCCCTCATGTTTAACCAGTGTTATTATGTGATAATAACAATGTGGTCTTCTTATGTCAAAATCCTATTGCACATAAGAGAGCAAAATACACTTATATTGGTTGCCACATTTTTTTAGAGTTAATTTTATCGAGGCATCTTTCCACAAAGTTCGTTTCTTCTCATCTATAGTTTGTGTTGGGATATAGGTTAGATGTTTTGAAGATGTTAAAACAAAGAATCTGTAATAGGACTAGCTGAACCTGTTAGTCAGCTACAGATTAGTCTAGGTCTAGAATAGGTCTTTGGTTAAGGGGGAAGAAATCTAAGGTGACATGACCAGAGCAGATGTGTCACCAGAGCAGATGGGTCATCAGAGCAGATGAGCTCTGACCAGAGAAGTCTGCCAGAGGAGCCTGGCCAGAGGAGTCTGCCAGAGGAACCTGACCAGAGGTGTCTGACTAGAGGAGTCTGCTGGAGGAGTCTGACCAGAGGATTCTGCCAGAAGACCTCTCCCAGATGAGGTTCAGAGCAGAAATGTCACCAGACCAGTCGAGTCCTAACCAGACGAGGGAGACAGATTACTTCACCCACATGGAGACTGCGTGTAATCTGAAGGCAAGGAGATCTTGGAGTTTCAATGATAGAGAAGAAGCAATCTGGAGAGTCAACTGATAGGAGGATGCAATTGATTGATTGATTGATATCAATCTTGATATAAATTAAGTCAACTAATCAATCAATATAATCAATCTGTGATTGATTATATTCCTCCAATTATGGTTGTTTGAATTGCTAGCTTTCCAACGGCCAGTTAATTCCTACAACTATAAATAGGAGTGCTTGGATGAGTTATATACAAGAGTGGGGCAAGAGCACAAAGACACTCGAACTCTCCCGTCACTCAACTTTGTTCATTCACGTATATACACTCTTTAGGAGTTCTTAGTTGGACAATTTACACAATCTTTATCTTCCTAGATAGATTGGTGTAAGAGTTAGATCGTAAGAGTGAAAGTTGTTGTACGAAGGATCTGGTACTTCCCAATTCCAGTGTTCGTAAGTTGGTTGGAGAGAAAGTCCCCTTTGGAGAAAGGGAGAGTGGACATAGGACCTGTTGTCCGAACCACTATAAATCCTTGTGTTATTTATTTTTCTGCACTTTAGATTTCTGCATTTCAATTCTAGCACTTTATTTTAAAAGGGGTTTTCTCAAAATTAATTATAAAATGCCTTCCGCTGGATAACCTTTTTGGGACCAACAGTTTGTAGATATTTTCACCAAGAGTCTTCCACGACCATCATTTGAGTTCCTATATTTCAAACTCTGCATTAGTTTGCACCCAATGCAACACTTGGGGGGGGGGAGGGGGTGGGGGTGGGGGGTAGTAGCGGATAATTAGGAAATATTGTTATTACCTTCTCTAGAATATTCTTCTGCATTGTCATGTTATTTTTCATATAATTTTTATTTATTTTTTGTAATTAACGTATTATCGTAAATATGGAATTATATATAGTGAAAAACTCCTCGCACCAATTTATGGTGAAACTGACCGTTTCTCACAACATGATTCAAACCTACAAAAGATTGATGAATGATTTTAGTTCATAGAAATACAAATGGATTACTCAAGGAAGTAGCCTCAACCCTTATCAAAGTCATAAAGTATTGGTTGTAGAGCTTGAGAAGACTAATTGTATATTCTCTGCAATGTACTTAACCTAAAGTAAAGGCAAGAAGAGTTGTCATAATCCAAAATTCCCAGTTCCATTGAATTTCATCAAATCAAACATCTCACCAAACCCAACCATCTGAACCTTATTCTTGATGTCAATTGTTATTAAACAAATACTAGAAAACAATGGATGAGAGAATGATTTCTTATTGATGAGTTTTTGTGTTGTGTTTAGAGTTAGTGAACCACCACATATTTATATCTAACTCTAATGTAGATAGAAGTCTCTAAAAGACAAAAAATTAGTCCTAAGTAAAAGTATTTAGAGAAGACAAATTATTGGTCCTGGTCAAGAAAAAATCTCTGGAAAAAAACTAAATCTTCTTTCGATTGGTTAGAACACCTTTTTCAAGCCAGTATCCACAATATTATGTAATTTAGAGTATTTTTTTTACCTATCGTCAATTTGTCTAAAGAAATGCATTGAGAAAAGAGAATTACAAGCAACTCTAGATTTAGGGGCTTATATACAATATTTTAAGATTCATGCAATATGACACATTCAACCAGTTTTTTCTTCATGCGATCTTCTTCCTCATTTTTCTCCATAGTAGTTCCTTTTTCACACTGCATCTACCTTTTTCATGACGGTTTTTTTATTTTTTTCTTTCTTTCTCTTTCACGTTCTTAGTTTATTTCTTCCACTTCTTTTACTCTCTCTTCCTCATTTTTATAATTTTTTTCTTCAAATCTAGTTTTTTTCCCCGTGTTGTCTAAGTTTGTTACGTGTATCATTCACGCTCAGTAAAATCGTTTTGTTCATACAGTAACATACATTTATTAATAAAGTAACAAAAAAATTATACAGTAACTTGAGTTTCAATACCTTACATATGTTATTATAAAAGAGCAAAATTTCTATTAAAAGGGCAAGTACAAGTTATTTATAAGGACAAACAACACATACTTTCCTTATTGTAACCGAGACCTAAGAGTGAGTTTTATGTTTTTCTTTGCGTGATTAGTTGGGAAGATCCATTTGACCCGATTCAACCTGCGAAGGATTCACAACTTTTTCTACTTCCTTAAATGTGGTAATATTGCATGTATAATAGCGCACATGAGATTACCTCTTTTAATTTATGTATTGGTACATTTAATACTTTAGAAAATGTATTATCTACACTTTGTGCAGCTTACATATCTAGTGATAATATTAATTTTTAGAAACATTAGTATTTATCCTATCAGTAATAATATTAGTGTACAACGCATAAAGTGCACACAATATCATGTCAATAATTATGCTCATTTGTTAAAAGAGATGTTAAAAAATTGTAATAATATATATATCCCTCTATTTTATCTTTTTTTTTTATCGGCAAAGAAATTTTATTAAAACTAAGGTATAAAGAAATACCTCTATAATATTTAGAGAGATTGGTAATTCAATTCACAAATTTTTTTTGAAGTAATTTATCTTAGCACACTGATCACATCCATTGGATTCTCAAGCCATTGTTGAAAACTGAAGTTTAGACATCTCGCATCCCTTAAGGCGATTCAACTCCAAACTCTTCGCTTTACCTCCTCAACCATCATATTTGTGTTGACCTCATCATTCTTGAATAATTTTGTGTTTTGTCCCTTCCAAATTACCCAAGCAATGCACATCCAAAGGCTTGCTACGAAAGGTTTTCCCCATTTTTCTTTAATAAAACTACAGAAATGTAGTAGATTTATCAGAGGATTTGAGGAGAAAACAGAATTTAAGCAAAGCCATTTTGTGCATTCCATCCAAATAGTATACGCCCACATGTCTTACAGTTTCAACGTGTGCACAACACAAGGTGCATGAGAGATCATCATTTTGAGTCAAGATACCTCTTCTCAGTAACTTGGACTTTGAAGGTATACTCTCTCTAAGTATCCTCCAAGCATGTATAGAAACCTTACTAGGAGTGTACTTATTCCAAAGATACCCAAAGGCAATCTTCGTGTCCTCATCCAACTCTTCAACACATTTTTTCGCCGCCAGTCTTTCATAAGCCTCCTTTGTCTTGTATACTCCGTTAGTAGCTCATTTCCATCTCCAAACGTCGTCTCCGCTTATTCTCACATGGCACCTGTCAAGTAAAGAAATTAATTCATCGAAAGCCCCTATTTCGCGACCACGGAGAGATCGCCTCCATGCCCAACTCCAGTGCCACCCTCCCTCTTCCCACTCACCCATTTCCTTCACCGTCCCCCTTTTATTTGAACATAATTGGAACAACCTAGGAAACTTTCTTTTAAGACACAACTCCCCACCCATTTCTCCTCCCAGAATAAAGTATTACTACCATCCTCCAAAGACTTTTCTAACCCCTCAAAAACCCATCCCCCTTGACTCCCTCCTGCTGCCTTCACTACATCCCTAAGCCAATTTTTTTAGACTCTCCCCACCCCCCCATAAAAAATTCCTTTGGATACTCACAATAGCACACAAGGTTTTTTTAGGAATAAGAAAGGTAGACAAATAGTAAATTGGGATAGAAGAAAGCACCGTGTTGAGTAAAGTGAGTCTCCCTCCGATCGAAAGTTTCAAGAATTTCCATTTTTTCAGCCTATCTCGAATTTTCTGCACCACTATTTCCCAGTCATCGATATTCCTACAAGCTGTCCCCACCTTACTGCCAAGATAAAAAAAATGGAATTTTCCCCACGTTTACCCCCAAAATCAATGCCAACTCCTCCAGCCTTGTATCCATTACGTTTGCACCATATAAGAAACATTTGTTTAGATTCACTTTCATACCGGATGTCAACTCCCACAGCTGCAAAAATCTTTTTAGGAACATGATATTCTCTGGAGTAGCCTTGCCCAAGAAGATAGTGTCGTCAGCAAATTGTAGGTGGGACACTTTTATCTTTCTCTTCCCAATTTCTATAGGCTCATAACTGTTGTCTTCAACTGCCTTTACCATAAGTAGACTAAGACCTTCTGCTGCAAGTAAGAAAAGAAAGGGGGAAATTGGATCCCCTTGTCTTAATCCCCTTTGTAGCTTAAATTCCTTCATCGGACACCCGTTCACAAGTATAGAAGCGCTAGCTGTCGAGACGTACTCCATTATCCACCTTATCCATTTTGGATCAAAGCCAAAACTCACCATGATATTCTGTAAAAACTTCCAATCCACCGAGTCATACGCCTTTGCAAAATCAATTTTAAAGAAAAAACTTTCAATTCTTGATCTTTTAGCATCTTCTATCGCTTCGTTGAGAACCACCACGCTGTCCAAGATTTGTATCCCACCGATGAAGGCACTTTGGTGCGGCAAAATTAAAAAATCCAACACTTTGCTCAGTCTCCTTGCTAGAACTTTCGAGATAATTTTATAAGCTCCCCCTATCAAAGAAATTGGTCTAAAATCGCTGAGCTCTTCCGCTGCCTCCTTTTTTGGTAGTAGCACAATAAAAGAAGGATTCAGACCACGCACAATCTTTCAATGTTGATAAAATTCCTTCATCATTCTCATGAAGTCACCTTTCAAAATGTCCCAGAATTCTTTAAAGAACCGAAAATTGAATCCGTCTGGGCCTGGACTTTTTGAACCTTCACACGACCATATTGCCTTATTTACCTCTACTTCTGAAAACTCAGCAACAAACATCAAGTTATCCTTCGGAGTGACCAGTCTTGTCATTAATTCCGAGCTTAAAAAAGGTCTTCGTATATCCCCACTGCTGAAATGATTCTTGAAGTGTTCAAAAATACCATCCTTGACCTCAGAGATGTCCTCTCGCCACGAGCCATTCACCATAAAACCTTGTATCTCATTCAGTTTTCTTCTTCTATTAATAAAGCTGTGGAAAAATCTGGAATTAGCATCACCCTCTCTAAGCTACCTGCTCCTTGATTTTTGTTGTATTAGACTGTCTTTACACTTTAGATCCACAAACAAGGCAGCCTTCTCCTCATTTCTTTTGCTAACTTCCAATTCATCCAACCCCAGCACATCATCGATGACATCCAGCTTGTAAATCTCTTGCTTATGTTCCTCAATCTTTTTGTCTATCAGCCCAAAAACGTCTCTATTCCAATTTCTCAAATCTTCTTTAAGCCTTTTCAATTTTTCCTTTACCACAAAGCCTCCCCATCCCTCGATATCATAACTATTCCATTTTTCCTTGACAAAATTCTTGAAATCCGGGTGTGACATCCACGCATTTAAGCATCGAAAAGGCTTCGACCCCAGTCTTTTGCTTTAACTTCCAACAATAACGGACTATGATCTGAGATGGATCGTCTCAACCCTCTTTGGTACGCCTCTGGCCATCTTTGGTTCCAATGACTATTAATGAGTATTCGATCTAACCGGCTTTTGCAGGAACCATCAGGCCTATACCAGGTGTATACTCTGTCGTGAAGTGGTAAATCGATAAGGCCTGTTATTCGAATGAAGCCATCAAAACCCTCCAACTCTCTTCTGCTCAGTTCTGCCCTCCTTCCACTTCTTTCTAAAGCATATCGAATGGAGTTGAAATCACCCAAAATGCATACACAGGCCGTCGAACTCTGATTTACTACACTCAAGATCATGTCCCATAACTCCTCTCTTGTTCCAAGATCGCAAGAAGTATATACATTTATCACACAGCAATTCATTCCGTCTTCGTTCCACCAGCCATTAAGCACAACTGCACCCTCCATATCCCACCAACTTGAGCACGAAAATTTATCGGAGTCCCATACAGAAATAATCCCTCCTGCTCTTCCTACAGATTTTCTAAAAGCCCACCCAAAATTCCCTTCTCCCCAAATTGATCTACAAATAGAATCATCCACATGCTCAAATTTGGACTCTTGAATACAACACAAATTTACCTTATACTGTCGAATCAATTCATTGATTTCTCGTTTCTTTGCTCGACTCCCCAAGCCTCTGATATTGTAAGATAAGAGCTTCATTAATCAACAATTGGAGGCTCCACGACTTCTTCCAATCCCTTTCAAATTCTGCAAATTTTTTATCATTTCCCTTTCTTCAGAAATTGCCACCAGTCCTAGCTTTTTACCCAATTCCCACGTGGTCTCTGCTTCTCGATTCTCGCTAGCCTGGTTCGCCATTTTATAAATTTGGTTACCCTCAATTTTTGAATAACTCATATCCTCTCCAGTCGCTGCCAATTCTTCTTCGGATCTCATGTCTTTGACAAAGTTCATCCACTTCTGTGCTTCCTCCTTCTTCTTAATTTTTTTCGAAAAACCTGTCAGGTTTTTTCGGTTCATCCCTTTCGCCCTTTTCTTCCTCCCATCTTTCGTTGCTACTAATGAATCTGAGTTTATCTACTTCCATCGTTTGAATTTGCTGGTTTGTCCTTCTCAATGTTCTCAGGAAAAGAACTCTTCTCATCAGGGTTTAAATTGGGCCTCTTTTTCTCAATTGAAATTTCTGGTAATTTTAACCCAAGTGAAGAATGGGTCAAATCCTGCACTAAAATTATTTCTTTGTGGGCAGTATCCAAATTCGCCAGTTGGCCCAGCCCATTTTTTGGACCACCAAGTTGGTTTTGGTCCAAACAATCCCCACGAATGGTGCACGCCTTTTCCATTGCAGCTATTGTTGACACTTCTTTCTCCATAAAACCTTGGGTCCCATACATTATTTTACATGGACTCGTTTCGTGAATCGTAATGGGGACCCCACCAGATCTTTCAAGCACATCAATTGCATTCTCCACTCCATGATTATTCCCGCTATTACTCATAAATGCACCGCCCATAGAATTGGGACTCCTCTTCGTTTCTGGAACCCGAAGTGTCGATTGGAATTCTTCTTCGTCATCCACGCCTAATTCTTCCAGCGCCACCACCGCCGCCTTTGCCGGACCAGAGTCAAGTGAATCAACCGAACTCTCCGAAAAAACAGACGCAACCTCTCACTCGTCATCTTTTCCATCCCATGAACTATCAACGTTATGGGTAGCAATCTCCTCGTAGATTTTGATTTTAAACATCTTACCATCAATTTCAGCGTTAAGCACATGGTTGACATCATTCATGAACGGGGCCGATACTAAGACTCGAGCTACATCTAATCTTCTTCTTTTTTCGGTTTCATCATCCAATCTAATAAATGATCCAATCGCAGTGCTTGCATCCCTAAAAATCTCCCATTCCATGCTTGAGGCGGGACTCCAATCCATCTTGTCCACACTTTTCTACGATGGCAAACGTCTAAGTCCTTCCGAGGCCTAGCCCAGTAAAACCAATGTCCAAACCATTCGTCTAAATCTTTATACATTTCACCCATATTTTTATTAGTTAGACTTTTAATAAGGACAATCTCATCTCCCATATACCAGAAGTTCAACAATTTTCCGCATTCACTTCTTATTTCCTCTTCATAATCCTCCCTGTTAAATTCTTCTTTTAACAAGCCAATCCAGACATCCGTAAGCCAGTTTAAATCCTCATTCATGGTTTTAAAAAATAAAGAAAACTCATTGATCTTCATTGATGACGACTCCATGTTATCCTTCTTATGTGTTGATGTGTTCTCGATTTTCTCCTTGCCCTTATTTAATACCACGTCGCTGTATAACTTACCAGATTCTCGTGTCCCCTTCCCATTTTGCAGGATTATCGGTTGCATCACCTTCTCACTACCTTGGCTTCTCTCATATTTCGGAGAATAAACACGTAACTTAAAACTTCCAATCCACAAGTTGTTAAGCTCCCTCAGTAACGTCTCTTCATCCCTGTTCGACCCCTTTGGAAAACGTACAAAGCCAAACGGTTTTCCTTCTTATCACGCTTCCTGGGACAGAAAATGTCCAGCACTCTCCCCACTTCGCTGAATTTTACTTTTAGGGTCTCCACCCTGCATTCAGGTGGAAAATTTCTGAAGAAAAAGGAAATTGTCCCTTTCTCACAGATTTCGATCACTTTACTCAAAACACGGTTGCTTCCATAATCCCTTTTCGATCTATTTGTCCACCTAAGACTCATGATTTGATCAATGGGTGTTATCTGCCTCACCGGATTTCTCTCGGACAAGGGTTTCCTAGGACTTACCCCAACTCTCACCCACTCTCCTCTTCCCTCTAAAAAATTCTATCTCTAGATATTTCTCTACCCACTCTCTCTCTTCCCTCTTTGTATTTATCTTTTATTTTTTTTATAAATAGATGTAGAAACTCATGAATCAATATGAGGAAGATAAAAAGCTTGTGTATATTGAGAGAGAGAGAGAGAGTTTCAGATAATACAACTTCATAAAAATAAAAATAATAAAGGTGCCCTCTTATATACAGGTGAGGAGCACTAAAGAGTCTAAAGGAAAATATTACAATGTATGAAGTAAAGTATCACTTAATGTGAGAGTATTATTGAGTGCAAAGTAAAGTATTACTTTGACTCTTAAGACCCCCCCCCCCCTCCCAAATGGGAGTGGATGTTAATCAATCTCATTTTGTTTTTGAATTATGTGAATTGGCTTGGTCCTTGGGGCTTTGTGAGAACATCAGCAATGTTTTCTTCTGTTGGGATTTGAATGATTTTGATAACTCCATCTTTGATCTTCTCCATTGTGTAATGATAGTCAATTTGAATATGCTTTGTTTTGTCATGCAGAACTGGATTGTGATCAATACAGACGCTCTTCTGTCTGTGTACACTAAGACAGGTTGAGGATGTGGCACTCTCAAGTCTTTGAGGATGTAAAGAATCAATTGTAATTTTGATGCAGTGGCACTTATTGCTCTATATTCACTCTCTGCTGATGACTTGCTAACAATGTGCTGCTTTTTGGATTTCTAGGATATTAGAGAGTCTCCAAGATACACTGCATAGCATGTGATGCTCCTTCTTATCACTTCACATCTTGCCCAATCTGCATCTGAAAAGGCTTGTAACTTGAAAGAATTTTCGTTAGAATACAATATGCCTAAACCAATTGTGGACTTTAAGTATCTTAATAACCTGTGTAGTGTTGTCATATGAGCATGAGTTGGCTTACTCATATATTGACTAAGTGTTTGTATAACATAAGACAGATCTGGTCTAGTAATAGTTAAGTAAATAAGTTTACCTACTAGCCTCATGTATTCAGATGCATCAGTTAACAGAGGAGAAGAAGTATCAATGAAACCTTATTTAGAATCCATAGGAGTGGTACAATGTCTACTTCCCAAGTAACCACTGTCATTTAGGATATTAAGAGCATATTTTCTTTAGCAAAGTTGTAAACCTTTATCACTATTTACTACTTCAATACCCAAAATGTATTTAAGATTGCCCAGATCTTTGATTGTGAATTTTTTGTGTAAATTTTTTTGATACTAGTGACCATTTCTAGCCATGATAACGCCATTAACATAGCATAATAGAACAGTAAAAGAATCACTTGTTTCCATTGTAAAAAAGAGAGGTATCAACAAAGGATTGAACATAAACACAATCAATCAAGGTTTCAGAAAGCTTTGTAAACCATTGTTTTGAAGCTTGTTTTAAACCGTACAAACTTTTATTTAGCTTACATACTCTTGTATCATCATTTTGAACATAGTCAGGAGGTGGTAGCATATAAACTTCCTCATCTAAATCACCATGTAAGAATGCATTGTTTACATCACATTGATGTATATGCCAGTTTTTAGCAATAGCAACAGTAAGTAAGATCCTAACAGTAGTAATGTTTGCAACAGGGTAAAAGGTATCAAAATAATCAATGCCTTCTTGTTGGGTGTATCCTTTGGCAACTAATCTAGCCTTATATCTTTCCATTGTACCTTCAGGTTTGTATTTAATTTTGTACACCCATTTGCACCCTATGCAGTGTTTACCAGGAGGAAGATTAACCAAAGACCAGGTTTTTGTTCTTTCTAAAGCTTGTAGCTCAGAAGACATTGCTATTTTCCAGTTCTCATATTTGTGAGCATGTTTGTAAGTTTTGGGCTCACAAATTTTTGAGATATTAGCAATAAAATAAGTGTAAGTAGGAGAAAGTTTGTTTGTAGATTAGTAATAAAAAATGGGATACTTAACACTCTTTGAAATTGTAAGATTGGCTGAACTTTGTGATTCAGACTCATTTGAAACAATATTTGGATTTAGAGAAGCAAGAAGGCTTGTTTTGTAAACATCTAAATAGGCAAGAAGGATTCTTGATCTACTAGATCTCCTAATTGGTTCATCTTCCTCAATATTTTGGTTATTAACAGAATTTGGTTGAGTAAGATCATTGATCTCTTCAACTAAATCATTGTGAATGAAATCAGGATTTTGTAAAGGATTTTGAATATTGTGATTTTCAACACTATTTGGGAAAGAAGTGTGACCCACATCATTTTGTGAAAAGATGAAGTCAGATTCAGAATTCTCTTGATTTTGGAACTTGAGAATCAAATCATTGATGAATTTTTTTGTAGAGTGTTTGTCAGAAAAGGGAAAAAAAATTTCAAATTTTTTTACATCCCTGGAGTTAAAAAATTTGCCAGTATTGATGTCCATTAGTCTATAACCTTTAGTGTCAAAAGGATACCCCAATAGAACACATTTTATTGCTCTAGGATCAACCTTATGTCTATTTGCAACAAGTGTACCAGCAAAACACAAACACCCAAAATTTCTAAGATGATCATAATCAGGAAGTTTTCTATACAAAAGCTCAAAATGAGATTTATTTTCAAGAACAACAGAAGAAAGTCTGTTTATGATATGAGCAACAATTAATATGCAGAAATTCCAAAATTTCATGTGAATGGAAGACTGAAACATCAAGGATCTAGCAACTTGCAACAAATGTTGATGTTTTCTTTCACCTAGACCATTTTGCTGTGGGGTCTCAACACAAGAAGTCTGATGCATAGTTCCTAAGTTATGGTAAAACTCAGATAAAAGAAATTCAGTACCATTATCAAACCATAGTACTTTGATTTTCTTGTTAAACTGAGTATTCACCATATTACTGAAATTTTCAAGAGAAACTTTAACAACAGTTTTATTTTTTAACAAATAAATTCATGTGCATCTACTGTAATCATCTACTATTGTAAGAAAATATCTATACCCAGCATGAGACTCAACAGAAAATGGCCACCACACATCACAATGTATAAGATCAAAGCATGCAAGACTCCTAGAGGTACTAACAGGGAACATAGATCTCTTTTGTTTTGCAAGAGGACAAATCTCACAAACAACAGCTAAGTCTTTGCATTTTACATGTAAAGAAGGAATTTGAGATAGTGTCTTACTTGAAGCATGGCCTAGTCTAGTATGCCATGTGTAAATGTCTATAATGGAATCAACAAATTAATAGAAGACTCAATAATAGGTCTTGATGCTTTTAGAAAGTATAATCCTCCTTGCTACTCAGCAAAACCAACCACTTTCTTGCTCACAATGTCCTGAAAAATGCAATGTGAGGCAATAAAACTAACAAAACAGTTAGTAGTTTTTGTTAGTTGAGATATAGATAAAAGATTGAAACAGAAATCAGGTACATATAACACATTATGTAATACAAGATCATCATTCAATTTTATTTCTCCAGTTAATGTATCAGTAGTAAAGACATTATTGGGCAGTTTTATCTTTATATCAGTTAAAATAGGAGGTGAAGTAAACAAATTCTTGTAAAAAAACCATATGATCTGTGGCTCTAGTGTCAATTATCCAAGTAGAAATACCAGTAGATGTAATGTTAAAACAAGAATGTAAGGAACTTGAGTTTTCTCCAGTTTGTGCAAAGGCACCAGCAACAGATTGAGAATTCTCCTTATCCTTTTGTTGTTCAGTAAAGTTTAAGAACCGCTCATACATCTCTTGAGAAAACAATGGGTTAGTAGCACCAGTTTCATGAACAGGGGACTTAACAGAGGCATGAACAGAAGAATCTGATTTTATTTTAGGAGCCTTTGGACCCCTCCATCCTGGAGGAAATCCAATTATCTGAAAACATCTATCAATAGTATGACCAGGGCCATTACAGCGATAACAATGTAATGACCTCTTTTTATCCTTATAGAACTTTGCATTTTTAGCAATCAGAGCAACAGAATCATGATTAACAGTCTCATGTTGAACATTCAAGGACCTTTGTGATTCCTCTCGCAACAAAAGACTGCAAATCTTGGCAAGCGGTGGAAAAGAGACTTGAAGCAACAATTGACTACGCAAAGCTGAATAAGAATCATCAAGACCGATTAGAAATTTTACACATGCATCCTCTCTTGAGTCTTACTCAACTTTAAGGGAAGTTCACATGTACAATTAATCATCGCACCACAATCACATTTAAGAGCGGGCCTATGACTAAGATACTCATCCCGAAGAGATTTAAACTGATTATAGTAAGTAACTAACGGTTGAGAACCTTTTGAGATTGCACTTAGAGATTTTTCTAGATGATAAACACGCGTGAGATCAGATTGAGAGTACCTGGCGTGCAACTCATTCCCGGCTTCTTTCGCTGAAGTAAAGTAGTCCAGGGTTTGCTTGATATAGGCATGAATGGAGTTCAAAATCCACACCAATACAAGATCGTTTGCCCTAAACCAAGCAGCAAATATCACACCATCATCCTCCGATGGTTGAGGCAAAGAACCTTCAACAAGACGGAGCTTATTCTTGACACTTAAGGCACGCTTCACAGCGTGACTCCACGAAACAAAGTTAGGCCAGTCAATGGGTCTAAAACAATGGAAACGACCGGATTATCATTCGGATGAAGGGCCAACGACGATAGTGGGTTAAGCAACGGATTCAAAGAGGTCGGATTTGTAGCCATTGAATCGAACAAAAAAGTAACCTAAAGAACAAGATCTAACAAGATCGAGAATAGATCGAAAACTGAATCGCAAGAAATCGTGTGATTCGAAAACCCTAAAAAATGCGATGAGAAATCGCACAAATCAGGAAAAAAGAACAAATAGCTTAAAAGACGATTAAGAACAGAATCAATCGAAAGCGAAAAATGGATCGAAATCAAATGATCAGAATTACCTGATCATCTTATACCATTTGAAACTCATGAATCGATATGAGGAAGATGAAAAACTTGTGTATATTGAGGGAGAGCGTTTCAGATAATACAACTTCATAAAAATGAAAATAATAAAGGTGCCCTCTTATATACAAGTGAGGAGGACTAAAGAGTCTAAAGAAAAATATTACAAAGTATGAAATAAAATGTCACTTAACGTAAGAGTATTATTGAGTGCAAAGTAAAGTATTACGTTGGACTCCTAAGAATAGATGATATAAAATCATGGCATAACCTAAAAATATATTTTTCCAAGAAAGAGGAATTCAAAACCGTTGTCCGATGATGCCATAGGATAACCTTGTACCTGGTTAATAAATCCATGTCAGTGATGTCACTCCAGACATCAAAGATAAACCGTATTTAAAGAAAAAGATTTAAAAAAAGGAGAAGAGCTAGCGGACTCGCTGAGGAAAAGTATGCCTGCGATCATTATCCAAAAATGTCACACTAGGCGAACTATAAATTTCCGCTCAAAAAAATGTTGAAAATAATTTCATACACAAATTCGTGTTTCCACCTAAATAAATAACATACATTTTAATTTTGATTATTAGTAAATTGAATTTTAAAAAGTTAAATTGATTTAAAATTTGACTCAAAATTTAAATGCATGTTATGTACTGAATACACATAAAAATCACTCAAATTCAAACCGGTGATTTTTTTGGGCCTGATAATTTTTTTATGAATCTATCTTGCTAACGAAATATTAAATATTTATGATAAATGGGGTAATTTTATTTAGTGTACGAAATAATATCATTTACTAGTAATCAATTAAGTGCATGAGATGCACTTAAATTTTAAATTCAATTTTGAATTAATTTTTATTTTTTAAATACACACTAACACGTCGAACTGTATATATTTTCAAAGAATTTGTATAGAGTGAAATTAGTTTATATATGAATCACTGAAGGGTATTAGTTGTTTTCACTGAAAAATATTAGTTATTTTTACTGAAAAGTATTACTGGTTTACACTGAAGAGTCTTAGTTCATTTTCACTGAACAACTAAGACACTTTAGTGTAAATTAGTAATACTCTTCAGTAAAACAACTAATACTATTCAGTGAAAATAACTAATACCCTTCAATGATTCATGTATAAACCAGTTTTACTCTATACTTTGTCTTTTTCCAATTGGATATTATTTAATAGTTCTTGAAGTATTATTGAATACTTTTTGAGGTATTACTAATAAATTTTTGGGGTATTACTCAATTCTGTTTGAGCGTATTTTTTCTTTTTAAATTCAAGTGCATATCATGCACTTAAATGCACACTAAAAGTACTCTACCATTTAATTAATAAAACATCTTAATTTAATAATTAAAAAATAACACTTAAAATTAAATATTTCTTAAATGTCAAACTTTGTGGAGCATTATTTTATATAATAAACAATATTACTTTAAACAATGGTTGTACTTAGAAGTTTTGGAGACATTGTCTGAAGACACGTACTTGGAGTAACACATTGACGCACCAGTTACATTTGTGCAGTTGCTGCAATTTTGACTCTATTTTAATACACAAAATTTCAATTAATTATACAGTTGTTTTGCTTTTTAAAAAAAATATACCTTCCACGTTTCAAAATTAATTGTTAGTTGTCAATCCTACCTTTCCCCTTCTCAATTAATATTTCATTAAATGACAATATAGCAATAGAACAAAATATTATATAAAAATAATTCTTAATAAATTTATAATGAAACAATTTTTAAAATATCAAATATTTAATCAGGTTTATCAATAATCTCATCAGGAGTATCATTAATTTAGATCAGTGGTATATAATTTTAATTGTTGTAACTTTTCTTAAATCCAAATTAACGATACTCCTGATGACTTTTTGATACTTTTGGTCAAATATTTGATACTTTAAAATAGTATGATAAATTTATCATAAACAATTTTCATATAAAACCTACTCTAACAATATTAGTTTTTGCAATTATATCTTCCTTACACTAATATATTTACATCTAATGTTATTACTTTACATTAATAATTTACATTTATTAATTAATCTCACTTTAGTTTAGGGTGATAAATAAAATAGAAATTAATTTTGGGATGGAGTGAGTATTCTACATTGAAAAAAAAACTAATATTGGTCAGCATAAAAACTAGTACTTTTATTAATCTGAACCAATATTTTTTATGAACTAATATATTTTTTTTTTCCGATTTTCTTAACCTTATAAACTATTAAAAATAAAACAAAATTTAATCAAATTTACACAATGTGTACATAATTTCTTACCACAGACTAAAAATAGCACATGAAATGACGATACGTGGGCCATGTCTAATAATTGGGTTATAGGTCAGATAAGTAATTTTAGTATATGATGAGTTCGATACTTCAATTTGTCTTTGTTTAAAAAAAAAAAAAAATTAATTAATTTGTCTCTTTTCTCTCGTTTTCACGTTTTAAATTTCTCGATAATTTCTATTTCTCTTAATATCGTTTCGTCCTCCCTCATCTTTCTTGCCTTGTCTCTTCTCATGCATGTTATATCTTCATACTCCATTAGTTTTTTTTTTTTTTTTTTAATCATATTATTTTGCTTCAATCTTCTCTCCTACGTATTAACTGATCAATAATTGAGGCCAGTATTAGAACACTATAATAAAAAGCCCCCAGTTTATCGGACTAATTCTCACGGAAACTTAAATAATAAATAAAACCAATTATCATTTTTTCACATGTTTACAATTTAGCTTGAGTAACTCTCTTGTGCACTTGGTGTATGGTGCACTCACTCAACAATTGAAACTATTTACATTAAAAAGTATGATTTAGTTACACTGAAAAATTTGGTTAGATTACACTGAAAAGTTTTACACTGACAATCGATTTTCATTGTAACCTTTACCGTGTATGTTAACCACAACCGATTTATATTTTTTATTGTAAACAACGTCAACTATTGAATAAGTGTACCGGGTGTATATAAGAGTGTGTTATTTAGTTTTTATGCACATCTTTTTATTATTTCACATTTCTACGTACAAGATTATTTCCTGTTGAAAGTTGAAACTGCTGGCGCTCATGTGTGATATAGTTAGAACCTTTTGTCACGTTAACTATAGACTATTGAAAATAATACTTATGTATCGAATTGTAAGACTATTCCATTGTAACTTTATTTTGTAATTATTATTTAAATAAATGAACAAAAAGTAAGACATGCCCCTTTTAAAATAAAAAAAAGTATATAGTTTCCAACTTTCTTGTTCTCGATATAAAGTTTGTCCATATTCATTATCAACAACTACCAAAAGAAATAATTGATCAAAATGAAAAATAATCATTAATTTTTTTCTTCAAGTATCATTGTTGTACATATAAAATAATATTTCTTTAAACGGTAATAATTTGTATGCACAAGAAAAACACTTTAATGTGAATTCGACTTCATATGATATATAACCCTAAATTAGCTTGTGTTTGCAATGTATAGTGAGGTTGATGGCTCAGGTTTTGAAACTTTTAATTTCTTGATCAAGTAAAAACTAGAGCAAGAAATTTTGGAAAGGATCTATCAATTATTGAGTGTCATTTAATAAAAGAGGTTGACTATTTCAAATTTAAATAGAAAATAAGAAACCAATTCCGTCCATGCATGTATATCGATCCATGACCCAATAATAATAATAATAATAATTATTATTATTATTATAATAATAATAATGATAATAATAATAATAATAATCATCACCATCATCATCGACCTTAAAATCACTGTATAATCGGGCAATGTATATCTTATGGATTTGGTTGATCTGTCAAACACAGTACAAATGGGTCCAAGTTGCAGCTATCTTGGGGTTCGACTACGACAACGTGTAAAACAATTAATCCTTCCCTCATTCCATAATAATTTTTTTATTTTTTTATACCACAATAAGTTTCTTATATCATTTTTGGAAACTCACCTGTCCAATTTTTACTTTTCTTTATTCTCACAATTCACTATATCTTTTTATGTTAAATCACTTCACTTCACTTTAATTTCTATATTCGATCACATCATTTATACTACACTCAATTTTATATTAATATTCTTTAATTAATTTTTGTGAAAAATTTATGAAAATTTTATTATGGGACGGAGGGAGTATTACATAAGACAAGTGACATAACCAATATTTAAGAGGGAGGGGCCAAATTATCAACAATGTTAAAGAACTATCATAACATAAATGATTTTGTATAAAGTGTTACTATAACTAAGCTACTTTCATACTATGAGAGGTACATAATCTAATATTTTGGAACAGCAATATTAGATTATACACAACATGCTATGACCAAATTGCAACAACATACGCTTTACGCACATTCATAGATAGGGGTTATTCTGAACTAATATGAATTGATTGACTCCACACTTTTTTTTTAAGCATTTAGACTTTTAGATAAAGTGAAATTATATAATGATTTCAAAGTATTTGGCTAACGCCCAACATCCTATATTCAAATTATGCTGAAAACAACTTCATTAATATTATATTGTTCATCAGAGGAGAGCTGAGAATCCGGTCCACAGGGGAGTATTAGTGAATAAAAAAAAAAAGACTACTTTATTACTTTCAGGTGAAATGTAATTCTTTAAAAGTAGATTTTATATGGCAAATATATCATGATATGTTTATCATGAATTTGTTTTAAAATATCTAATATTTGATTAGAAGCATAAAAAATATCATCAGAAGAATCAAAAATTGGGGTAAAAAAAAAAAACAATTACAATATAGTATCACTTACCTAAATTTTGATACTCTGATCAAATTATTGATTTTTTTTTATTAAATATTTAATATTTTAAAACAGTTTCATGATAAATTATAACCATTTCCATATAAAACTTTAAAGAAATCATTTACCTTCTATGGGTCAAAAACCAAAGAATCAGTGAAGATGAAGTACTTGTATTATAATTAATGCACATAGACGATATATCAAATGGTGAATCTGCATCTCATGGTGACGGTGTACGGAAAATAATTTGGGTAATTTTTTTAAGTACGGTAACTTTAGAGTGGTGGCAAAATAAAAACTGTAATTTTTTTAACCGGCAAAATAAGAACTGCAATTTTTAAAAATAGCAAAATAAGAACCATGCTTTTTAAAGGTAGCAAAACAAGACGGTAACTTTTAATGGTTGCAAAACAAGGATCATAGCTTTTTAAAAGTAGCAATCTGCAGCCAAATTGGCCCAAATTACCAGTACATTTTTGGGCTCAAATCGCACACTTAGATGTCAATTGAACGCCAATTCCGGTATAAATTGAGCCAAAAAATGGGTCATCTGACTTTCATGTGAAAAATAAGCCCGAAAGAGGGTAAGCTGGACTTATTTTGACCTCAAATTGCTACTTTTAAAAATTACAATCCTTATTTTGCTACTTTTTAAGTTGCAGTCCTTGTTTTTCCAGCGCGAAAAGTTACAGTTTTTATATTGCCACCCCCTCAATGTTACGGTCCTAAATAACATTTTACCCAAAATAAATTAGTTAATTAATTTCACACCTCACTACGCTTTTAGAGGTGTTGAAATTCTTCCATAGTATCAGAGTCAAAAGGCTCACACCCAAACATAGATAATAATTTGTAATGTATAATTTAATGAATTAATTTCACACCTCTCTACAAGTTCGAACTTTTAATTGAGTTGGAATTCTTTAAAGAGACTCTAATGTGCAGCATATTAAAAAAACGGCACACAGGTGGCAACGACACAAAGAGGGGGCCGTGGACACCCATATTAATTTAAGGGAAATAATATAATTTAATGAATTAATTTTGCACCTCTCTACAAGTTTGAATTTTTAACTAAGTTGTAATTCTTTAAAGAGGCTCTAATGTGCAGCATATCAAAAAAATAGCACACAGGTGGCCACGATGCAAAGTGGGGGTCGCAGACATAACGACAACGAGAAAATATTAAGAGTGATTCTTGTGTGCACTCAAGTGCACAATATGCACTTGGATTTTTAGTCCAATTTCAAATCAATTTTAAGTTTTCAAGGCCTAATTTACTTAATGAAATTAGGAATAAAAATTGATTTAAAATTGAACTCAAATTTCAAGTGCATGTTATGCACTCAGGTGAATATAAGAATTTGTAAAGTACTCCCTCCGTCCCAGTTTTGTTTTCTCGTTTGACTGTGCGCAGAGTTTAATGCGAGAGTTTGATTGTCGAGCTGACGGTTGATGTTCCCGTCGATCCATCCACTAGGGGAGCTCCCTTGGCCGACCCTCAGGATGACAACCTTCTCCCCCCAGGCGGCCAAGGGCCTTAGTTTGCTAGGACTTGTATTTTTTCTTTCTTTTACTTCTGTTAAAGTTGTTCTCTTCATTGGGGAGTTTGTTTTGTAATCATTGGGCGATCAACCTCTTTGTTTAATGGAATTTCCTCATTTTTTTGCTCATATCTTCTTTATGTGTTAACTGTTTGGCATTTATTTTCATGGTTTACAGTATTAACACATATACTTGGGCTTTGCTTAGAATGAACTTTGTCTTTGGAATAGAATAAAGGCTTTGGCCTTAGGCTATGTTCATCTAAAAACGAACAACCTTTAAATGGCTTGATAAAATAAACTGACTTATGCCTTGAGCTCAAATCTTCTCCTTGAACAAACAACTATCATTTAACTTAACAAAAATTTACAAGTACAAAAAACAATCAACTTTACAAGTCCTTACAAACTTTACAGAAGTAGTTCGACCACTATACATTTGTGAAACAACTTTACACTTCTTCAAATACTAAGAACATAGAAACCTAAACTAGTTGCTTGGCTAAAAATATTTGGCCGAGCAAGTCTTGTTCGACCTCTAGTACTTAGAAAATTTTCAAAAAATTAGGCAAGTTTTTTGTCCTTACTTTCTCATGTGCAGATCTTGCTCGTCCCTTAACTATAGTTGCTCACCTTATTGGTAATACTTTTTTTAAAATAACTGCATTCCAGGAGTATTGGGCCGAGTTACCTTTCATATCTTCAATATCATATGCACTATTAGGTAACCAGTTTGTTACCCTGTATGGGCCCTCCCAAGTTGGTCAAAATACTCCTAGAGGTGGGGCGAGCACCTTCCGTAGGACGAGGTCGCCAACTTTAAATTTCCTTAGCTTGACATGAGAATTGTAATAATGCTCCGCTCGCTGATTATATGTTGCATTTTTTAGCTCGGTCATTAATCTTTTTTCCTCGAGCAAATCCAGTTCGGTTGCTAGAGCAGAGCTGTTCGCCTCTTCATCAGAGTTGGTTGTTCGAATTATTTTGGTCTTTAGCTCAATTGGGATGACTGCTTCTGTTCCGAATGCCAATGAAAATGGTGTTTCTCCTGTACTGGACCTAGGAGAAACTCTGTTAGCCCACAAAACACCCGGGAGCTCTAGAGACCAATTTCCTTTACTTTCTGTCAATCTTATCTTCAGGACATGTTTAATTATTTAATTGACGGCTTCAATTTGGCCATTTGACTGTGGATGATAAGGGGTTGAGTAATATTTCTTGATTCCCCACTTGGTGCAGAAGTTCCTTAATCCCTTCCCATCAAACTGAGGACCATTATCTGCGACAATTGTTTGCGAAACTCCGAATTGACAGATAATGTTCTTCTAAATGAAACTGATCATTTTCTCCTGGGTGACTTTGATTACGGCTTCTGCTTCTGCCCATTTAGTATATTAATCAACCGCCACAACATCAAATCGTACATTTCATTTCCCAAGTAGAAAAGGCCCAATGATATCCATTCCCCATCTTACAAATGGCCGAGGACTAAAGACATAGACTAAATCTTGTGCTGGAGTGTGGATATTTGGGGCTAATATCTGACATCTATGGCAAGTTCTTGCCATTTGAATAACATCTTGGCATAGAGTTGGCCAATAGTAGCCCTGCCTTATTGTTTTGTAAGCCAGAGCTTGCCCCCCAGCCTGAGTGTATTTCTTCTAATGTAGCTCGTTCTTACCTCCTAAACAAACACTTGAGGAGTGGGATTGAAAAACCTCTTTTGTAAAGCTGCTCACCCACCAGGGTATACCTGGTTGCTCATTTTATCAACTTGGCAGCTTCAAAAGGGTTGCTCGGTTGTTCACCATTTCTCAAGTATTTGGCTAAAAGAGTTCGCCAATCATCATCATCCAGTAGTTTGTCCATTTGGTTGACCTTGTAGTCTAATGTTGATGGATTGGCCCTTTTGGTAATGATGATGTCAGATAATTCTGCTGGTCCTTCATTGGTCGCCAACCGAGCTAGAGCATCAGCTTGGGTGTTGTTCGCTCGGGGTACTTGTTCCATGTATACCTGATCAAACATTGACACCAAGTGAGAAACTATGTTTTGATATTCAATCATGTGTTCATCCTTGGCTTTGTATTCCCCTCTGAATTGATTTACAATGAGCTGGGAGTCTCCGAATATATGGAGACGTCTAACTCCTACAACAAGTGATAATTGGAGACCTGCAATAAGGGCATCATACTCAGCTTCATTATTCGTGGCCATAAATTCAAATCTGACTGCTGATGTGAATACTTATTTATCGGGACTGATGAGAACTAATCCTGCCCCCGAGGTCATGTACGTGGATGAACCGTCTACATAAAGATATCAGGGGTGATCTAGTCCTCTCATCGGATCTTGGGAAAAAGTTAGTTTGACAATGAAGTCGGCTAATGCTTGACCCTTGATCACTGTTCGATGAGCATAGCTCACTCCAAATTGGCTAATCTCTATGGACCATTTAAGTAGGAGACCAGTTGTGTCTGAGCGATGAAGAATTTGCCTAAGTGGGAAAGTTGTAAGTGGGAAAGTTGTTAGTACCTCAACTTGATGATCAAATAAGTACAATTTTAACTTTCTAACGCTCATGACAAGTGTGTATGCCAGTTTTTCGGTTGGTGAATATTTCACTTTGGGCAACACTCATATGAATTATTTCATATGTAAAATATACCTAAAATAGGTATATATTAGAAACAGGTCGCTCAAGGTAAAAATTCGCAGATCTTGGCCGGGTCGAGTCGGATTTGATTGGTTTTTTCCAAAATCTCGCGCAGGCCATGTTCCAGAATTTTCGCTCCCAATTTGTATTACAAGATATGCAAAATGTATGTTACAATATGGGCAAATGTGTGTTACAAGTCATTAAAAAACAGATTTTTTCTTCTTTAAAATAATAATAATGACAAATATATATTTTTACAAGATCAAATATGTGTTTTTAATTTATTTATCATCCCTTTAAATTTAAATTTATGGCTTTATACATTAAAATATATTTGCTCCTACAATAACATACACTTACTCTAACTTCAAGTACATTTTTACTTCAACATTAACATACATTTTCAATAATATACATTTTTGCTCCCAGATTGTGTTACAATATAAGCAAAATGTATGTTACAGTATAGACAAAATGTATGTTACAATATGGGCAAATGTGTGTTACAAGTCATTAAAAAATAGGTTTTTTCTACTTTAAAATAATAATAATGACAAATATATATTTTTACAAGATCAAATATGTGTTTTTAATTTATTTCTCATCCCTTTAAATTTAAATTTATGGTTTTATATATTAAAATATATTTGTTCCAACAATGACTTACATTTGCTCTAACATCAAATACATTTTTTTGCTCCAACATTAACACACATTTGCAATAATACACATTTGCTATAACATTAACACACTTTGCTTCGATAGTAACACATATTTCCTCTAACAGTAACACATCATTTACTCCAATAGTAACACATATTTATAGTAACACAAATTTACTCTAACTTTAATCCACATTTGCATTAATACACATTTACTCTAATTTGAACACATTTTGCTGCAATAGTAACACATATTTTCTCTAACAATAACACACCATTTGCTCCAATAATAACACATATTTTTAGTAACACACATTTACTCTAACTTTAACACCCATTTGCAATAATACACATTTACTCTAACATTAACACACTTTGCTTCAATAGTAACACATATTTACTCTAATAGTAACATACATTTGCTCCAATTGTAACACATATTTTTAATAACACACATTTACTCTAACATTAACACACATTTACTCTAACATTAACACACATTTGCAGTAACACATATTTACTCTAATAGTAACATACATTTGCTCCAATTGTAACAAATATTTGTTCTGACAGTAACACACATTTGCAGTAACACTCATTTGTTCTAACAGTAACACATATTTACTCTAATGGTAACATATATTTGCTCCAACAGTAACACATATTTTTTGTGACACATTTGCTCCAATAGTAACATATATTTTTAATAACACACATTTTCTCCAATAGTAACATACACTTGCTCCAATAGTAACCCATATTTTACTCTAACAGTAACATACATTTGCTCCAATAGTAAAACATATTTTTAGTAACGCATATTTGTTCCAATAGTAACATATATTTTTAATAACACACATTTCCTCCAATAGTAACACACACTTGCTCTAATAGTAACACATACTTGAACAATTTAACTGGAGAAATTACAAAGTAAATCCACTACGAATTTAAAACAATCCAAAAGCTATTTTTCTAATTTCAATTGTTCCAAGAAAATTGGGGAAAATTACAAAAATTAAATAAAAATTGATGTTGCTCCCTAATTCATTATAGTACAACTACATAGTAAAATATTTTTAGGCTATTGGTGGTGAAGGTTAGGGGGCTCTCTGTGCGGGGTTTGGACGCTGGAGATGAAGTGGGGTGGGAGGGGATTGACGCTAAGTGGGGAGGGTGGGTGGGGATGAGGTTTGGAGGTTGACGTTGATATGCGTGGGAATGGAGGAGGGGGAGGGGAGGGGAGGGGGTGGGGTGGTGGGGGGAAGGGCACTGGGGATGGGAGAAGAAAGCAAAGCGGTTGGCGTGAACTGGCGGGCGAAAGGGCAGTGGCCAATGAATGAAGGAGGAGATCCATTTTCTAATGTGGATTATTCTACGGATCTAAGATTCGTAGAATATTTTATATAACAATTTGTGTTTCACTTTAGCTTCGTGTAAAGCTTGGCGGACATAGTAGATAGGCTGATAAAATTTTCCATCTGCCCGCATGAGGACAGAGCTGATCACCACCTCCGAAGCTGCCAGGTACAAGTACAACTTTTCACCTGGGATGGGCTTTGATAGAATTTTCACGTCTCCCAGGTAGTCTTTAAGTTGTTCGAAAGCTCTCTGGTAGCTGCTCGTCCATAAGAACTTTCCCTTCTTGATTGATTTAAAGAATGGACGACATTTATCTCCTGATCGGGATATGAACTTGTTTAAAGCTGCTAGGCATCCTGTTAACCTTTGCACTTCTTTTATTGAATGAGGTGGTTGCATATCCACGTTGGCTTTGACTTTCATAGGGTTGGCTTCGATACCCCGTTGACTAACCAGATGGCCCAGGAATTTCCCTGAATGAACTCCGAAGCTGCTCTTCTTCGGATTTAACTTCGTGTTATATTTTTGGAGAATATCGAATGCTTCGACTAGATGTTGGAGGTGGTCTTCCTTATATGGCTTTTTACAACTATGTGGTCAATGTATACCTCCATCGTTTTTCCGATGTGTTCATCAAACATCTTGTTCACCAGCCTCTGGTAAGTAGCCCCCGAATTGATTAATCCGAACGATATCCTTTTCCAACATAGTAAGTTCTTGTTCGTATAGAATGTCGTATCTTCTTGATCACCGGGGTGCATTGGAATCTGGTGGTAGCCGGCAAATGCATCAATGAATGTAAACATTTCATGCCCAGCTGTATTATCCACCAGTTGATCGATGTACGGAAGAGGAAAATTATCCTTTGGGCAGACTGCATTTAAGTCGTAAAGTCTATGCATAGCCTCCAGGTCCCATTTGACTTTCACAACAAAAACTGGGTTTGCCACCCATTGAGGACACAATGCCTGCTGGATCAGGTCATTGTCAAGCAGCTTTCTCAGTTCCTCATTGAGTGCTTGATATTTATCCCGCCCGTACTTACTTCTTTTCTGATGCACTAGTTTTCTAGCCGGATCAATATTCAGTTTGTGACAAGCATCCTTCAGGTCAATCCCCACCATGTCTGCATGTGACCATACGAAGACATCGAGATTCGCCTTGATGAATTCACTCATTCGGGTCCTGTAAGGCTCAGGGAGCTCTGACCCAATGTAGAGTTCAAGATCATCATGATCAGGATTAACTTTGAGGGCATCCAATTCTTCGACTGGAGTTGCTCGCCGTTTTTGTCCTTCCTATTGTGGATCAATTATTGGTCCCTCAAGATTTACCTCGTTCTCAATGTCCATCGGGTCAACTCCTAGGTGGGGTTCCAAATCGTCTGCTTGCCTTGGGTCAAAGTTGTTCGCCTGGATGGGTCCCTCCAAGCCATCATTCATGGGTTGCTCGTCAGGATTGGCATGTTCCCCTACTTACATAAGTTATTCATCCTCGGGTAAATGTTGTTCGCCCGAGGGTAGAAATTGTTCGTCTAAGTCCATCTGGTAATCCTGGGGCTCCAGGATGTCATCCAGGATAAATGGTTCATTGGTGGGGTAACTGGTGGATGCTTCCATCATAAAAACCCTCTTTTCACTTGATTGAAGTTGAAGGAGACATTCCCTTGCTTTTTCTGGTCTCCCTTCAATGAACCAACTCCTTTAGATATGAGGAACTTAATACAATAGTAGTAGGTTGAAACTGCCGCTTTAAATTTATTGAGAAAAGGTCAGCAGAGGAACCCATTGTAGGTAGATTGTTGATCTACGATTAAAAACTCTACCATTCTAGTTATCCTTCTTTCGGAGTCCTCGGTCGATACAAGTTCGACATATAATCTAATTATCCCAAGTGGGATAGTTACATCATCACCAAATCCTAATATTATATGATTTGAGTCTTCAATGTAGCTTGTGTAGTCTCCCAGTTGGTCAAGTGTACTCTTGAAGATGATGTTGGTGTATGCTCTGGTATCAATCAGCAGACGATATACTTTAGTCCCCATAATGTTGGCACATATTACGAGTGAATCATTATGGGGAGTAAGGATTCCATCAAGGTCTTTTTCAATGAAGGTCAACTCCGAAATATATTGAACTGATGGGTTGACCCCCATCTCTTGAACTTGAGCTACTTCTCGTAGCTCAGCCTTTCTCCTTCTTTTAGAAATTGGAGCTCGCCCATCTGAGCAGCCCCCCACTGGTCCTGATAGCTCCATCATCAGGATCTCTCTAGCTGGTCCAACTATAGCAGCCGGAGCATGTTGGTCCCACTAGTCAGTTTTTTGAAAGAATGCAGAAGCTTAATTAAAACTCTTTTCAAGACCTTTTTACTAAGAGCACAAGTAAGAGTAAAGAGTAAATAAAAGCAATAAAGAACACACGATGTATAGTGGTTCGGATGTTAAAATCCTACATCCACTCTCCCTTTTATCAAGGGGCCTTACTAACCAACCAACCAACTTACTTTCTGGAATTGAGAAGTACCAGATCCTTCTTACACTCTTTAGATCTAACTTCGATTTAAAGCTTAACTTACTCCAACCTTCTCTATCAAAATGAACAGGTTGAGTATTCCAACAACTAACTCCTTAAGAGTATTTATGAAATAAGAACATTAAGAGTGCTTAATGCTTAATGAGTATAAAGGCTTGGATATAAGCTTCGTGCGCGCCTCTCTCTAGAGCCTTTCTTCAATGATGCACTCTTGTATTTATAGAGGTGATTAGGGTTTAGTCGTTGGAGAGCTAATCTAATCAGATCTCTATTTATGGAAGCTTCAATCAATCAATTCCCTAATTGATTGATTGGGTTGGTGAGATCCTTTGATTGAATATCTTCAGATACTTCCCGATCCGATCATGTTTGACTTCATTTGAATTACCAATGGTCAAATGCTTCCATTGCACAACTCTAATTCTTCCAGAGTAGGCTGAACCAGACACTAGATGACCTTGATGTCCTCTGGTCCAGAGCCGGTTAAGAATCAGAATACTCAGTAGAATCTAGAGATGATTCTGAGCATCTTTTGGTTCACCAGACTCGTCTGGTCTGGACTGGGGAAGGTCTTCTGCCTCTGATGTGAACTTCTCTGATGAAGTCTTCTGGTGGAGTCCTCTGGTGAAGTCTTCTGGTGGAGTCCTCTGGTGAAGTCTTTTGGTGGAGTCCTCTGGTGAAGTCTTCTGGTGACTCTTCCGGTGAAGTCTTCTAGTCTGGCAGTTCCCCCTAGACTAAGTCCTAATCTAGTTCCTCATCTGGCTAACAGGTCCAGATGGTCCTATTACATTTTCTAGTTTGTTTAACTCATCAAAACTAACAATAATTATCCTAACAATTTCCCCCTTTTTGATGAAGTTAAAACAATAACCAGAACTGATCAAAGAAAAACAATTAAGATAAGACCTTAGAATAGATCTTATCAGGTAAACAAGGGGACAACAAGAAGTTGTCTTAAAACAGGAGAGATATGATATTTCATTAATAAAACAGGACAGAAGAGTTTAAAATTATAAAGTAAGTCCTATCTAGGCATATCTCTGTTTTCCTTGGGTACCAGAAACCAATCAAGGAATCTGTCTTGAACGGCTCTGAGCTCTGTTGAGTTTACTGGAGTGAAATTCTCCAACACTTTAGTCTTGTACAGCTTCTTCAACTCGGCCCAATCAATCTGGTCCCCATTCATGGGAGTTTTGAGATAATGAAACTCTGGGGCAGTGACTTCCAGATTGAATTCAATGGTTGAATCCATCAGCTTCTTGTACAGATCATAGTCGTAAGCCTTCATCCATAAGTGAAAGGTTCTGTTGATCAAAGCTTCATCTTCTGGAGGAGGTCTATGGATGTAGTGCTGGATGAACCAGAGAGTTTTAGCTTCTTTCCATCTCTCATTCAGAGGGACAGACACAGTAGAGTCAAAAGACCCTTCTGTCCTGAGAGGTAGAATATCCATAACCTCCACAGGAGTCTTCTTCCTCTGGCTGGAAGAACTTCCACTAGCACTTGGAAGAGGAAGACCTGCTTCTCTTGCTTTCTTGTTCTGCTTCCTAACATATTTGAGCCTCTGCTCTTCATCTATGTTCTTCCTAACTCTGGCAAGTCTCTCCTCTGGAGTTTCTTCTTTGAATCTCTTCTCAGTCTCCTCAACAACTTGCTCTAGGAAACTCTTCTTTACCCTTCTGGTTTTCCTCTTAGCAGGACCAGGGATAGGCACAGGGTCCTGTTCAGAGTCCAAAGATTCCTCTTCTGCTGTGAGCTGCTTGGTTATAGCCAAAGATTTCAACTCTTCTTTCTTCTTCTTCTGCAGATCAGCTTGTGCAAGAGTGTTCTCCAACATGTCCAGACGACCTCCATGGTTGAAGAGAGTTTCATTTGTGCTCTTTGCCAGATCAGTTCTGGTCTTCTCTTCCCCCTTTTTGACTTCATAAATTAAGGGTTGCACCACTTGCCTTATCAGATCAGGCAATTCAGTGGAGGAGGAAGAGTGAAAATCCCTGAGCTGATTGGTTTCTTCCAGATAGGCCCTTGCCTCAGCTACCAGGCTCTCTTGCTTCAACAACATCTCTTGCAAGGAGTCCTTCATCTTGGCAGTCTCAAGCATTTGAGAGGCCATTTCTACGTTGAGCACAGAGACTGGGCGCAGCTGGTCCAGAACATGTTGTTGGAGTTGCTTCTGGCTCTCATGAACATCCATTTTGAGGAAGAGGCAATCAGATTAGAACGAGGCTTTAGCAGAGGCAAACGTAGCCTTGATCTGCTTCAAGAACTTCTTCCTCTCTTCCTTGATCTGGTGCTCAATCATAGCAGGCTCCAGATGCTGCATAGCCTTTGAGAATCTGCCTACCTGCTGAATCTGCTTGTTGAAAAATAGCTTCATCTTTTGGAGGATGGCAGGGGTGACATCAAAATCCTCCTCATCAGAGTACAATTCTGAAGGAAAGGTGAAGTGAGGTCCAATGCTATAAGAGGGACCCTCTGGAGTAAACATAATCCCTCTCTGGATCAGAAGAGTCCTCACAACCACCTTTGCAGCTTTTGCAGATTCAAGCTCTGTTGGGTTTTGCAGGTTGAACTTCTTCTTAATTTCTATCTCCCAAGCAGTGAACCCAGCAGTGGTCATCTCTTCAAGCAGCATGACCAAATCTTCCACATCTTCCAATCTAGCTTTGCTCCAGACTTTAGCATCGGTCAGGTCTGCCAGAAGGGGTAAGTGCTCCAGTAGAATGGGAAATTGCTCTCTTAGCCAGAGCTGAGCACTTACACTCATGTTCTGCCTGATGGGTCCCATATCATAATTGTTGAAAGTGAAGGGTTTGGGCCCAGAGGCAGAGGATGATGAGGTTAAGTTTTTCGGCTCCAGTGAAGCATCCTCATCTTCACTATCATCGCTGGTTAAACATGTGGGAGAGGAGTGAGGACCAGGAAAACCCAAGGACATAGATGGAAGGGGGTTCTGGTCAGTGTGAATGGGGGGAGAGGTAGGTATTTGAGGTTGGGAGGTGGAAGGCTGTTCTGTACCAGAAGAGGTCATTGTCACCTCTGGTATAGAGGTTATGTGTGGGGGTGAAGGGTCTGTGTGTAGAGGTGTTTGAGAAGGAGGGGGAGATGGTGTTTGAGTGGGAAGGGTAGAGGATGTATATGGGGGAGTATCTGGTATAGGCTGCTCTGGTAAGGTAGATGGAGAACCAGAAGCAGGGGGTTGGGGTTGTGACTGGGTTTCTGGAGGAGAGTGGGATGGAGAAATAAGATTAACATGAGTGGGAGAGGAGGGGTTTACCTCAGCTGAGTCAACATCAGCTGGAATAACAAGCTCTGGGGCTGTTGCATCCTCCATCAGCTGAGATGCCTCCTCTATAGCCTGCTCCAGGGCATCTCCCAGATCTGAACCAGAATCTGGATCCTCTTGCAATAAGGCCATCTTAGCTCTTGGCTTCCTCTTTAGAGGGACCTCCTCCTCTGATGGCTCATCCACCAGGAGGGTTTTCTTCCCTTTTGTAGCCCTCTTGGAAGTTCTGGGCTTCTTTGCAGAAGGCTTGCTTGCAACACCTTCATCCTGCCTGGTCCTCTTCTTAGCAGGACCACCCTTCTTGGCAGCTTCTTCACCATCTCCCTTCTGCTTCTTCAAAGCAGCCGTAAGGGGTATCTGATCATCCTCTGATGAGGCAGAAACAACCAGGTTGGAAGAAGCAGGAGCTGCATCCTTCTTCTTCAAACTCCTCTTCTTCTGCCCTTTAGCAGGGAAAGGCACTGCTTGGATAGGCTGGGCAGGGATGGATCCTTCATCATCAGAATCGGCATGGCCATGAAGGGGCCCATCCTTGCTAAACAAGATCTTGGACTTGTGGAAGCCCTTACACCAGGAAGCTTTCCATACCTTGTCTGGAAGCACAGAGTCCAGAATCAGAGTCAGCTTGGTTCCTACTGACACATTAGCATTAAAGAAATACTGCATCTCCCCTGGCTTGCTGGGGCATTCCTCCCTTTGAATTTTGACCTTGTTCTTCCTCAACACGTCCCAAAAGAACTCAGCCCAGTTGCATTGCCCTCCATCATAAATCGCCCTCATCACACACATATGACCATAAAAAATGGCGTCTGTGCTGTGATTCTCTCACATCAGCACCTTCACAATTATATCAAAAAGAACCTTATACTTCTGACTCAAATGCTTATCCAGAAAACCTTTCGTCAATGCCTGGCAGGAAGATCTGGCGAAGATCTTGAATGACTCAACAATTTCACCCTTTTTGTACTTTAATGGATAAACACCTTCAGAAGAAATATTCCCAAACAATTTGCAGAAGTCGTGCTTGGAGAAAACCACCTCTTCTCCATCGATCTTTGAAGAAATATGGTCGTTATGGATTTTTATCCTCACCAGAAACTGGGCAACATACCCATCCAACGTTCGAAGACCTTTGGGGGTTGTGGAGATCAACTCTTCAACTCCAGATTTCTGTAAAATCTCCAGAATCGCCAACGCCGTGGGGTTGTGAGTGGAGTAGAAATCAACCACCATCTCCGTCTTCAACTTCTTGCAGGCATATTCTGGGTCAAAGTTACACTTTGGTGCCATTTCTGTAGAATAGAGAAGAATAGAGAGAGAACTGTGTTTGCAGAGAAAGAGGTTAGGGTTTGAAAGATTTGAAAATGTGAAGAGACAAATTGAGAAATTTTAGTTTATAAGAGAGATGTACGCGTGTGTGAAATTAAATGTAATGTGAAAACGTGTAAAGTTAAAATTAATTAAGGGGATAAAATCAATTTGTCAATTGATTAAAATATTGCACTTTAATTAAATATGATGGTCATGATTGTATTTGGCAAGTTGCAAATTTAATTGTGTGCGTGGCATGGTCATTGGGACTGGGTTTGAGGGGGTTTATGGTAGTCAAGAGAAAAAACGAAATGATTGTCTAGGCCCACGACCCTAATTCTAAATACACTCTGAATATGAAATATTTTGGGTGTATTTAGTAATTTAAAAGGTGTGTCCCAATGATCATAGGCAGAGAAGTAAATACATACGTGTCATCTGGTATCGTAACCAGATAATACCTCACGTAGTCTGATGTTACATCTCATCTGGTGGAACTTTCTCTGGAATCTTTCAATGTACCTCACCTGGTACATAACTCATCTGGAGATGTAAAGTCTTTGGTATATCTAATCTGTAGACAGGTTAGTATATCAAGTGATTTTTAAAGAATAATTGAAATAAAGGATACTTCTCTGGCATTCCCCCTAAACCAATTCTGTCTCTGGATCCAACAGTCCTAACTCAAAGGCTAACTCTCTGAATCTGGTCTATGCTAAAGGCTTTGTGAGAATATCTGCTCTCTGCTTCTCTGTTGCAATCTTTTCCATCCTTATATCTCCCTTCTCTACATGATCTATGATAAAATGATGCCTTATATCAACATGTTTGCATCTGTGTGTGAAGAACTGGATTCTGGGTGATGGCTATAGCACTGTTGCTATCACAAAATATTGGAATATCCTTAGCCCTAATCTGGTGGTCCCTAAGCTGCTGACTAATCCAGAGTAGTTGTGAACAACAACTACCTGCAGCCATGTACTCTGCTTCTGTAGTTGATGTAGCAACTGAAGTCTGTTTCTTAGAAAACCAAGATACCAACTTATTCCCTAAAAATTGGCATGTTCCACTTGTAGACTTCCTATCTATTCTACACCCACCATAATCTGAATCCGAATAACCACTTAATTCTAAATTATCATCTGCAGGATACCATAACCCCAAATTAAGTGTTCCCTTAAGATATTTCAATGTCTTCCTAGTTGCTTCCAGGTGACTCCTCTTAGGATTAGCTTGAAATCTGGCACACACACCAACAGCAAAAGTGATATATGGTCTGCTTGCAGTCAGGTACAGAAGAGAACCAATAAGTGCCCTATACTGAGTTTGGTCCACACTCTCTCCAGACTCATCTGGATCCATGTTGAAATTTGTCATCATAGGAATCTTGGCAGCCTTGCTAGATCCTACTCCAAATTTCTCTAACATGTTTATGATGTACTTAGCTGGATTTATGAAAATCCCCTTCTCTGTCTGTCTTACATGCAAACCTAAGAAGTAGTTCATCTCACCCATCATGGACATTTCAAACAGGCTCTGCATGAGATTTCCAAATTTCTCACACAGCTTCTTGTTAGGGGATCCAAATATAATATCATCAACATATATCTGGACCAGAAGGAGGTCCTTTCCTTCTTCTTTCCTAAACAAGGTCCTAACAATCTTTCCTTTAGAAAAACTATTGTCCAGAAGAAACTGAGATAGAGTGTCATACCATGCTCTGGGTGCCTGCTTAAGCCCATAAAGAGCCTTCTTAAGCTTATACACCTTGTCACCTTGTTCAAAACCAGGTTCTTGTTCCATATACACTTCCTCAATGAGAATCCCATTAAGAAAGGAAGACTTCACATCCATCTGATATACTTTGAACTTCATGTGAGCAGCATATGCTAGAAACAATCTGATGGCTTCTAGTCTGGCAACAGGAGCAAATGTCTCATCATAGTCTATTCCTTCAGACTGATAATAGCCCTGAGCCACTAGTCTTGCCTTGTTTCTAGTAATGACATCATTCTCATCTTTATTATTCTTGAAAATCCACTTAGTGCCTATCACCTTTTGATGTCTTGGTCTGTCTACCAGCTCCCAAACATCCTGTCTGGTGAATTGATTCAACTCCTATTGCATTGCAACAATCCAATTTGAATCCTTCAGTGCTTCCTTGATGCTCTTGGGCTCAATCAAGGACACATAACAACTGAACAAGGCAGCTACGTTAAGAGTTCTCCTAGTCTGAACACCCTTAGCTGGATATCCAATAATTAACTCATTGGGGTGATCAACCAGGGTTTTTCTTCCCTTGGCCTTGCCCGATTGACCATCTACTGCAGTACCTTGGTGATTATCACCAACTGCAGGAGAGCTTCCCCCTACAGGAGTTCCAACCTCTTCTGGTTCTGCACCTTGTGGAGACTTCTGCTCCAGAGAACCTGAAGATGGGTCACCATCTGAATCTGAATCTGACCCTGAATCAAGAATAGGTGGATTGACTTTGATGAATTTGGGAGTAGTCTGATTCTGTGTCTCTTCTGGAGGCTGGTTTCTTAAGTCCACCTTGCACTTAAGAGTAGACTCATAAAAAACAACATGGGGTGTTTCTTCCACACAAAGAGAATTCCTATTAAAGACTCTGTATGCCTTGCTGGTGCTAGAATATCCTAAAAATATTCCATCTGCCACTTTAGCATCAAAGGTTTTTAACTTGGACTTCCTATTGTCATGGATGAAACACTTGCATCCAAAAAAAACATGAAAGAATGAAACAGATGGGGTTTTACCTTTCCATACCTCGTATGGTGTCTTATTATGTCTCTAGGCAACGAGGCATCTGTTCTCGGTGAAACAAGCGGTGTTGATAGTTTCTGCCCAAAATCTCTGAGGTGTGTTGTGTTGGAGTTATACGTGAAAGTATGCTTCTACTTTGTATAACTCGTGTATCAAACACTCATTTTATGAGAATAATTCTTCTATCTCATTTGCTTTAGTTATGATTGAATGTTGAATTTCTATTGCAAACCGTTCAATATATAGTATATGTTACATTGTAGTTAATGTGGTGATACCCGATCACGGAAGACAACATTAACAGTTTACTTGTAACTAATCGTACATTTTCACGACCTAGGTGGAATTGAACAATCCACCGTGAAAGGTCGATGTGTAAGGCTCAGATTGGTCTGTCTTGACTAAGAGATTGCACTAGCACATTTAGTATGTGTTGAAGAGGACCTACAACGAGGATAAATTCTTCTATTCTGAAAGGTGAAGAATTAGACCTCAGTGGTTGTTGATTTCTTAATCTCCGTCACTTAAATAGGACCGTGTGTGCTTAATGGTTACTGCTTTGATTCATGTTGGGTGAGAATCATTGTGACTTCGAACTTTGTGTCTTGGGCAGTAATATTAATCATACGCCGGTTGCTAAGATTTAATACGGAGAAACGCGTGCGAGTACGGCTCGTGTGATTAGTCCCCTTGGTGGGCTCAGAAGTTTTATCGTACCAAATCTTGCAAGTGAAGAATCAGTTTCTTCGGTACGGATAATAATGTTGAGATGTCTTTACTCCAAGGTGAAATATATTAATTAATTTAGAGCTATTCAGAAGCTTGATTAATTAATGGACTTGATAATCTTAAACGCGGGAAATAATAACCGGGAGCCCATATTATCGTAATATGGATTAAGATGGATAGTGCAATATTAATTTATTAGTGGTAATAATTAATATTAATGGGCTGAATTATATTGGGGCTCAATATTGAAATTCAGAAGTCCATTAGGAGGTCCAATCTTAATTCTCCTTAAAGGCCCCTCAAGTAGCCCATTAAGTAGCCCAATAATGATAAGGTGATTAAAATAAAAAGAAAATATATTGCTAATTTTATCCATTAATTTTCGAAAATTGTGTATTTAAGAGAGATTAGATTTTGTTGATTTTCTTGGAAAGATATTATGGAAGATATGTATTCTTGGAATACAAGAATATCTCATATATTCAAGAAGATCCAAATCTTGGGATTTCCTCTTAATTATTTTCGAAAATTACACCTATTTAGGAGGGTGAGATTTTTGTGGAATATTTTATTTTGGAGAAAAGAATATATGGGATATATTCAAGATTTCTTAGAGGCTAAGAAAAGATTTTCTCCAAGCTCATATTTTACTTGAAAATTTCGGCCCCTACCTTCTATAAATAGGGGATGATTATTTCATCCCCAAGTACATAATTCCATGTGTTGGAAAAATCAAGAGCATATATATTTTTCTTTTTCCTTAGTTATTTAAATTGTTCGATAGCATCTCCCACCGGTGATCGAACAAGGCGAAGGGAAATACTTGAGAAGACTTTTGGGTTGGTAAAGCGTAAATGTATTCGTCCCGTTTATTCAAAGGCCAAGTGTACAAGAGGTACGTAAGTCACATAAATTCTTGTTTATTCCGCCTAGACTTTATCTGAATTAATTCAACATGCATGATGATAAATTAGTTGTTGGAATTATTATTTGAATTAATTACGATTAATTCATGCTAGTAATAATTGTATTTAAATTCGTATTTAAATTTCATCCCGAATAGATTCCGGGTACCCCTATTTTCCCAACAACTGGTATCAGAGCCACGGTTTCGGGCTCTGATCTTTAAATTGGAATTTAAATTGTTAAACATTAAATTGAAATTGGATAGTAGAATTGCTAGATCTTTTTTGCAGGTATCCAATTGTCATGGTTTTAATGTTGTTAATTTCATGCGTGTGAATTAATTTTTTTTAATTCGATTCGTTCGAATTTATTTTTCTCGTGAGAAAATCCACGAGTAGATTAGTTGTTTTTATTTTGATTCGATCATTGTAATAGACTAGTCTAGATCTAGTATTTATTTTTTTGAAAAATAAATTGTAATCGGATCGTGACGAAGAACGAAGAATTAAAGACGGAGTACCCGGACGATGCATGCGTGCGCAGCGCATGCATGGACGTAAAATTGTGCAAGGGGTGAAGAAAACGAGAACGGACATCAAAACCCGGCGCACGGGGTGAATGGCGCACGACCCGCGCGCGACGGGTGGCCGGCAGCGCGCATGAGCGCGCGCGCGCCTCGGGCACGGCCTGCAGCGCCTCGGTGCCTCGGGTGCGGTGCCTCAGCGCCTCGCTGCAGCGCCTCGGCTGCTCGACCGAGAGGCGCGCGGGCCCACTTCGTGGGCCGACGCGCGCCGTATCTTGGGCCGTGGAATTTTTCGGTTCGTCCCTTTTCTTTCGTGTGATTTTAAACGTCGTCCCGAACTCCAAACGATGTTGTTTTGATGAAATATTGCTGTTCGAGTGGGAGCATGTCGAGACGAACGTCGGAAAGCAACAAGGACGATTTTTCGCATCAAGACGTGAGGAAATTAAACCGTGACAATTGGATTTGAGTGCTCCAATGTGTTTAATTTTGTTTTGATGGATGTTTTATTTCGTGCACTTATTATTATTTGTTAATATGTGTTTGCATGAATTTAATTGTCCAAGCAAAACCTTACTTTCGAAAATTACTAAGTATGTTCTTATAATCGCAATTTTATTCCGGATATTAAAATTGGATTATTTTGGCCTCCATAATTTATTCATTTGTGAAGTTCTTTTGGAATACATTTCCCCCTCGGATCGGCCAAAAGAACGGATTTCACATGAATGAATTTCGAAAGGATGATTGTGGATTATTACTAGTGGCGGTATTGACCCTCACCACGAGTGGCTTGCTCAAAGCGAAATAATAATCCTGTATTTAATTATGGTTATTACTTAGGCATATGAAATTGATATTAACTTACTCCCCTCGGAGTCCCTGTCAGTTTCTATGTGGTCAAAGTGGGAGCCAACTATTAATTTTGAATTAAGGATTTGTAACTTTTAAGTTTGTGATCCGCTTGAATGTATTTAAAAGTATAGACCACCCCTCGTGGCGCATTTAAATTGTTTCGAGATGTTGGCTGATGCATGATTATATTGTTTTAAGGTTTCAATATAATTGATGTGATCGAATTATGTGATAATTTCGTATTTTTCTAGATATTGATATGAATGTATGTTTTATTATCAGTTCATCATGTCGCAATCTATTAATCCACTGTATAGTATACTTAAAGATAATAAACTTGTTGGTGAGAACTATGTTGATTGGAAACGTAATATGAACATGGTCCTTCCTGCGCAAGAACACTATTGGATATTTAGCGTTAACGTACCCAAGAAACCTAATGATAAGTCAAGTAATGGGGAAAGGGCGATATTCGATGTTTGGAAGCATTCCAATGAGCACATGAAGCACATCATCTTGACATTTATGTCTGAAGATTTAAAGCGCATTCATGAAGGCATTGAAGCGGCTGTTGATATCATGAATAGCCTTGAAGAGATGTTTCAACATCAGAACCCCATGGCGAATCTGTTCACCATTCGTGAGAAGCTCACGAAGGAAATGGTGAAGGGAACACCTGTAAGGGATCATGTTCTTAATTTTAGGCGTGAGTTTAAGAAACTCGAGTTTCTTGGTGCCGGACAAAGTGAAGAAAGTCAAATCGATTCCATACTCCTAAAGCTATCGAGTAGTTTTGATGGGTTCTTTTGGGAATACGTGTTATCTGAACACAAGTTCACTTTGGATACCCTGCTCAAAGCTCTGATAACGGTAGAGTCATACTTAGGGAGTAGGGACGAGGCTTTGGTGATCAAGAGCTTTTTCTCGAAATCTAGGCCAATGGAGGGTAAGATTGAGAAGAAGGTGGTTGGTCGGAACCAAACCAGTAGACTCACTTTTGGTGGCAAGGAAAGAGCTTTCAAGCCGTACGGCGTGAAAATATCCGGTAAGAGTAAGTGCTTCAATTGCGGGGAGAGAGGACATTGGAGGTCTACTTGTTCTAAGCCTAAGAAGGCGGGAAAGAAAGGTAAGTCTCATGCTTTAGTCGTTGAAACATATGTTGCGGCGTATGCTGCCCACGTTTGGGTAGTGGATACCGGGGCAACTGATCATGTTTGTTTCACTCTTCAGGGGTTCCAGCTAACCCGGCGACTTAGCAAGAATGAGATCACAATCACTTTGGGCGATGCTATGAGAGTGGCGACCGAAGCAGTGGGAGTCGTGCACCTATCTTTTGAAGATAGTGTTTTAATTTTAAGAGATGTTTTATACGTTCCAAACTTTAGGAAGAATTTAATTTCAGTTTCTAAGTTGTTTTTTGATGGATATTCAGTTACTTTTAATAAAGTTGTTACTGTTTCTTTTAAGAATGATGTTATCTGTCATGGAACATTGGTAAACAATCTCTATACGATTAAGTGTGCACACCACTCAAATAATGAATCTAATAACACGTCGATCATTTCGAGTAATAAAAGAAAGCGTTCTTCGGAGATGAACGAAATACTTATATGGCATCTTAGATTAGGTCATATTAATCTAAAGCGGATAGAGAGATTGGTGAAGGACGGATCCTTGGAGTCATTCCAAGTCGAGCCGTTTCCAACTTGTGAATCCTATTTAGAGGGTAAGATGACCAAGAGGGCATTTGGAGCCAAGGGGAATAGAGCCACGGAAGTGTTAGAACTCGTTCATACCGATGTGTGTGGTCCAATGACGATCAAAACGAGAATGGGGTATGAGTATTTCGTTACCTTCATTGACGATTACTCAAGATATGGGTACATTTACCTTATGTGGCATAAGTCTGAAACTTTTGATAAGTTCAAGGAGTTTAAGGCCGAAGCCGAGAAACATAGGGAAAAGAGTATCAAGTTTCTACGATCAGATCGTGGAGGCGAATACCTCAGCGATGAATTCTTGAACTACTTATCGGACGAAGGGATCGTATCCCAGTTAACCGCACCGGGAACCCCTCAAGAGAACGGTGTGGCGGAACGAATAAACCAGACTCTTTTAGAGATGGTCAGATCCATGATGAGTTATTCGGATTTACCCAAGTCGTTTTGGGGTAATGCCTTGGAAACGGCGGCTTACATTCTAAACTTGGTGCCATCCAAATCGGTTCCTAAAACCCCAATGGAATTGTGGACCGGGCGCAAGCCCAATCTAAGATATTTGCGGATTTGGGGTTGTCCGGCATACATGCTAGACAAGGAAGACGGTAAGTTGGATCCACGTTCGGAATTAAGGATGTTTATAGGATACCCTGCGGGAACGAAAGGGTGTATGTTCTATAGTCCCAAGGATCAAAAGACCGTGATTAGTACACACTTTAAATTCTTGGAGGAAGACTATATGAACAATCGGAAGCCTAAAAGTGAAATTACCTTAGAAGAATTGAGAGGTCAAACCTCGATACCAAGTATACAAGATGATGTACCACACGTCACATCTTCACAACCGGAACCCCGTCGTAGTGGGAGGGTTCCTAGGCAATCCGAGAGATTCATGGGGATAGGAGAACCTTCGGATTTGGTTCCTGGTGTTGAATCAGACCCATGGACATTGATTAGGCGTGAAATTGTTATGTTTTGGTGCCCGATTTGCCCATGTTTTGAGTGTTTTCGATGAGTGTTTGGAGTCAAATGAGTATCATTTTTATAAACTTATTAATTTGTCTCTTTGGTTTTCATAGATGGATAGAGGGCGAAAAGAGGAGTTCGTAGGACTTTGAATCGGCCAAAACGGACTCCCGGTTGAGAAGTTATGAAGGTTTTACGAACATGTGTACAGCCAGCGGTCGAGCGCCTTCGCTCGACCTCTTGACCGCTCGACCACCAAGCTCGAGCGCTAGCGCTCGAGCTGCACCTGCACTCGAGCGTTTTTGCGTGTTTTTGGCTCAAAATCGCCCAAATTCGTCCCAAAGCCTATATATACCCCTTCCAAGCATATTTTCACATATAACCACATACCAACACATATTTTTACATACTTTGAGCAAGGAGAAAGCTTGGGAAGGAGTTTTGAAGAATTTTGTACGTTGTAATCGAGGTTTTAATTTACGAATTCTTAGTTTTAGTATTTCTTTTGAACGTATTAGATTAATTCTTTCTTTCTTTATTCTTTGAGACGATAAACCCTAGCTTTTTAGATTTATATAGATTTCTTTAGAAACTTTAATTTGTTCTTTCGTTTATGTTCTTGATTTCTTTCGTTAATTCAATTATGCATATGTTTATTGTTCTTGTGATTGCTTTTATTATTCAAACCACCATGTTAGGCTAGAACCCTTGCATGCTTAGGATAGGATGAACTCGTAGAAGTAGGACGTTGATACGTAATTAGGGTAACTAGTGACGTTAGGTTTTAATTCTCTTAATTAATGAATTCTTAAAATCAATCTTAACTTTACTCTTAAATTTCGTTCGAAAGTGTTAGGGAGAGGACGATCGCATCACTCTTTAACAACGAGTAGACTTAACGAGAAGGTTTAGAAGGGGTTAATTCATTTACCAGTTTAGCGAAGGAGGACGACCGCATCACCTTAGTTAAATTAGGGTCTCATTAATTAAGCACAATCTATTAACTTGTTAGTGGATTAGTGAAGTCGATTGTTAGGATAAAGTATTAGGGTTTAAAATCTTGAGCTTTCATCATTTATTTGGAAACACCTTTTGATTCTTAGTTTAATTTTGCTTTTTGCATTCCTAGGATAATTTTAGTCTTTTAATTAATCTTTCAAAAAACCCAAAAACATTACACTCATATTAGCTACGACGCGTAGATTTTCAGGGATCTATTCGCATACACACTTTCCCTTGGGTTCGATAATACTTGGTCCCTATACTTGCCCATACTACAGTGAACCCGTACTCTTGTGGGGAAGCTACTAGTAAAAGCTAGTATTTTCGGTTCAAGTTAATGGCGCCGTTGCCGGGGATGGCGTTGTATGCTTTTTGAATAGGACTTGTTGATAGCTTAGTAGTTAGTAGTGAGTGATTATTTTATGTCTTTATTTTTATTTTTATTCATTCGGCAGTTGCGTTTTAATTCTTCTACTAGTGTGTCAGGTATATGAAAACACGCTCACAAGGCAATACGAGCGAAGAGAGAATACCGTTGGACCCTGAGACAATAGCTAGAAGGAACCGAGCTTTCTTGAGGAGGATGAACGCTGCCGACTTAGGGAAAGAACCAATGGACATCAATAATGAGTTGGACGATGCTGCTAATGAGTTTAATCAGGCAGTAGACCGGGTTGATGGCACTGGAGGGAGTGGTAGTCAGAATCAAGACCAGTTAGTGGATAGTCAGAGCCAGAACCCGGGTACACAAACCGTAAACAATCCAGCTCAGAATTTTGTCCAAAATCCTCAGAACAACCCTGCTTACCCACAAAACCCAAATAACCCTTTCAACAACCCAGTATATCAACCTAACCAACCATACCCATACCCACCATACCCGTACCCTCCACTTCCTGTCTACAACCAACAACCTGTGTACCAACCACCTCCAGTTCAACAAATACCAGCACCACCTGTTGTTCCTCAGCCTGTGCCCCAGAACGCAGATCAGAATATGGCAATTCGGGGTAGGTTTGCAGCACAGCCGCAGAGGTACTATGATGGAGTGGCTTTACCACCTGTTGAGGCAAACAACTTCTCGATTTCCCCAGGAATTCTTAAGCTGCTTACCGAGAATCAGTTCAAGGGGGTGATCGGGAAGGAGAATCCTCATACTCATCTGAGGAGTTTTCTAATGATAGCCTCCACTTTCAATTACAATGGCATGTCTGAAGATGCCAAGATGCTTAGGCTGTTCCCATTCTCATTGACGGGAATAGCTAAAGAGTGGTACGATAATACGCTACCGAGGGGAGGTGTTACCACTTGGGCCGAGCTCGAGCGTCTGTTCCTCGAGCGATTCTACCCTCCATCAAGAACTATAAAAGCGAGGATTAAGATCTCTTCTTTCTGCCAGAAACAAGGAGAGGACCTACGTCAAGCGTGGGAGAGATACTCAAACATGTTGATAGAGTGCCCGCAACACGGGTACAATGAGGAGGATATTATGGCATTCTTCTACAGTGGTGCCAACAAGGCGGGGCAAGACCATTTAGACGCCTGTGTGGGCGGAACATTTCTGAATCAAGGCATAGAGAGGTGTAGAGAGATCGTGGACAACATTGTCACGAATGCCGGGGCTTGGAATGGAGATCCAGATTTTCAGAGAGTTCATCAGGTTGAGGAGAGTGAAGGAACGAGAAGGCTGTTGATGGCCATGATGGAGAAGATTAACAACCTTGAGTTGAGGAAGAACTTGGTTGGAGGGAATGTAGCAGAGAATGAGAAAGTGTGGACCAGCCCACAGTTCAGCCAGAGGTAGCCAACTATATGGGAGGTCAATATTACAATCAAAATGGCTACCAAGGTGGCAACCAATATGGAAGGCCCTCTTATGGCCAACCATTTGTACTTCCAGGTCCACAACCTCCTCAAAATCAATGGAGGAACACACTTGGGTATCAAGGAGGACAGCAGCCTCCTCAAAACACATGGAGGAAGAATGAAAAATTTTCCTATGCTAATCCGAAGACGGGTATTACAGTTCCTCCGGGTGTTGACCCGGGTTCAAAGCCTCCTGGTGGTGAAGGCAGTTCCTCAACTGAGGAGATGTTGAGAGCTATCCTTCAGAAGGTGGAGGAAGGAAGCAAGATATTATCCTCTTTGGAGTACGATGTGAAGGAGTTGCATAAGAAAGGGGATCAGCGTGATCAAGAACTCTAAAAGAAAGATGTAGAGCTGAATCGAATTCAGCAAGAGAACAACCGAAGGTTCACTTCTATAGAGTTCCAGATGAGCCAGATTGCCAAGTCATTGAATAGAGAGCCGGGTAAATATCCTTCAATGCCTGAGGGTAATCCTAAAGAGCATTGTAAGGCTATCCAACTTAGAAGTGGAACCAACTATGATGGTCCTCAGATGTCTGCTGATTCTGAGACGCCCCAGAAAGAGCTTGAGAAGGATAGAGATGAAATTGAGGAGAAAGAAGTTGAGAAAGGGGTTGAGGACGAAGGCATTCAGAAAAGTAAAGAGAACAATGAGTCCCAGAAGGACAAAGACCTTGAGGAGGTTGAGAGAGTTCCTAAGTGGAAAAAGGCAAAGGAAGCAAGGGATAAAGTGAAAGAAACAGAAAGAGATGAATGAGGGGTACCCAAATCTGTGATACTCGTCCCATATCCACAACGCTTCATGAAAAAGAAGCTTGATGAGAAATTCGCTAAATTCCTTGATGTTTTTAAACAGTTGCATATTAACATTACTTTTTATGATGCTTTGGAACAGATGCCCAACTATGCAAAGTTTCTGAAGGACTTGATCGCGAAAAGACGGCGAGTGGATGAGCCGAAGTTGGTACAGTTGAATCATGAGGTGAGTGCATTAGTGCACAAGGCGCTTCCTCCAAAACTGAAGGATCCCGGGAGCTTCACCATTCTTTGTGATATCGGGAACGGGATCAGGAAAGGAGCGTTGTGCGATCTTGGAGCGAGCATCAATCTTATGCCCTTGTCACTATTCAAAAAGTTGGATGGCGGAGAACTTCAGCCGACAATGATGACGCTTCAACTTGCCGACCGGTCTATTACTCGACCTCAAGGTGTGGTTGAAGACGTCCTCGTGAAAGTTGGGGATCACATTTTTCCAGCAGACTTTGTAGTGCTCGACATGGAGGAAGATGAGCGAGTGCCTCTGATTTTGGGAAGACCGTTCTTAGCAACGACGGGGATGGTGCTAGATGTGGCAAATGGGAAGATAACGTTGAAAGTTGATGATCAAGAAGTGAAGATTTCCCTATATGAAGCCATGAAGCACCCAAAGGAGGATGAGAGTTTGTATTGCATGGATGTCATTGACCCTAGTGTTGAAGACACACCTTCTATCCCTAATCCTTCTCATATTCATGAATTTTATAATCCTTCACTTGATGATTTAACTCATGTGCATTATGATCGTGATTACTTTGATAGGGATAAAGTGAAAAAGTTGAAGGATGAAGAGGTGAAAAGAGTGGACGTGGTCCAGTTGGAGGGAAAATGAGGAGTTAAGAAGAAAAAGTCCAAGCGCAAGAAATTGCTTAGTGAGACTCCTCCAGATAAAGGTGAGAAGGAGTTGAGACCCATAACACTTGGGGATGAGAAGGAAGCAAAGGAGCTCATGATGGAGGGGCATCAAGGAAAAGAATGCAACCACCACTCTTATGAGAGTAAGGGAGGTAAATTTGAGTATGATGTCCCATAAGCTCTTTTGAGCTCGGTCCGGCATCAGGACCTTAAAAATAGCCCTGAATGGGAGGCAATCCATTTTTTATTTATTTTTAGTGTCCTATTATGTTATTAGGGTGTTGTTGAGTCATATGTTTAACCTAGTACTTGAGAGTTTTATTTTGTAGGCTTGTCTCTAAAAGAGTAAAGGAATGATGGAGTATTCAGATTGAAGGGACCAACTCGAGACAAAGGAGTGTGCTAAGTTGTTGAAGAGAAACTGAATTGTTTGGTTGAGGTAACCCACAACCCCAAATATAGACCTCTTCGCAAGGTCGAAGTTTGGGGGGGGGGGGGGTGGAGTATTTATGTGTTTTATGACATTGCACCGGAGCACCCCTTATCTTTGAGTTCAGTTGATTATTTGTGTCTTGAGATGCTCATTGGGCTGATTTTGATTTGTTTTGTTACTCAATATTTCATGCCTATCAATTCTCTTATGCTTGTTGGTTGCTATCTTTGAGTATGATTTGATGAGTTGATGATTTGTGGATTTGAGTTAGGGACTCTTTTGTGTGAGTGTTTGAATGAGAGTTGATTTGAGAAAGAACTTGTATGCTTGTGAATTTTTCTTTTGAGTACTTGTGTGATGAGAGTGAGAATTCACTAGGACTAGCATGGATGTGAAAGCCGTGAGAGTTGAGCCTTATGAGATTTTATGCATTACTTGATCTCTTCGTTTGTGAGAGGATCGTCACCTTAGAGGATGCTAGAACTTGTGTGTGCTCTTGCTTCTTGATTGTGTCTAGTTTGAAATGCCGAATGTGATCTTAGGCCATCTTTGATTTGAGTGAGTCACTTAGCCAAAATTTTCCTTACCAATGACATGTATCCCTTGCTAGCCCCTTTGAGCCTAAAGCCTATTTTATTTGCTAGCACATTTAAACACTATTCCAAGTTCCTAAGCCATTTGTCCCAATATAAGTAGAGAATAGGAAAAGTGTGAAGGTTGAAGGGATTGAGTTGAGTTGAGTTCAGAAAAAGGAATTATGATGGTTGAGTGGTGATAAAATAAGGGTGTGAATGAGATTTGAGTTGTGGGAAAGAACAAAAAAAGTTGAGAATGAGCAAAAGAAAAAAAAGAGCTCATGTGTTTGTGAGAAAAAAAAAATGAAGTGATTGAAAAAAGTGAAAAGAGTGAGAAAGAAAAAAAATTGAAGTGTTGAGAAAAGTGGAATTGAAAGAGTATTGATTGAAAATGTTTAAAGTAGTCTGTTCCTAATCTCGAAGTACTAAAGTTTGAGTTTCTATTCTCCATTCACGTGAGTCACTTATCCATATTGTTAGCCTACCTGTCCAAAGAGCCTACATGACAACCTTGAGAAAAGTCCTTTTTGATTCGGCATTGATTTCTAGAGTATGGTCGGAGTTGAGAGTGCTTACAAGCCTATGGCTGCCGATATGAGTGATTGATTGTTTGAGTGAGTCCCTTAATCATTTATATACACTAGTGAGGGAGTGAAACACATCGTTGAGAGCACATCCATGTTTGATCTTGGTGTTTCTTGTTGTTGTTGCATGAGTATGATGAAGGAAGGTGAGTGAGTATACTTGTGATTGATCTTTGAAGCTCGAGTTCATTTGCTTGCATGAGTTGCTTCTTTGACTCATTCCTAACAATTTCACTTGACTTATTATTTCATTGCTTGAGGACAAGCAATATGGTAAGTGTGGGGGGGTTGATTAGGCGTGAAATTGTTATGTTTTGGTGCCCGATTTGCCCATGTTTTGAGTGTTTTCGATGAGTGTTTGGAGTCAAATGAGTATCATTTTTATAAACTTATTAATTTGTCTCTTTAGTTTTCATAGATGGATAGAGGGCGAAAAGAGGAGTTCGTAGGACTTTGAATCGGCCAAAACAGACTCCCGATTGAGAAGTTATGAAGGTTTTACAAACATGTGTACAGCCAGCGGTCGAGCGCCTTCGCTCGACCTCTTGACCGCTCGACCACCAAGCTCGAGCGCTAGCGCTCGAGCTGCACCTGCACTCGAACGTTTTTGCGTGTTTTTGGCCCAAAATCGCCCAAATTCGTCCCAAAGCCTATATATACCCCTTCCAAGCATATTTTCACATATAACCACATATCACACATATTTTTACATACTTTGAGCAAGGAGAAAGCTTGGGAAGGAGTTTTGAAGAATTTTGTACGTTGTAATCGAGGTTTTAATTTACGAATTCTTAGTTTTAGTATTTCTTTTGAACGTATTAGATTAATTCTTTCTTTCTTTATTCTTTGTGACGATAAACCCTAGCTTTTTAGATTTATATAGATTTCTTTAGAGACTTTAATTTGTTCTTTCGTTTATGTTCTTGATTTCTTTCGTTAATTCAATTATGCATATGTTTATTGTTCTTGTGATTGCTTTTATTATTCAAACCACCATGTTAGGCTAGAACCCTTGCATGCTTAGGATAGGATGAACTCGTAGAAGTAGGACGTTGGTACGTAATTAGGGTAACTAGTGACGTTAGGTTTTAATTCTCTTAATTAATGAATTCTTAAAATCAATCTTAACTTTACTCTTAAATTTCGTTCGAAAGTGTTAGGGAGAGGATGACCGCATCACTCTTTAACAACGAGTAGACTTAACGAGAGGGTTTAGAAGGGGTTAATTCATTTACCAGTTTAGCGAAGGAGGACGACCGCATCACCTTAGTTAAATTAGGGTCTCATTAATTAAGCATAATCTATTAACTTGTTAGTGGATTAGTGAAGTCGATTGTTAGGATAAAGTATTAGGGTTTAAAATCTTGAGCTTTCATCTTGCATTCTTTTACTTAGGTTATTTCTTGCATGTCACAGTTATTTTAATTATCGTACCAACTCCGTTAGTATACGTAGGAATTCCTATCTTAAGCATCATCATCATTTATTTGGAAACACCTTTTGATTCTTAGTTTAATTTTGCTTTTTGCATTCCTAGGATAATTTTAGTCTTTTAATTAATCTTTCAAAAAACCCAAAAACATTACATTCATATTAGCTACGACGCGTAGATTTTCAGGGATCTATTCGCATACACACTTTCCCTTGGGTTCGATAATACTTGGTCCCTATACTTGCCCATACTACAGTGAACCCGTACTCTTGCGGGGAACCTACTAGTAAAAGCTAGTATTTTCGGTTCAAGTCAGACATACGACGAGGCAATCCAAGACAAAGACGCAGAGTCGTGGCAAACGTCAATGGAAGCCGAGATGGGTTCGATGGATCATAATCAAGTGTGGGAGTTGGTCGAGCCACCCAATGGGGTAGAACCCATTGGATGCAAGTGGGTGTACAAGAGGAAAAGAGGACCGGACGGAAGGGTAGAGATCTTCAAGGCGAGGCTTATGGCCAAAGGGTATACTCAGAAAGAAGGGATCGATTATGAGGAAACCTTTTCACCTGTAGCTATGCTTAAGTCCATTTGTATTCTCTTGTCGATCGCTGCTCACCTAGATTACGAGATCTGGCAAATGGATGTCAAGACGGCTTTCCTTAACGGAAGTCTTGACGGGATAGATATCTATATGCAACAGCCCAAAGACTTCATTGTAAAAGGCCAAGAGAATCTCGTATGCAAGCTCAAGAGATCCATTTATGGACTTAAGCAAGCATCGCGTACTTGGAACCAGTGTTTTGATCAAGTGATTAAGTCTTATGGGTTTGATCAAAACGAGTTCGAAAGTTGTGTGTATAAGAAGCGTGACAGAACTGCGGTGGTATTCTTAGTATTATACGTATATGATATTCTGCTCATTAGAAACAATGTAAAGGTATTGTCAGGCGTAAAGGTATGGCTGTCAAAACAATTTGATATGAAGGACTTAGGGGAAGCCGGCCACATCCTTGGGATCAAGATCACTCGCGATCGCAAGAAGAAGATGTTGGGCTTATCGCAAGCTTCATACATTGACATTATTTTGAAGTGTTTCAGCATGCAAGATTCCAAGAAAGGTGTTGTACCTTTTAGACACGGAATCCATCTATCGAAAGAAATGAGCCCTAAGATGCAAGCGGAGATAGATGATATGAAAGGTGTTCCTTACGCTTCAGCCGTAGGAAGCCTTATGTATGCAATACTGTGTACGAGACCGGATATCTGCTTTGCCGTGGGCATGGTAACAAGATATCAAAGTAGTCCCGGGAAAGACCATTGGACTGCCGTAAAGTGCATCTTGAGGTATCTGAAAAGAACTCGTGCGCGGATGCTGATTTACCAGTCAGATAGTCTAGTCCCCGTAGGATACACGGACTCGAATTTCCAATCAGACATAGACTCAAGAAAGTCAACCTCGGGTAGTGTGTTTTGCATGGGAGGATGAGCCATTTCATGGAGAAGCGTTAAGCAGAAATGCATCGCCGATTCGACCATGGAAGCCGAGTATGTAGCTGCTTGTGAAGCAGCGAAAGAGGCAGTTTGGCTCAAGAACTTCTTAGTGGACTTGGACGTTGTACCGAATTTGCCCGACAAGATAACTGTCTTTTGTGACAATGCCGGAGCAGTTGCAAATTCAAAGGAACCGAGAGCCCACAAGGCCAGCAAACACATAGAAAGAAAATACCATCTTATACGAGAAATCGTTAAGAGAGGAGATATAGAGGTGGCAAAGATAGCGTCGGGTGACAACCTAGTGGATCCATTCATAAAGGGTCTGCCTCAGAGTACATTCGAGAGACATGTGGATGGAATGGGAGTCAAGACTATTGCCAATTTGCTTTAAGTATAAGTGGGAGGAATTATTAGGTTAGTGTAGGTTGACATGAGATGTCACGTAGAGCTACTACACTATGACATGCGTGATGTATACTAAAAGCAGACTTTAAGTATAAGTGGGAGATTGTTGGAGTTATACGTGAAAGTATGCTTTTACTTTGTACAATTCGTGTATCAAACACTCGTTTTATGAGAATAATTCTTCTATCACATTTGCTTTAGTTATGTTTGAATGTTGAATTTCTATTGCAAACCGTTCAATATATAGTATATGTTACATTGTAGTTAATGTGGTGATACCCGATCACGGAAGACAACATTAACAATTTACTTGTAACTAATCGTACATTTTCACGACCTAGGTGGAATTGAACAATCCACCGTGAAAGGTCGATGTGTAAGGCTCAGATTGGTCTGTCTTGACTAAGAGATTGCACTAGCACATTTAGTATGTGTTGAAGAGGACCTACAGCGAGGATACATTCTTCTATTCTGAAAGGTGAAGAATTAGACCTCAGTGGTTGTTGATTTCTTAATCTCTGTCACTTAAATAGGACCGTGTGTGCTTAATGGTTAATGCTTTGATTCATGTTGGGTGAGAATCATTGTGACTTCAAACTTTGTGTCTTGGGCAGTAATATTAATCATACGACGGTTGCTAAGATTTAATACGGAGAAATGCGTGCGAGTACGGCTCGTGTGATTAGTCCTCTTGGTGGGCTCAGAAGTTTTATCGTACCAAATCTTGCAAGTGAAGAATCAGTTTCTTCGGTACGGATAATAATGTTGAGCTGTCTTTACTCCAAGGTGAAATATATTAATTAATTTAGAGCTATTCAAAAGCTTGATTAATTAATGGACTTGATAATCTTAAACGCGGGAAATAATAACCGGGAGCCCATATTATCGTAATATGGATTAAGATGGATAGTGCAATATTAATTTATTAGTGGTAATAATTAATATTAATGGGCTGAATTATATTGGGGCTCAATATTGAAATTCAGAAGTCCATTAGGAGATCCAATCTTAATTCTCCTTAAAGGCCCCTCAAGTAGCCCATTAAGTAGCCCAATAATGATAAGGTGATTAAAATAAAAAGAAAATATATTGCTGATTTTTTCCATTAATTTTTGAAAATTGTGTATTTAAGAGAGATTAGATTTTGTTGATTTTCTTGGAAAGATATTATGGAAGATATGTATTCTTGGAATACAAGAATATCTCATATATTCAAGAAGATCCAAATCTTGGGATTTTCACTTAATTATTTTCGAAAATTACACCTATTTAGGAGGGTGAGATTTTTGTGGAATATTTTATTTTGGAGAAAAGAATATATGGGATATATTCAAGATTTTTTAGAGGCTGAGAAAAGATTTTCTCCAAGCTCATATTTTACTTGAAAATTTCGGCCCCTACTCTCTATAAATAGGGGATGATTATTTCATCCCCAAGTACATAATTCCATGTGTTGGAAAAATCAAGAGCATATATATTTTTCTTTTTCCTTAGTTATTTAAATTGTTCGATAGCATCTCCCACCGGTGATCGAACAAGGCGAAGGGAAATACTTGAGAAGGCTTTTGGGTTGGTAAAGCGTGAACGTATTCGTCCCGTTTATTCAAAGGCCAAATCTACAAGAGGTACGTAAGTCACATAAATTCTTGTTTATTTCTCCTAGACTTTATGTGAATTAATTCAACATGCATGATGATAAATTAGTTGTTGAAATTATTATTTGAATTAATTAGGATTAATTCATGCTAGTAATAATTGTATTTAAATTCATATTTAAATTTCATCCCGAATAGATTCCGGGCACCCCTATTTTCCCAACATGTTGTACTCTGCTAGAAGAGTCCTTGCAACTTCTTTAAGGGTTCTGTTCCTCCTTTTTGCTACTCCATTCAGTTGGGGTGTTCTGGCAGCAGATGTCTCATGAAAAATTCTATTATTCTTACAGTATTATGCAATGTGTGAATTAAAAAACTCTGTCCCTTTGTCACTTCTGATCCTCACTATGCTCTGGTTCTGCTCATTCTGAATCTGCTTGAAGAACTCTGGCAGCTTAGTGATAGTTTCATTTTTCTTAAACAAGAACACTACCCAAGTGTGTTAGGATAAAAATTGTTAGTTTTGATGAGTTAAAACAAACCAGAAGATGTAATAGGACCATCTGGACCTGTTAGCCAGATGATGATCTAGATTAGGACTTAGTCTAGGGGGAACTGCCAGACCAGAAGACTTCACCAGAAGAGTCACCAGAAGACCCCACCAGAGGACTCCACCAGAAGACTTCACCAGAGGAAATCAGACCAGAGGCAGAGGACCTTCCCCAGACCAGACGAGTCCGGACCAGACGAGTCTGGTGGAACAAAAGATGCTCAGTTTGATCCCCTTATTCTACTGAGTATTCTGGTTGTTCACCAGATAAGGACCAGAAGACACTGAGGTTGCCTGGTGTCTGGTCCTGCCTTCTCTGGAGAAAATCAGAGTTAGGCAGAGGAAGCTATTGACCGTTGGTGATTCAAATCAAGTCAACAAGATCAGGATTGGAAAGTATTTGAAGATAATCAATCCAAGGATCCCACCAACCCAATCAATCAATTAGGGAATTGATTGATTGAAGCTTCCTTATATAGAGGATCTGATTGGATTAACCCTTCCAACGGCTAGCCCTAATCCCCTCTATATATACAAGAGTGCAGTTCAAGAAAAAGCTCTAGAGAGACTCTACACGCGCACATAGCATTCTAAGCTTTTGATCACTACGCATTTGCACTCACTTTGTTCTTAATTACTCATCCAACTCGTAAGGAGTTTATATACTCAACCTCTTCATCTTGTTAGATAAGGTTGGAGTAAGTCAGTTTTTAGATCGGAGTTAGATCTAAAGAGATTGTAAGAAGGTGCTGGTACTTCGGAAATTCCAGTAAGATAGTGAGTTGGTTGGTTGATAGTGAGACCCCTTTGATCAAGGGAGAGTGGACGTAGGATATTCAGATCCGAACCACTATATATACGGTCTTATTTATTGCTTTCCTTAATACTTGCCTGTTTATAATTTGTGCTCTTAGAAAAGGACTTCTTCTAAAGACATATCGGTTAAAAAGGCTTCCGCAATTAATCTATCTAGTGGGACCAACAAGTGGTATCAGAGCAGTGTGTCCAACGACCACTGCTTTGCAAAGCTTTTGGTGGTCACCGGGCAGATCCATTGCTCATTTATTGTTTTTTGTTCAAAACCTAGATAAATCCTTATTTTAGTAAATATGTCTTCGAAATCTTCTTATAAGAGTCGCAAACTGCCAGAATTCTCGTTCGAGGATTATAGCCACTGGAGCTTCATGATGAGTAATCATCTTGGAGCTATTCACCACCGCATGTTAGATGTGGTTGAAAGTGGCCCCATTAAATTTTATTGGACTCCTATTGATAGTGGCAGGTCTGAGTCCAGAAAAGAAACTAGCGACGCTGCAGAGGATAGAGTTCCCAGACAACAAATCCTCAAAAAGAAAGACGAACTTGACAACGATGAGAGAAAGCTACATAACCTGGACCAGGTGGCAAGAACCGAGATTATCAACACTCTCACTAAGGAGGTAATAGAGAAGGTCAGAACCTGTGTCACTGCCAAGGAGATGTGGGACAAACTCGCACTTCTCTGTGAGGGAACAGAGAAGATCAAAGACAACAAGCTCCAAGCTGTTCAACACTCGTTTGACACCTTCAAGATGAAACCAGACGAGACCATTGACCAGCTGGACATGCGTCTCACAAACCTTCTAAACAAGGCTAGTGCCTTAGGTAAGACCTACTCTGAAAAAGAAATTAATAGTAAAATCTTGCGTTCACTAACAAGCAGGTGGAGAATTAAAGTCACTGTGATCAAGGACAACAAGGATCTCAATACTCTGGATCATCATCTTCTGTTGTCTGATCTCAAAGCCTATGAGTATGATCTTTAAGAGGAGGATCAAACAGAAGAGGTTTCCTCTTCTGGTCAGAAAGGTGTTGCATTCTCTTCAACCATCAAATCTAATGTCAAGCCAAAGGAGTCTACTGCAGATGACTTGAGCCTCAAGGAGCAGGTAGCACTTCTAACTCATAAATTAGACAAAATGAGTTCAAAATATGGCAGGTACAAAAGGCATTGGAAGGAGTCTACCAGAAACAGGAAGAGTTCTTTCAAGCCTGCAGAGAAGGAGAAGACATCTGGAGACTCAAGGGAGACCAGATTCAGAACTCCAGAGAGGAGGAGAGATGACAACCCTGGCAACTCTGGGAGATCAGATTATCAGAGGAGGGATGGTGGCTCTGGCAGACCTGACTACCAGAGGAGAGAAAGTAGTCCAGCCAGATCAGACTACAACCAGAGGAGGAGAGAGCCAAGTCCTAGTCCCAGAGGAGACAATGCCTGCTACACATGCAACAAGACTGGTCACTACAGTTATGATTGTCCTCAGCTTACTCCTAGGGAAAGAGAAGAGAAAAGAATCAAGAGAGATAGGAGATATGCAGATAAGAGAGCACTGCTGGCAGAAGCAGAGGAGGAGGATATTAGTTCCAGTTCTTCTTCTTCTGACTTTGGATCAGATGATGATGTGTGTCTCATGGCAGACATCACTGAGGTAAATGAAACTACTCTTGTTTTATCTAATTCCAAATGTACTGAATCCTCTAATTCATCTGGTAACTCCAGAGAGTCTGATATGCAACAAATGCTATCAGATATCCAAAATTGTGTCCAACTCTGTCAAAAACTTGAGAAAGAGAATGGTAGGCTCAGAGCTGAAGTTCAATCACTCTCTCATGAGCACAAATCCACCAGAGAACTCATGAAAGATCATTCCAAAGAAGTCTCTGAACTTCAGGATAAGATCACAGAAAGAGATACTCTGGTAGATCAACTCATGAAAGAAAGGACCTCTCAAGAAGATGAGATCAATGAACTCAGAGCCAAATATCAGACTCTTATCAAGGGAAAACAAGTTGCTCACAACATAGAGGAGATACCTATGCCCAGAGAAGCTCCTAAGATACCATCTGTTGTATCTATCATATCAGAGTCTTCTCAGCGCATTTGTGATAAGAGTGGTTTAGGATATTCTGGAATTACCACTAAAACCCATAAATACCTCTATAATAAAGACAAGTCTGTAAGAGCTGGTAAATTGGTAGAAATCTGGAATGATAAAGACTTAACTGGTAATGGTTACAAGGTGGTTCACAATCCTGATTGGAAAAGGAATCACTCTGTTAATCACATAACAAATGGTCCAGAGGAGTTGACTATTCTGGAAGAGAAGATGCTAGAGAATAAGTGTCAAAAAGGGGAACCACTAAAGATTGATGGTTCTGTGAACAATGAGTCCCAAGGAGTAGGAATTACTCAAATTGGAGGACCCCAGAGAAATCCTCAAAGGGAATCTAAACAGATTAGGGGACCTCAAAGGAAACACTCAAGAAAGGGGAATACCAATCAGAGTAACAACTACCAGAGAAGGAACAATGTTCAGCAGAACCAGGTACCCCAGAGACAATTTTCTCAGAGGAATCAATTCCAGAATAGGTATACTCAAAGGAACTATAATCACCAGAACAAGTCTAATTATCAGAACCAGAGGAGGTCTTCCAGACCCATCTATAGAAAACCAACTGATCTGGGGAGTTATGACACCAGAGATGGTTCTTCTAGGATGTACCCTTACAACCAGACCTTTAAGACCATGTCTTTGAGGCAGGCCATTCCAAAGGCCAGATTTGAGAAAAGGTACACCAGAACTGTTTATAAGAAAGGTGTCCTTATCAGACCAGTAGCTCAATATGTCATAGTAAGAGGACATGTACTGGTAGATAGATTTGGAAGGAAGATAAGATCTCCTCATCCATCAAGGGATGATCTTTATCTATGGATTCCTACAAAACCTGCAACTAACCAATCAGGACCCAGCACTAGTAGGGGACCTAATTGATCTCTCTGCAGGTAGATAAGAGTCCATTGGAGAAAGGATATTCAAGCAACCATGTCTGGTACATTGATAGTGGATGTTCCAAGCACATGACCTTCCAGAAGGATAATCTCCAAGATTTCAAGCCATTAAATGGACCAAGAGTGATGTTTGGTGACAACAACTATGGAGTCACCAGAGGAGTTGGAAAGTTGACCTTCAATGGAGTATCTGTAGATGAAGTCTACTACGTAGAAGGACTCAAGCATAATCTGCTTTCAGTATCCCAATTCTGTGACAAGGGATACTCAGTGAAGTTTTCTAGTGATTCATGCACTGTTTTCTCTTCTGATTATAATGATATCTTGCTAATAGGCTTGAGGAAGGGTAACATTTATCTTGCAGATTTTAGCAGTTGCCCAAGGAATGCTTGCCTGGTTGCTAAAGGATCTGCAGAGAACAGCTGGATTTGGCACAAGAGATTGTGTCATCTTAACTTCAAAACATTGAACAAGATTGCCAGAAAGGGTCTCATTCGAGGTCTTCCAAATGAAGTGTTTAAGAAGGATCAGGTTTGTGGTTCATGCCAGAAGGGTAAACAACCCAAGACTTCCTTTAAGGATGTCCAGAGCACAACCACAACCAGAGTACTTCAACTACTTCATATGGACCTGTTTGGACCTGTTTCTCCTCTTAGTTTCAGTGGAAGGAAGTACACCTTAGTAATAGTAGATGACTTTTCAAGATACACTTGGGTAGTGTTCTAGTTTAAGAAAAATAAAACTATGACTAAGCTGCCAGAGTTCTTCAAGCAGATTCAGAATGAGCAGAACCAGAGCATTGTCAGGATCAGAAGTGACAAAGAAACAGAGTTTTTGAATTCACATATTGCAGATTACTGCAAGGATCATGAGATTTTTCATGAGACATCTGCTGCCAGAACACCTCAACAAAATGGAGTTGCAGAAAGGAGGAATAGGACTCTCAAAGAAGCTGCAAGAACACTTCTGGCAGAGTACAGCACTCCACAGAGATTTTGGGCAGAGGCCATCAATACAGCTTGTTACACTCAGAACAGGTGCCTGATTGCCCAGAGACACAATAAGACCCCATATGAGGTATGGAAAGGTAAAACCCCATCTGTTTCATATTTTCATGTTTTTGGATGTAAGTGTTTCATCCATGACAATGGGAAATCTAAATTAAGAACCTTTGATGCTAAAGTGGCTGATGGAATATTTTTGGGATATTCCAGCACCAGTAAAGCTTTTAGAGTTTTTAATAAGAATTCACTTTGTGTGGAGGAAACACCTCATGTTGTTTTTGATGAATCTGCTTTTGAGTGCAAGGTGGATTCTAATTCTTCTGATGAGACCCAAAATCAGACTACACCCAGAGTTATCAAAGTCAATCCACCTGCTCTTGATTCAGATTCAGATTCAGATGATGACCCATCTCCTGGTTCTCTGAAGCAACAGCCTTCACAAGGAGCAGAACTAGAAGAGGTTGGAACTCCTGTAGGGGGACGCTCTTCTGCAGGTGGTGATAATCACCAAGGTACTGCAGAAGATGATCATCCAGGTAAGACCACGGGTAGGAGGACCCTGGTTGATCACCCCAATGACCTGATCTTAGGAGATCCAACTAAGGGTGTCCAGACTAGGAGAACTATTAACTTAGCTGCCTTATTCAGTTGCTATGTGTCCTTGATTGAGCCCAAGAACATCAAGGAGGCACTGAAAGATTCAAATTGGATTGTTGCTATGCAGGAGGAATTGAATCAATTCACCAGACAGGATGTTTGGGAGCTGGTAGACAGACCAAGACATCAAAAGGTGATAGGCACTAAGTGGGTTTTCAAATATAAGAAAGATGAGAATGATGTCATTACTAGGAACAAGGCAAGGCTAGTGGCCCAGGGCTATTCTCAGTCTGAAGGAATAGACTATGATGAGACATTTGCTCCTGTTGCCAGACTAGAAGCTATCAGATTGTTCTTAGCATATGCTGCTCACATGAAGTTCAAAGTTTACCAGATGGATGTGAAATCTGCCTTTCTTAATGGGATTCTCATTGAGGAAGTGTATGTGGAACAACCTCCTGGTTTTGAACAAGGTGATAAGGTGTTTAAACTTAAGAAAGCTCTTTATGGGCTGAAGCAGGCACCCAGAGCATGGTATGACACTCTATCTCAATTTCTTCTGGACAATGGTTTTACTAAAGGTAAGATTGATAGAACCTTGTTTAGGAAAGAAGAAGGAAAGGACATCCTTCTGGTCCAAATATATGTTGATGACATCATATTTGGATCCCCTAACAAGAAGCTGTGTGAGAAGTTTGGTGAGCTCATGCAGGGACAGTTTGAGATGTCCCTGATGGGAGAATTGAATTACTTTTTGGGTTTGCAGGTTAAGCAATCAGAGAAGGGAATTTTTATTAATCAAGCTAAGTACACCAGAAACATGTTAGAGAAATTTGGAATAGGATCTAGCAAGGCAGCCAAGATCCCTATGATGACAAATTTCAACATGGATCCAGATGAGTCTGGAGAGAGTGTGGACCAGACTCAGTACAGAGTACTTATTAGTTCTCTTTTGTATCTGACTGCAAGCAGACCAGATATTACTTTTGCTGTAGGAGTTTGTGCCAGATTTCAAGCTAATCCCAAGAAAAGTCACTTGGAAGCAGCTAGGAAGATATTCAAATATCTTAAGGGAACTGTGAATTTAGGATTATGGTATCCTGCAGATGACAATTTAGAATTGAGTGGTTATTCAGATTCAGACTATGGTGGGTGCAGAATAGATAGGAAATCTACAAGTGGAACATGCCAATTTTTAGGGAATAAATTGGTATCCTGGTTTTCTAAGAAGCAGACCTCAGTTGCTACATCAACAACAGAAGCAGAGTACATGGCTGCAGGGAGCTGTTGTTCTCAACTACTTTGGATTAGTCAACAGCTTAGGGACTACCAGATTAGAGCCAAGGATATTCCTATTTTCTGTGATAGTAATAGTGCCATTACCATTACCCAGAATCCAGTTCTTCATACCAGGTGTAAACATGTTGATATAAGGCATCATTTTATCAGAGATCATGTTGAGAAGGGAGATATAAGGATGGAAAAGATTGCAACAGAGAGGCAGAGAGCAGATATTTTAACCAAGCCTTTGGCTGAGACCAGATTCAGAGAGTTAGCTTTTGAATTAGGTTTGTTGGATCCAGAGACAGATTTGTTTTAGGGGGAACATCAGAGAAGTATCCTTGTTTCATTACTTTTCCTCATATATTTATTTTTCTTGAGCTAACATACCTGCAGATTAGATATATCAGAGAAGGCAACAGACGAGGTATGCACCAGGTGACACTTGTCCCAGATGAGGTGCTGAGTCATTTGTCCAAAATCTTCTCTGACTAGAACCAGATGAGCTCCATCAGAGGAGATGTAGCTGTGGTTTCATCTGGTTACAATATCAGGTGACAGGTATGCATTTACTTCTCTGGCCTCTGATCATTGGGATACAATTTTCAAATTAGTAAGTACACTCAAAACCTTTCAACTTCGGAGTGTATTTAAGACTAGGGTATAGGGCCTAGGCAATCATTTCGCTTTTTCTCTCGACTGCCACAAAACCCCTTTATGCCCAGTCCCAATGACTATGCCAACGCACCAGATTAAATCTGTATCTTGCCTTTCATCGTGGCCATCAGATTTAATCACTGTGCAAAATGTCAATCAATGCTAAAATTGATTTTGTTTCCTAAATTGAATTTGAAACAACACGCGTTCACACTTCATTTAATTTTCAAGCCACGCGTATTACCCTATTTAAATCAATTTTGTTTTCAATCTGTCCTTTCACGTTTCTATACTGTTCAAACCCTAACCTCTCTCTGCAAAGCTTTTTCTCTCTCTCTCTCTCTCTTTCACAGTAATGGCTCCTCCGTGCAATTTCGATCATGTCCTGATGATGAAAAAGCTTAAGACGGAGATGGTGGTGGACTTTTATACCACCAAGAATCCAGTTGTGCTGTCGGTTCTGGAGATGTTCCAGAATGCAGGGGTGGAGAAGTTGATCTCCACTGTTCCCAAGGACTTTCGCACCCTTATGCGGCCCAGTTTCTGGTTCGCATGAAGATTCATGAGGATTACATCTCTTCAAAGATTGGTGAAGATGATTTGGTATTTTCTAAGCACGATTTCTGCGCTTTGTTCGAGAACATTTCTGCGGTGGGAGTGGATCCGTTGACATACAAGGAGGATGATATCGTTGGATCATTCAAGATTTTTGCTCGTTCTTCCTGCCAGAACATCACAAAGGGCTTTGTGGATAAGCATTTACGGCAGAAGTTCAAGGTGTTGTTCGATATCGTGGTTAAAGTACTTATGTGTGAAAATCACAGCACAGATGCCATTTTCAATGGTAGGATGTGTGTGATGAGAGCGTTATATGATGGTGTGCAATGTAATTGGGCGGAGTTTTTCTGGGATGTGTTGAGGAAGAACAAGCTGAAGGTGAAGAAGGAGCCTTGTCCTTCCAAGCCAGGGGAGTTGCAGTTCTGTTTCACTGCAAATGTCTCTTTGGGGACTAAGTTAACACTTATTCTGGATTCTCTTCTTCCAGAGAAGAAGTGGAGGTCATCTTGGTGCCACAATTATCACAAGTCCAAGATCCTCTTCTCCAAGGATGGTCCTCTCCACGGCCATGCCGACTCTGATGGAGAGCAAGCCATCCCTGCCCCTCATATTCAATCTATTCCCTCACCTCCTAAGGGGCAGAGAAAGCAGCAGCAGCAGCAGAAGACACAGAAGAAAGCTGCTGAAGCAACTGGTTCTTCAACCGTTGCCTTTTCTGGTTCCTCAGAGGAGGACCAGATTCCCCTTCTTGATGTGCTTAAGAAGAAGGGCGATGATAAAGCTGTAAAGAAGGCCGGAGCAGCCAAGAGGAAGCGGCCAGAGGAGGCCAGGAGAGGCTCTGCTAAAAAGTCTAAGATTAGCAGGAAGGCCAAGAAAACCCTTCTGGTGGATGAGCCAACAGAAGAAGAAGAGGAAGAAGAGGAAGTGCCTCTTGTGAGGAAATCCAAGGCTAAGAGAGCTATTCTTCAAGATCCTGAATCTGGATCTGATCTTGGAGAGGCCTTGGAGAAGGCTATTGATGAGGCCTCCCAGTTGATGGAGGATGCTCCAGAGACGGCTATACCTGCTGGTGTTGACCCAGCAGAGGTAAATCCCTCCATTCCATCTTCTTTTCCCATTAATCTTGTTTCCCCTTCCACCTCTCCCCCAGATAACATTCCCCAAACCCCATCTGCCGCTGGTAACCCCACTCTTCCACCAGAGCAGACTATCCCAGATACCCCTGTCTTTACACCCTCTACCATTCCTGCTCATACACCTTCTCCCCCAAACTCCCAAACACATCTTCCCACTAACCCCTCTCCCCCACCTTCTGGACCAGAGGTACCCTCAACCTCCTCTGGTGCAGAAGTCCCCCCTTCAATTTCCCCCACCTCTCAGATCCCTCCTACACACTCTGTACCAGATATTCCTTCCTCTTCTGGTGCACAACAACCCCTTCCTACCACCTCTACTTCACAAAACCCCAACCCTCCCCAAACCCATACAGATCAGGACCCAACCATTGCTATGGCTCTGGGATTCCCTGCCCCTCCCCCCTCCCCAACCTGTTTAACAAGCGATGGCAGTGAAGATGAGGAAGCTTCACTTGAGCCTGCTCACTTAGCACCTTCCTCCTCTGCCTCTGGGCCCAAACCCTTTATATTCTCTTCTGATGATATGGGTCCCATTAGGCAGAGTATGAGTGTGAGTGCTCAGCTCTGGCTAAGAGAGCAGTTTCCAATTTTGTTGGAGCACTCACCCCTCCTGGCAGATCTGACTGATGCCAAGGTTTGGAGTATGGCAAGACTCCACGATGTTGAAGATCTCATGCTTCTGCTAGAGGAGATGTCTCCTTCTGCCTTCACTGCTTGGGAGATTGAGCTGACGAAGAAGTTAAATATTCAAAACCCAGCAGAGTTGAAGACACCAGAGACGGCCAAGATCCTCATCAAGACTCTCCTTATCCAGAGAGGAGTTATGCTCACTCCAGAGGGCTTCTCCTATAATTTTGGTCCGCATTTCTCATTCCCTCCAGAGTTGTACTCTGATGAGGAGGACTTTGAGATGTCTCCTGCTGTGCTCCAGAAGATGAAGGCTTTCTTCAACGAGCAGATCATGCAGATAGGGCGCTTTTCCAAAGCAATTCAACATATGGCCCCTGCTATGATTGAGCATCAGATTAAGCATGAGAGGAGAATCTTCCTGAAGCAGATCAAGTCCTCTCTGGCAGAGGTAAAAGCTTCATTCAAGGCTAATGGCTTGTTTGTCAAGTTAGATGTCATGCACAGCCAGAAGCAGCTCCAGGAGCACGTGCTGGAGCAGTTGAGGCCAGTCTCTGTTCTCAAGGTGGAGATGGCCAGCCAGATGATTCAGACTGCTAAGCTGAAGGACTCCCTCCAGGAGATGTTAGAGAAGCAAGAGAGACTTGTTGCAGAGTCTAAAGCTTATCTGGAGGAAGCCAAGCAGCTTCGTGATCTTCACTCTTCCTCCAACACTGCCTTGCCTGATCTTATAAGGCAGGTAGTGGAGCCCCTCATTGATGAAGTTAAAAAGGGGGAAGAGAAGGCCAGAACTGATCTGGCGAAGACCACCAATGAGACTCTGTTTAGCCATGGAGCTCGTCTGGACCTGTTGGAGAACACTCTGGCCCAGGCTGAGTTACAGAAGAAGAAGAAAGAAGAGTTGAAGTCTCTTACTATGGCTAAACAACTTGCTGCAGAAGAAGAGTCATCTGAAGCTGAGCAGGATCCTTCTACCATTCCTGGTCCTGCTAAGAGGAAGATTAGAAAAGTAAAGAAGAGTTTCCTTGAATCTGTTGTTGAAGAAGCAGAGAAGAGATACAAGGAAGAGACTCCAGAAGAGAGGCAAGCCAGAATCAGGAAGAACATAGATGAAGAGCAGAGGCTCAGATATGTTAAGAGGCAGAACAAGAAGGCCAGAGAAGCTGGTATTTCTTCTGGTGCAGGTGGCTCAGGTCAGAAGAGGAAAGCTCCTGTGGAAGTTATGAACATCTTGCCACTCAGGACAGAAGGGTCTTTTGACTCTACTGTGCCGTATCCTCTGATTGAGAGATGGAGAGAAGCCAAGACCCTCTGGTTCATTCAGCATTATATCCAGAGGCCAGCACCAGAAGATGATGAGCTGATCAACAGAACCTTCCATTCTTGGATGCAAGCCTATGATGCAGACTTGTACAAGCAGCTGATGGATTCAACCATTGAGTTCAACCTGGAGGTGACTGCTCCAGAATTTACTTATCTTAACACTCCCATGAATGGGAACCAGGTGGATTGGGCAGAACTGAAGAAGCTTTACAAGACCAAGGTGTTGGTGAATTTCACCCCAACATCTTCTGCAGAATTGAAGGCCGTCCAGGATAGGTTCCTTGACTGGTTTCTTGTCCCTAAAGAGAACAGAAGATATGCCTAGAGTAGGACTATGAACTTCAATGTAATCTGTAATTTTTTGTCCTCTGATTATTAATGGAAAAATACATATCTTCTTTGTTCTAAAGACAACTCCTTGTTGTCTTATTATTTGCCTGATGAGATCTATTCTAAGGTCTCATCCCTTTATTGTTTTCTTGCTTAAGTTTACTTTTGATCAGTTCTGGTAGTGTTTTAACTCCATCAAAAAGGGGGAAATTGTTAGGATAAAAATTATTAGTTTTGATGAGTTAAAACAAACCAGAAGATGTAATAGGACCATCTGGACCTGTTAGCCAGATGATGATCTAGATTAGGACTTAGTCTAGGGGGAACTGCCAGACCAGAAGACTTCACCAGAAGAGTCACCAGAAGACCCCACCAGAGGACTCCACCAGAAGACTTCACCAGAGGAAATCAGACCAGAGGCAGAGGACCTTCCCCAGACCAGACGAGTCCGGACCAGACGAGTCTGGTGGAACAAAAGATGCTCAGTTTGATCCCCTTATTCTACTGAGTATTCTGGTTGTTCACCAGATAAGGACCAGAAGACACCGAGGTTGCCTGGTGTCTGGTCCTGCCTTCTCTGGAGAAAATCAGAGTTAGGCAGAGGAAGCTATTGACCGTTGGTGATTCAAATCAAGTCAACAAGATCAGGATTGGAAAGTATTTGAAGATAATCAATCCAAGGATCCCACCAACCCAATCAATCAATTAGGGAATTGATTGATTGAAGCTTCCTTATATAGAGGATCTGATTGGATTAGCCCTTCCAACGGCTAGCCCTAATCCCCTCTATATATACAAGAGTGCAGTTCAAGAAAAAGCTCTAGAGAGACTCTACACGCGCACATAGCATTCTAAGCTTTTGATCACTACGCATTTGCACTCACTTTGTTCTTAATTACTCATCCAACTCGTAAGGAGTTTATATACTCAACCTGTTCATCTTGTTAGATAAGGTTGGAGTAAGTCAGTCTTTAGATCGGAGTTAGATCTAAAGAGATTGTAAGAAGGTGCTGGTACTTCGGAAATTCCAGTAAGATAGTGTGTTGGTTGGTTGATAGTGAGACCCCTTTGATCAAGGGAGAGTGGACGTAGGATATTCAGATCCGAACCACTATATATACGGTCTTATTTATTGCTTTCCTTAATACTTGCCTGTTTATAATTTGTGCTCTTAGAAAAGGACTTCTTCTAAAGACATATCGGTTAAAAAGGCTTCCGCAATTAATCTATCTAGTGGGACCAACAAAGTGTATCTTGAAAAGTCATCTACTATCACCAAGGTGTACTTCCTCCCACTGAAACTAAGAGGTGAAACAGGTCCAAACAGGTCCATGTGAAGTAGTTGAAGTACTCTCGTTGTGGTTGTGCTCTGGACATCCTTGAAGGAAGTCTTGGGTTGTTTACCCTTCTGGCAGGAACCACAAACCTGATCCTTCTTAAACACTTCATTAGGGAGACCTTGAACTAGACCTTTTCTGGCAATCTTGTTCAGTGCTTTGAAGTTCAGACGAACCAATCTCTTGTTCTCTGCAGATCCCTTTGCAACCAGACAAGCGTTCCTTAGACAGCTGTTAAAATCTGCAAGATAAATGTTACCTTTCCTCAAGCCAATAAGCAATATATCATTATAATTAGAAGAAAAGACAGTGCATGAATCACTAGAAAACTTCACTGAGTATCCCTTGTCACAGAATTGAGATACTGAAAGCAGATTATGCTTGAGTCCTTCAACATAGTAGACTTCATCTACAGATACGTTATTGATGATCAACTTCCATACTCCTCTGGTGACTCCATAATTGTTGTCACCAAACATCACTCTTGGCCCATTCAGTGGCTTGAAATCCTGGATATGATCTTTCTCAAAAGTCATGTGCTTGGAACATCCACTATCAATGTACCAGACACGGTTGCTTGAAAGTCATTTCTCCAATGGGCTCTTGTCCTCCTGTAGAGAGATCAATTAGGTCCCCTACTAGAGCTGGGTCCTGATTGGTTAGTTGCAGGTTTTGTAGGAACCCATAGATAAAGATTATCCCTATCTGGATGCGGAAATCTTATCTTTCTTCCAAATCTATCTACCAAAACATGTCCTTTGACAATGACAAATTGAGCTGCTGGTCTGATGAGAACACCTTTCCTAAACACTGGTCTGGTGTATCTCACCTCAAATCTGGCCCTTGGAATGGCCTGCCTCAATGACATGGTCTTAAAGGTCTAGTTGTAAGGGTACATCTGAGAAGAACCATCTCTGGTGTCATAACTACCCAGATCAGTTGGTTTTCTATAGATGGGTCTCTGGTTCTGATGAAAGTTAGACCTTTTCTGGTGATTATAGTTTCTCTGAGTGTATCTGTTCTGGAATTGATTCCTCTGAGAGAGCCTTCTTTGGGGTCCCTGGTTCTGATGATAGTTCTGTTGTCCATAGTTCCCTCTCTGAGAATTCCTACTCTGATTGAAGTTCCCCCTTCTTGAGTATCTCCTTTGAGGTCCCCTAATCTGCTTAGGTTCCACTCTTTGAGGAATCCTCTGGGAATCTCCAATCTGATTAGGTCTTACATTTTGAGGTTTATTTTGAACATAACCATCAATTTTCATTGGTTCCCCATTGTGAGGTTTTGTCTCTAAGACTTTCTCTTCCAGAATATTCAACTCTTTTGGACTATATTCTAAATGATTAGCAGAGTAGTTCCTTTTCCATCCAGGTCTGTGAACTACTTTGTAACCATTACCATTACGATCTTTTTCATCCCAGATTTCTACCAATTCACCAGCTCTTACAGACTTGTCTTTGTTATAATGATATTTATGAGATCTAGTGGTAATTCCAGAATATCCTAAACCACTCTTATCATTAATGCGCTGAGAAGACTCTGATATAATAGATACAACAGTTGGTATCTTTGGAGCTTCACTGGGCATAGGTACTTCCTTAATAGTATCTACAACTTGCTTTCTCTTGATAAGAGATTGGTATTTGGCTCTAAGTTCATTGAACTCATCTTCCTTAGAGTCTTTTTCTCTTATGAGTTGATCTACCATAGTATCTCTTTCTGTGATCTTATCCTGAAGTTAAGAGACTTATGCTCTGAGCCTACCATTCTCCTTCTCAAGTTTTTAGCAAAGTTGTACACAGTTCTGGAGTTCTGATATCATTTGCTGCATATCAGATTATCTGGAGGTACCAGATAAATGAGAGGATTCAGTATATTTGGAATTAGATAAACACAAGGTTGTTTCTTGTACCTCAGTGATGTCTGCCATGAGGCATACATCATCATCAGATCCAAAGTCAGAAGAAGAAGAACTGGAACTAGTATCCTCTTTCTCTGCTTCTGCCAGCAATGCTCTCTTGTCTGCATATCTCCTATCTCTCTTGAGTCTTTTCTCTTCTCTTTCTCTAGGAGTGAGTTTAGGACAATCATAACTGTAGTGACCTGGCTTGTTGCATGTGTTGTCTCATCTAGGACTGAGACTAGGATCTCTCCTCCTCTGGTTGTATTCTGATCTGGCTGGACTACTCTCTCTCCTCTGGTAGTCTGATCTACCAGAGCTGCCATCTCTGCTCTTTTCTGGTGACTTGAATCTGGTCTCCCTTGAGTCTCCAGATGACTTCTCTTTGTTTGCAGACTTGAAGGAACTCTTCCTGTCTCTGGTAGATTCCTTCCAGTGTCTTTTGTACCTTCCATCATCAATAGGAGTCCAGTAAAATTGTAGTGGGCCACTTTCTACCACATCAAGCATGCGGTGATGAATAGCTCCAAGATGATTGCTCATCATGAAACTCCAGTCGCTATAATCCTCAAAAGAGAATTCTGGCAACTTGAGGCTCTTATAAGAAGATTTTGAAGACATTTTGAATGAAATACAAAATTTTAGCAAAAATATTAAAAGGAGCAATGGATCTGCCCGGTGACCACCAAAAGCTTTTCAAAGCAGTGGTCTAGGACACACTGCTCTGATACCACTTGTTGGTCCCACTAGCCAGTTTTTAGAAAGAATGTGGAAGCTTAATTAAAACTCTTTTCAAGACCTTTTTACTAAGAGCACAAGTAAGAGTAAAGATTAAATAAAAGCAATAAAGAACACACGATGTATAGTAGTTCGGATGTTAAAATCCTACGTCCACTCTCCCTTTTATCAAGGGGCCTTACTAACCAACCAACCAACTTACTTTCTGGAATTGAGAAGTACCATATCCTTCTTACACTCTTTAGATCTAACTTCGATCTAAAGCTTAACTTACTCCAACCTTCTCTATCAAGATGAACAGGTTCAGTATTCCAACAACTAACTCCTTAAGAGAATTTATGAAATAAGAACAATAAGAGTGCTTAATGCTTAATGAGTATAAAGGCTGGATATAAGCTTCGTGCGCGTGTCTCTCTAGAGCCTTTCTTCAATGATGCACTCTTGTATTTATAGAGGTGATTAGGGTTTAGCCGTTGGAGAGCTAATCTAATCAGATCTCTATTTATGGAAGCTTCAATCAATCAATTCCCTAATTGATTGATTGAGTTGGTGAGATCCTTTGATTGAATATCTTCAAATACTTTCCAATCCGATCATGTTTGACTTCATTTGAATTACCAACGGTCAAATGCTTCCATTGCACAACTCTGATTCTTCCAGAGTAGGCTGAACCAGACACCAAATGACCATGATGTCCTCTGGTCCAGAGCCGGTTAAGAACCAGAATACTCGGTAGAATCTAGAGATGATTTTGAGCATCTTTTGGTTCACCAGACTCGTCTGGTCTGGACTCGTCTGGTCTGGGGAAGGTCTTCTGCCTCTGATGTGAACTTCTCTGATGAAGTCTTCTGGTGGAGTCCACTGGTGAAGTCTTCTGGTGACTCTTCTGGTCTGGCAGTTCCCACTTGACTAAGTCCTAATCTAGTTCCTCATCTGGCTAACAGGTCCAGATGGTCCTATTACACTTACTGGTTTGTTTAACTCATCAAAACTAATAATAATTATCCTAACAGAGCAGGTCGCCCAGGTTTGTTGCTCTTGAGGGGTTGTTTATTGACTTGAACCGAAAATACTAGCTTTCGACTAGTAGTTTCCCCACAAGAGTATGGGTTCACTGTAGTATGGGTAGGGACCAAGTATTATCGAACCCAAGGGAAGGAATGTATGCAAATAGATCCCCGAAGATCTATGCATCGTAGTTAATATGAGTGTATCTTTTTGGGTTTTTAAAAGAAAATATAATCGAAACTAAATTACTCTACGAATGCAAAAAGGAAAATTAAACTAAGAACATAAAAGTGTGTGTTTTCGAATATGAGATAGTGATGCTCAGGATAAGAATTCCTACGTATACTAACGGAGTAGGTACATAATTAAAATAACCGTGACATGCAAGATATAACCTAAGTAAAAGATTGTAAGATAAAAGCTCAAGAATCCAAACCCTAATACTTTATCCTAATAATCGACTTCACTAATCCACTAACAAGTTAATAGATAGTACTTAATTAACGAGATCCTAATTTAACTACGGTGATGCAGTCGTCCTCCCTAGATAAACTGGTAGATTAATTAACCCTTTCTAAACCCTCTCGTTACATCTACTCGTTGTTAAAGAGTGATAAGGTCATCCTCTCTCTAACACTTTTCGAACAAAATTCAAAGGAAAAGTTAAGATTGATTTTAAGAATTCATTAATTAAGAGCATTAAAACTAAACGTCACGAATTATTCTAATTACGTACCCACATCCTACTTCTACGAGTTCATCCTACCCTAAGCATACAAGGGTTTAGCCGGGCATGGTTTTAACGATAACAAAAGCAATTGAAGAAACAACGAACATAAACATGATGATTTGAACTAAGAAATTATTAAACATAAACTAGGGTTTAAAGAAATAAATGCTAAGAACTGAAATTAGATTGATAAAAATGAAGTCTCAAGTATTCAACGTCAACGAGTTAATGAAGAGAAACTAAAAATAAAAAACAAACTAAAAATTCGTAAGAAAACCTCGAATACACGTGAAAATTAAGCTTACTCGTCTTTTCTCCTCTTACTCTCTCCCAAAAACTAACTCTAAAAGTGATGTGGTATGAAGTGGTATCCAAAAACATGTTCGGGACGAGTATATATAAGCATCGGGCCAAATCGGAAACTCATGGGCCGAAAAACGAATCCGGAGGCAAAAACATGAAAGTGCTCGAGCGGGGGCGCTCGAGCTAAGTAGCTCGAATGGTGCAAAGGCTCGAACGGGGCTGCTCGAGCTAAACAGTTCAAATGATGCAAGAGCTCGAGCGGTGGCGCTCGAGCCACTCGAATGGGCGAAACTTTCTGGAAGATTGTGGCGCTCGAGCAACACCCTTGCTTGAGCAGTGGCGCTCGAGTGAAGCAGCTCGAGTGGTCCTCCTTCTTCTTCAATTGATACTTTTCTTCTCGCGCACTAATACCAATCGTATTTCTTCGATATCTTCTCATCCGGGCAACCGTTTGAGTCGATTCAAAGTCCTACAAACTCCATTTTTCGCCCTCAATTCACCTATAAGCATCAAAGAAACAAATTCATTAATATGTAGAAATAGTACTCAATTGACTCTAAATACTCAATAAAATCGACCAAAACTTGGGCATTTCTAGCTACGAATCATGATAATTTAACGCCTAATCAACCCCCCAAACTTACCATATTGCTTGTCCTCAAGAAATGAAATAATAAGTCAAGTGAAATTGTTAGGAACGAGTCAAAGTATCACCAATGAAAGGGATTTTCCGTTTCGGGAAAAGGGGAAAGTTAAAACCCAGGAATATTGGACCTTATGAGATATTGAAAAGAGTTGGAGATTTGGCTTATAGGCTAGCGTTACCACCATCGTTGGCAGGAGTACACAATGTATTCCATATCTCGATGCTCCGAAAGTATGTACCTGACCCTACCTACATAGTAAACCAACCTAATTTAGAAATTGATGCCAACTTAACCTATAAGGAAGTCCCTATAACCATACTTGATAGAAAGCTTCATATGTTAAAGAATAGAGATATTCCTATGGTTAAGGTCCAGCGGAATAGACATGGAATGGAAGACGCTACGTGGGAACGTGAGGATGAAATCTTAGCAAAGAACCCTTACCTCAATATCCACGGTAACACTTGAAATTTTGAGGACGAAATTTATTTAAGGGGGTTAAACTGTAATACCCTAGGTTTTCATGACCTTATCTGCTTTACTAAATACTTTATAATTCTTCATGAATCTATGTGACACATTTACATCCAAATTTATGCAAAGACACGTTTATGTGTTTTAATTATTCGATATTTACAATTAACTTATTATTTGCTCAATACATGCTTATTCTTGAGACTTTATAATTTTTATATGTTCCTTATTTTATGTCTTAAAGTGTTTAAATTAGGAATTAATGTAGTCCTTAAGTATAGGAATTTATTTCATAAGTTATAAGTTGTAAAATGAATGTTTCTTTAAGAAACGAATTACGTATCGATTACTCGATATTTTCTATGATTAGTATATAGACTTTGTAATTTATTTAGAGTTTTAGAAGAGTTTTAATTTTATTTCATAAGATATTATAGGTAAATTGTATGCATAATGTACCTTAAAAATTATTAAATAATTTAGAAAAAAATATCATAATTTTTACTTATTAAATACAAAGCATACATGTGGCATGAATACAAGACACAAGAATTCTCTTGAAATCTCCATAAAACTTCGGCCAAGTAGAGAAGTATTAGGAAAAGTGTTGAAACTTCAAGAATTAAAGTCAAAATTAGGAGAACAAAAGTCAAAATTAACAACTAACCTTAAGATGACATGTGTTTATTAAACTAACCTCCAAGATTACTCCACAACCTTCCTAAATGTCGGCTAAGAAGGGATGGAGTAGCCTCCAAGGTTGGCCTATACTATAAATACATGATAATTCATGCAAAAATAATCATAAGAAAAAGTTTAAAGAAAATTTCACAAATACTACTACTACTCTTACACTTAGAATTTGCAAAGGAAGTAGGAGGAATTTCTTTTTGCTACCAATCTCTAAGTATCTTTCTGTTCTTGAATAATTGATTATTTAAGTTTTAGTATGAAATTTATGCACGAAATATGAATTAAATGATAGGAAAATAAGTTATGATAAGTGATTTGCATGTTATATATTTTTTACTTCATATTTTGAATGTTTGATTCAATTTCTTCATATGCTATGAACAAAATCATGTTTATTACTTGATTATCTATGCTTTAGAAGAAGAAATCATGAAATTATATGGTTTAAAGTGAATTTAAGATGATATGTTCTTCATGTATGCATGAAACCAAATTTCTAGACCAACTTTTGTATAAATTTCGTTTTGCCTAACTCCTTCGGTGAAAAATTCTGAAAATTTATATGTTAAAGTAAATTGGTTATGGAACTTAGGTTTTAAATTTCATAGCTATTGGAATAGTATTAGATGTATGGTAAATTTTCAAAGTTGAACTAGGATTTTGGACTCTGTAACAGGAACAATAGAAGTTTGCTATGATCTAAGGATAATCGGTTAGGTTGTTATAGAAAACCAAAGTATTTTTATGAATTAAATGAAGTTGGGAGTTCATGATTAAAATTTCAGAAGTATTGGACTTATGGTTGATTATTGTGAATTTTTAAAGTTAAGTGATCAAAATCAATAGCAGTGTGTTCATCACAAAATATCTGATGATTGGTAAGGATTTTGAGAAATATAAAAATATGGTGATAAACTTTATTAACTTGGGAATCTACTGTTAAAATATCATAATTTTTGGACGTATAAATGATTTAATATGAATTTTCAAAGTTAGGCTTATAAACTGCCAAAAATCGAAATTTTGTATAAGAAAGGTTCGAAATGGTCCGTTTACATTTTTATGGTCGATATCTATTTATAACTTGTTATTTGATGATTTTATACACTTAATTGATATTTGTGTTTTAGTATACAATATTTGAGTATGTATTGAGTTTTGAACTCAATCGTACGAGTATAATATGTGAATTTTACGATTTATTTAAAAATGAAGGGATAAGTAACAATGTTTCTATTGTACAAAATTTACTTGTAGGTACAAACCTGCAAGATGGGGAATCATTTCACTCTTCACCGAGTGTTTTATTATTTAATTTCACTTATTAAATGTTGAATGTTAAATATTTTGAGTCTGACCCGCTATCGACTGGCCCCTGAGATACTCCAACTATATGTTAGCAAATAAGATAGTCCGGTCGCTCCGGCACCACGGGTTGGTCGCGCCACCCAAGAAGATACCCGGTGAAATTCCGTGGGCTCATATGTTATAAACAATTGACGCTTAGTTTGTGCAATTAATAAGAGGTTTCCCACTAAGTGTTTTCAAACACTTATTCCTTCCACTTTTAAATTTTTACAGATGTTGTGGATCCGGACGTGGGCAAATGAACTCGGCGGGCTGTGGAGTCTTTTTAAAAACTTTATATTTTAAGAACAATATTTTAAATTTTGGATTGTAACTTAAGCTACGGTCATACTTATTTACTACTTCCACTGTGTAGATGTGTGGCGTGTGTATATTTTAATACAAAGTACTATTTTAGTAACATTCTTACATGTGCCACATCATATTTTCCGTACTATTTTAAGTGGGGACGTTAAAGGTGGTATCAGAGCCAGGTTCGCCTGCTAAAGAATTTTCAAAAAGAGTGTGTGTGTTAAAATTTAAAAGAAACAGCCGCACCGAGATCAATCTCCACGACGGGATCAGGTAAATATTTCATAAATGCTTAAATTATGTTATTTATTTGAAATTGTGATCGATTATTTGAAAGTTTGTGTAGTTATTTAAATTGTATTATATTGTTGATTGAACTAACCAATAAAAATGTGTTGAGTAATCCGAAATGGATGATGACATTAGAAGACAGAACATTAAAAGATTGGAGCGAGTACGTGAAACTGGTAGAACCGAGGTTGAGGATTTAGGAGCTCATGTTGGAGAAATAACATCACAATACCGACATGCATTAATGAATGGACACCATATGAATGACGATTATTACTGTCACTTGCTTCTTAATACCATGCCATCTACCTGGTTATGCGTATCCCTGGACATACTTGATTATGTGTTTGATAAACATGGTCATCTGTGCTTTCCATGCTTTACTTCGATGTTATACTGTGAGTGGGCTCAGTCAAAGACAGTTCATTTTACCCCACTTCGTCCAAGTTTTGAGATGAGGGAAAGTCAGGAAGGGCGTCTTGATCGAGAATCGGTGCAAGAAAGTTGTGAAAGGCAGGAGGATAGTAGCCAGGAAAGTTCTGAGATGGAGGAGGATAGCAGCAGTAGTTCAATCGAGATGTGGGAGGAAAAGAAGAAGGAACTAGAAATAATCATCATTGACGATGATTAAAACTATATGTTTTATGTACTTTACCTGATATACATGCTATGTGACTATATGAAACTTATATGATATTAGTAAATATATGTACTTAATATGTACTAAATGCTCTTGATGTACTATATGCTTTTGAATGTAATATATATGTATTATATTTTTTAATGTAATGTTTATGCATGTAATATATGATGTATTTTGAATATATGAAATATATGTCATAATTATTATATAATTTAATTGTTACTAATAAATTTGTTATTGAATAGAACTATGAGTCGTAGGGGAAACCAAAACAACTCAGACATGAGCGAGGATCTAGCTTCCGTTTTGAGGGGGTTAGCTCAGCAACTAGGTCAGCAAAGCCAATCATCCCAATCACCTGTATCTTCAGCCCAAAACCATGATATTGTTAGCCAATTTAAGAAATTTAGACCCTCAACCCTGACCGGGAAAGAAAATCCTATGGAAGTAGAAAACTGGATTCGGAGCTTGGAGAAAATATTCGCTTATCTTAAGTGCACCGATGAGCAGAAAGTTTCTTGTGCTATCTTTCAGCTGACTGAGGATGCAGATTATTGGTGGGAAGCTCATTATAGAACAATGACGGAAGAAGCACGAATGTCAGTTACTTGGGAGAAATTCGTTGAAGCAGTGGTTAAAAATTATATACCACAATCATTCTTGGATAAAAAAGAAACCGAATTTCTACAGTTGAAGCAGGGAAATTTGACAGTGCAAGAATATGAAAGAAAGTTTAATCAATTGGGAAGATATGCTTCTCATTTGATTAATACTGATGACAGGAAGGCAAATAGATTTATTCAAACCTACGTCTAGAGATTAGTACTATCTTAGCAGTACAAGATATTAAGTCCTACGCCCAGATGTTCGAGAAAGCTCAAACGATAGCAGCGTATATGAAACCAGAAGAAATCAGAATTTCAGAATCACAGCCAAATAAAAGAAAGTGGGTTGGTACGAAATAAGGAGGAAATTTTAAGCAAGTCAAACAGACGGGGATGGTACCACAACAACAGCAGAGGCCATCTAAATGTAGAAATTATGGAAAAGAACATTCTGGACAATGCCTGAAAGGAACAGGGGTATGTTATAAGTGTAAAGAACCTGGACATCTTATAACTGATTGTCCAAAGCTGAAGGGACAACAGAAGATGACACCTGCTCGAGTGTTTGCCATGAGTCAGCATGAGGCGACAGCAAATCCGGAAGTAGTGGCAGGTATGTTCAAAATATTCCAAATACTTGTTTTCACGTTATTCGATACTGGTGCTACACATTCATTCATCTCTACAAAGATGTTTGAACAAATTGAAACTGCCTATATTATGGTAGAAGAAGATATTCTAGAAGTAAACATTCCCTCTGGTAGTACGATACAATCCTTAGGACTGTGTAGGAATGTGAAGATTGATTTTGAGCATACAATACTCCCGGCAAATCTACATATAATAGAAATAAAGGACTTTGATATTATCTTGGGAATGGATTGGCTTATAGCTAATCATGCTCTCATCAAGTGTCAAGAAAAAGAAATATCAGTACGAAGATCAAAGGATGTGAACTTTACACTACATGGTGCTAGAATTGGAACTATACCTCAAGTAATTTCAGCAATGAAAGCCCGGATATTATTAAGAAAAGGAAAGAATACGGCATTTCTACTAAATATTGTAGCAACGGAATCCAATGGTCCAACATTGGACGATGTGCCGGTAGTATGTGAATACAAGGATGTATTTCCAGATGATTTGCCAGGATTACCCCCAGATCGTCAGTTGGAGTTCACTATTGATATGATACCTGGAGCCGCGCCTGTTTCTAAAGTACCTTACAGAATGGCACCAAAGGAGTTACAAGAGCTGAAGGTGCAATTGCAAGAATTATTGGACAAGGTCTTTATTCGACCAAGTGTGTCACCATGGGGTGCACCAGTATTATTTGTGAAAAAGAAAGATGGATCGTTGAGGATGTGCATCGATTATCGAGAACTGAATAAGCTCACTATCAAGAATAAATATCTACTTCCCAGAATCGAAGATCTATTTGATCAGTTAAGATGAGCTTGTGTATTTTCAAAAATTGATTTGAGATTGGGATATCATCAGATAAAGATCAAAGAAAACGATATTCCAAAGACGGCATTCAGAACCCGATATGGTCATTATGAGTTCGTAGTGTTACCTTTTGGACTCAGTAACGCGCCAGCTATATTCATGGATTTGATGAATCGGGTATTTCATCAATATTTAGATTAATTTGTGATCGTCTTTATTGATGATATTCTAGTATATTCAAGAAATTAGGAGCAGCATGCAGAACATCTTCGAATTACATTGGAAACTCTGAGGAAAGAGAAATTGTATGCTAAATTCAAGAAGTGCGAATTCTGGTTGGATAAAGTTGTATTTCTTGGACATACAGTTTCAGCTTTTGGAATTGAAGTTGACCCAACAAAGGTAGAAGCTGTAAATCAATGGAATACACCAACTAATGTGAACGAAGTCAGGAGTTTTCTTGGTTTATCCGGGTATTATCGAAGATTCATTGAAGGGTTTGCTCGGATTGCAAAACCCTTGACTCAGTTAACTCGGAAAGAAAAAAAGTTTGAATGGACAGAAGAATGTGAAAAGAGTTTTCAAGAATTAAAGCAAAGACTAATAACGGCCCCAGTTCTTACAATTCCTGAAGGTACAAAAGGATTTATTGTGTACAGTGATGCTTCTAAACAAGGCTTAGGATGTGTACTTATGCAGAATGGGAAAGTAGTAGCGTACGCATCAAGACAATTAAAACCACATGAGCAGAACTATCCTACGCATGATTTAGAGCTAGCAGTAGTTGTGCATGCACTCAAGATTTGGAGGCATTATTTGTATGGAAGTAAATGTCAGATCTACAAAGATCATAAGAGTTTGAAGTATATCTTCGAACAGAAGGAATTGAACATGAGGCAAAGAAGATGGTTAGAGTTGGTAAAATATTATGATTGTGAAATATTGTACCATCCAGGAAGGGCAAATGTAGTAGTAGACGCCTTAAGTCGTAAGGGAAATATCAATGTTTTGATTGTGAAACCAACCTTGAAGGAAAGAATAGTAAAAACTCAATATGACGATGCATTCTTAGAGAAGATAAAACAAAAGATCAAGGAAGATAAAGCAAATGAGTTTTCAGTATGTGAGGATGGTACATTGGTATGTCGAGGAAGAATATGTGTCCCAGAAAAAGAAGAACTCAAGAAGGAAATATTGGAAGAAGCACATTCTACACCATATACAGTTCATCCTGGAGGAACGAAAGTGTACCAAGAATTAAAGAAGTTGTTCTGGTGGAGAAATATGAAGAGGGATATTGGAAATTTCGTACATAAATGTTTGACATGTCAGCAGGTTAAAGCTAAGCATCAAAGACCATCAGGATTATTAAAGCCGCTTGAGATTCCTGAATGGAAGTGGGAACATATTACAATGGATTTTGTGGTAGGATTGCCCAAGTCAATACAAGGAAATGAAGCTATTTGGGTAATTGTCGACAGACTGACCAAGACGACACATTTTCTACCAATAAAGATGACGTTCACATTGGATAAATTGGCTTTTAATTTATATTAAGGAAATTGTCTGATTACATGGAGTTCCAATTTCTATTGTGTTAGATAGAGATCCACGATTTACATCAAAATTCTGGCACAACCGTCAAGAAGCTATGGGCACAAAGTTAGAATTCAGTACAACTTTTCATCCTCAAACAGGTGGTCAATCGGAAAGAACAATTCAAACTCTGGAAGATATGTTGAGAGCTTATATCATTGATTTTGGAGAAAGTTGGGAAAGATACCTACCTTTAGTGGAATTTGCCTACAACAATAGTTATCAGGCTACAATTGAAATGGCACCATACGAAGCATTGTACGGAAGGAAGTACAGATCTCCACTATGTTGGGATGAAATTGGAGAAAAGAAATTGTTAGGACTGGAATTTGTGGAAGAGACTAATAAGGTAGTAAAGAAAATTAAAGAAAAGATGCAAGCAGCTCAAGATCGACAGAAAGCATATGTGGATAAGCGAAGGAAAGAATAAAGTTTTGAGATTGGAGACAAGGTATTCTTGAAAGTATCACCAATGAAAGGGATTTTCCGTTTCGGGAAAAGGGGAAAGTTAAAACCCAGGTATATTGGACCTTATGAGATATTGGAAAGAGTTGGAGATTTGGCTTATAGGCTAGCGTTACCACCATCCTTGGCAGGAGTACACAATGTATTCCATATCTCGATGCTCCGAAAGTATGTACCTGACCCTACCCACATAGTAAACCAACCTGAATTAGAAATTGATGCCAACTTAACCTATGAGGAAGTCCAAATAGCCATACTTGATAGAAAGCTTCATAGGTTAAGAAATAAAGATATTCCTATGGTTAAGGTCCAGTGGAATAGACATGGAATGGAAGAAGCTACGTGGGAACGAGAGGATGAAATCTTAGCAAAGTACCCTTACCTCAATATCCACGGTAACACTTGAAATTTTGAGGACGAAATTTATTTAAGGGGGTTAGACTGTAATACCCTAGGTTTTCATGACCTTAATCTGCTTTACTAAATACTTTATAATTCTTCATGAATCTAAGTGACATATTTACATCCAAATTTATGCAAAGGCACGTTTATGTGTTTCAATTATTCGATATTTACAATTAACGTATTATTTGCTCAATACATGCTTATTCTTGAAACTTTATAATTTTTATATGTTCCTTATTTTATGTCTTAAAGTGTTTAAATTAGGAATTAATGTAGTCCTTAAGTATAGTAATTTATTTCATAAGTTATAAGTTGTAAAATGAATGTTTCTTTAAGAAACGAATTACGTATCGATTACTCGATATTTTCTATGATTAGTATATAGACTTTGTAATTTATTTAGAGTCTTAGAAGAGTTTTAATTTTATTTCATAAGATAGTATAGGTAAATTGTATGCATAATGTACCTTAAAAATTATTAAATAATTTAGAAAAAAAATCATAATTTTTACTTATTAAATACAAAGTATACATGTGTCATGACTACAAGGCACAAGAATTCTCTTGAAATCTCCATAAAATTTCGGCCAAGTAGAGAAGTATTAGGAAAAGTGTTGAAACTTCAAGAATTAAAGTCAAAATTAGGAGAACAAAAGTCAAAATTAACAACTAACCTTAAGATGACATGTGTTTATTAAACTAACCTCCAAGATTACTCCACAACCTTCCTAAATGTCGGCTAAGAGGGGATGGAGTAGCCTCCAAGGTTGTCTTCTATTATAAATACATGATCATTCATGCAAAAATAATCATAAGAAAAAGTTTAAAGAAAATTTCACAAATACTACTACTACTCTTACACTTAGAATTTGCAAAAAAAGGAGAAGGAATTTCTTTTAGCTACCAATCTCTAAATAAGTTTCTCTTCTTGAATAAGTGATTATTTAATTTTTAGTATGAAATTTATGCATGAAATATGAATTAAATTATAGGAAAATAAGTTATGATAAGTGATTTGCATGTTATATATGTTTTACTTTATATTTTGAATATTTGATTCAATTTCTTCATATGTTATGAACAAAATCATGTTTATTACTTGATTATCTATGCTTTAGAAGAAGAAATCATGAAATTATATGGTTTAAAGTGAATTTAAGATGATATGTTCTTCATGTATGCATGAAACCAAATTTCTTGGCCAACTTTTGTATAAATTTCGTTTTGACCAATTCCTTCGGTGGAAAATTCTGAAAAAAATTTAAATGTGTAATTAAACTCGTGATGGAACTTAGGTTTTAAATTTCATAGCTGTTGGAATAGTATTCGATGTATGGTGATTTTTCAAAGTTGAACTAGGATTTTGGACTCTGTAACAGGAACAGTAGAAGTTTGCTATGATGTAAGGATAATCGGTTAGGTTTTTATAGAAAACAAAAGTATTTTAATGAATTACATGAAGTTGGAAGTTCATGATTCAAATTTCAGAAGTATTGCACTTATGGTTGATTTATGGTGAATTTTTAAAGTTAAGTAATTAAAATCAATAGCAGTGTGTTCATCACGAAATATGTGATGATTGATAATAAGTTTGAGAAATCTAAAAATATGGTGATAAACTTTATTAACTTGGAAATCTACTGTTAAAATATCATAATTTTTGGACGTATGAATGATTTAATATGAATTTTCAAATTTAGGCATATAAACTGCAAAAAACCTAAATTTTGTATAAGAAAGGTTCGAAATGGTCCGTTTATATTTTTATGGTCGATATCTATTTATAACTTGTTATTTGATGATTTTACACACTTAATTGATATTTGTGTTTTAGTATACAATATTTGAGTATGTATTGAGTTTTGAATTTAATCGTACGAGTATAATATGTGAATTTTACGATTTATTTAAAAATGAAGGGATAGGTAACAATGTTTCTATTGTAAAAATTTTACTTGTAGGTACAAACCTGCAAGGTGGAGAATCACTTCACTCTTCACCGAGTGTTTTATTATTATTTAATTGCACTTATTAAATATTGAATGTTAAATATTTTGAATCTGGCCCGCTATCGACTGGCCCCTGAGATAGTCCAACTATATGTTGGAAAATAAGATAGTCTGGTCGCTCCGGCACCACGGGTTGGTCGCGCCACCCAAGAAAATACCCGGTGAAATTCTGGGGGCTCATATGTTATAAACAATTGATGCTTAGTTTGTGAAATTAATAAGAGGTTTCCCACTAAGTGTTTACAAACACTTATCCCTTCCACTTTTAAATTTTTACAGATGCTGTGGATCCGGATGTGGGCGAATGAACTCGGCGGGCTGTGGAGTCTTCTTAAAAACTTTATGTTTTAAGAACAATATTTTGAATTTTGGATTGTAACTTCAGCTACGGTCATACTTATTTACTACTTCCACTGTGTAGATGTGTGGCGTGTGTATATTTTAATACAAAGTACTATTTCAGTAACGTTCTTACTTGTGCCACATCATATTTTCTGTACTATTTTAAGTGGGGACGTTACAGCATCAGGGCCCCTTCGACCACCCTCTATGTCTCTTTCAAGGTCTTCTTCCTCTCCGCCTTGACTATTTTTATGGTCTCTTTCATGGAGTTCTCGAGACGCCTGAGTTTATTATTAGCAATGCCAGTTAGCTTTACTTGATATTTGTTCCATGACAGGTCTATCTTGAGAGCTGACTTTATCCATTGCATCTTCTTCTGAATGACCTTTACCTTCTTGTTCTGCTCAGACTCCAGAACACTCTCTAAGTTAGCAAGGTCTTCAGTTGTCTTTTATTGCTTCACTGAAATGATGTCAGTGAAGTTGCCTTGATGAACGTTAGTGATCAACACCTCATCTTCTCCATCATCTTGGACCAATGACTGTTTTCCCTTGTCAGCCCCTGCCTGCTCAGTCTCTTCTTCAGGATGCAGTGAAGGCAGTTGTGGAGTGGTCTCAGCCGCCTGCCTGTCAGGCTCAGCCGAACCAGCTTGAATCTCAGGGCGGGTCTCCTCAGAGACTGACCCCTTGAAACTAGATGTCTCCTCAGACGCCTTAGCAACTTCCATTTTTGCCTTAAGGCAGGGAATCCCTTTATTGGCAGTTGTCTCATCGGTGGATGAACCAACCTTGTTGGTCTCATCAACTAGTCCACCCTTGGACCCATTTTCCTTAACTCCTTCCCCATGAGCTCCGGCCTCCGTGCCTTCACAGCTCATTCTGTCAATTTCAGTGGCGAATGCATCAATGCCTTTCTCGCTCTGAGCATCTTGACCGTCAGTCTCGTCCTCATTATCATCATCATCATCATCCTTATCATCATCTTTCTTCTCCGAGGAGTTCTTGAAGCTCCTTCCATCCTTATCAACTTTCATGCGCTCCACCAGTTCTTTGAAGGCTTCAATGTCAAGAATTTCCAGCCAACTGGTGATGCTGAAGTATGAGCACAGTCGAGCCTCCTCCTTAACCCAAAAGTCCCATCCTCGAGCTTCAACCATCATTCTTTGATCTTGCATGTTGGCTTGCTTATACTCCAGCCAGACTTTAAGATCAGAGACATGGTGACTCGGTGTTGGATATTGATAGAGGCTTGGGAAACACTTCGTCACCGATTCATCTGCCCTCTCCCGAGTCATATTTTCAAACACATTCAGGGAGATGTCCCCATCATCCCCCTCCTTCGGGTTTTGGGTAATGAACTCTGGGCTTGGTGTGGGCTCTTTTGGATCTGAGGCTTGGGATATTGTAGGGGGTTTGGGGTTTTGGCTTGTGATAGGGAAGTCTGAGGGTGAGGGTAGGAAAGTTTGTGGTTCAGTGGGTATGGTTTCAGTGGGAGTGAATGAAGGTTTAGTGGGTACGATGGGTGTAGGATCAGGATTGGATGAGTGAGTTAGTTCAGGTTAAGGCAAAGGTGCCGAGTTAATGACTTCCCTGACTCGATGTAAATCAGAGTTGACACTTCCCCATTCCTCAGTGCTCTTCTCCCTCACCAGACTCAGGTTTTTGGTTGGGGTATTTTGGCACTTCTTCCTCAGCCTTAGGTGGGTCCTTGGCTTGCGAATTACAACCCCATCTACCATTGTCTCATCGTCAGAGACCTCAGGCTCAGAGACGGCCTTCTTGGCCCCTTTCTCAACAATGGGCTCCTTGATCACTACCCCATCAACCTGATCTTATTTCCTCCCTTCGTCTTCACCACTTCCTTCTTCTTAGCCTTCTCAGCCTCAGTTGCCTCCTTCAACTTCTCCAATTCCTTAGAGGCGGCCTCAGTGATCTCCTCAGCCTTCTCCATGAGGTCATCAACTTCCTCCAGTAGGCTCCGCTTTATCGGCTTCTTGGACTTGGCCTCAGTCCTCCTCTTCTAGCCCTTCTGAGGTGCATTTGCTCCAGGAATACCCAAAATAGGATAAGTGTCCTTCTCAGTGGAGAACATGATCTTTTTTTGTGGGAAGATCCATCTCCATATCGAAGGAACACTCAGGGAAGGCATGAGTAATAAGCATGGACAACCTTGTCCCAAAGTGAAGAACACCCTTGATGGTGATGTCTTTCTTATCTTCACCCCTCTTCACCTTCTCCTTTTCCTCAATCGCCAAGAGGTCCAAGAAGTAATCCTCCCAATTAATCTCAGCTTGGTCAACTATTGCAGCCATTATCTTGATTTTGTCGCGACTGACTTGTTCATGGGAGCTAATGTTACCCATGACTATCTTGCTGACCACATCAACAAAGAGCCCTATACTCAGGCTTGAATGTATTCTTATACATACGAGCATGGATATCAGGCAAGCCTGACTTAGAGAACTTCTCCAGATACACCCCTTTATTGTTCTCTTGATACGCCGTCGGGTTGATGCCAGAGTTGGGTAGGGCAAACACTTACTTGACCATTGCCCTGATGCCAAACTCCCTCTCATCCTACTCAAAAATGGGGTTTCCCTTCTTGTCCTTCCCCTTGAGCACATCGACGGTCACCCTGGTGAATAGTTCGCCATCGCCATCAGTGTTCATCTTTACGTACGCCTCAACTACCGCCATAGGTACTACCAACTTGGGCTTCTTCGAGAAGTAGGTCTTCAGCCCAGCCTTTGAGATCCACTCGAACACAGGCTTGATCTGCTCCACCTTCAAGCATGGTCCATCCATGGCGATAATTTGTTCGACTTGAACTTGTTTGTTCTGGACTACAGACTCATAGTAAACCACAGTCTAAAGGTTGTCGGAAGAGTGCCATTTGAGAGTTTTATAGAGATTTCGAGTTTGTAAAAAGTTTGAGTGTGAGAGAAAACTGAGTGTGCAAGTAAGAATTTGGAAACGTAAGAAATCTCAAATGGCAACTCTCTTGATGTTAATCAAACAATTACTCTGACGTGTGGCTGAGATTAATCCTGAAATAAAAAAGTTTTTGAAATGAATGGTCAGGATTAATTTAAAGAATTAGTCTTTGACCACGTCAGTCATACTCCACATAACGCGAACACGTGTATGAAAAAGTAATTGCGCACATTAAATGCTCTGACGCGCATGGTTTTAAATATCAAAAGTTGCGGTTTTAATGATTATAGAATGCGTTTAATGCGATACTCAGGATTGAAGAAATTCATAGAGACGGTTCATATTCAGAGTCAGGGTTATGAATACATGCCAGTCAGGGTAACATCGTAGTACCCTTAACTCCACTGGTAGTTCTATAAACCTTGATTGAGCCAAAGGCTTAGTCAAGATATCAGCCCTCTACCTGTCAGTGTGAATCTTCTCCATCCTGATGTCCTTCTTCTCCATATGATCTCTTATAAAGTGATGCCTAATATCCACATGCTTACACCTTGTGTGCAGTACTGGATTCTGAGTGATAACTATAGCACTATTGTTGTCACAATAAATTGGGACTTCATTTGTAAATACTTATTAGTCTCTCAATTGTTATCTCAACCATAAAATCTTAGCACAACAACTACTTGCAGCTATATACTCAGCCTCAGTTGTGGATGTTGCCACTGAATTATGCTTCTTTGAGAACCAAGAGATCAACCTGCTTCCTAAAAACTGATATGTCCCTGAGGTTGATTTCCTATCAATCCTACAACCTCCATAATATGCATCAGAATACCCTGTCAATTCTAGGTTGTCATATGAAGGATACCAAAGTACTAAATTGAATGTCCTTTTCAAATATTTCAGTATCCTTTTTGCAGCCTCAAGATGACTTTTATTGGGGTCAGACTGATACCTGGCACATACTCAAACTGCAAAAGCTATGTCAGTCCTACTTCCAGTTAAGTACAATAATGATCCTATCAGCCCTCTGTACTCAGTCTGATTCACGGATACCCCATCAGTGTCAGGATCCATATTCCAATTTGTGTTCATTGGGATCCTAGCTGGATTGCAATTCTAAACTCCAAACTTCTGAATCAAGTCTCTTGTATACTTAGCATGATTAATGAAAATCCCTTGATCAGTTTGCTTGACTTGTAATCCCAAAAAGAAGTTCATCTCTCCCATCGTAGACATCTCAAATTTACCAGTCACCAGCTTAGTGAATTTCTCACAGAGCTGATAATTTGGTGATCCAAATATGATGTCATCCACCTATATATGGACCAAGAGAATGTCATCACCTTCAGTGATCCTGAACAATGTCCTATCCACGGTTCCCTTCTTGAACCCATGGTCAGTTAGGAATTGGTAAAGAGTATCATACCAAGCTCTAGGAGCTTGCTTAAGTCCATATAGTGCTTTCTTCAAGTGGTACACTTTGTCTCCAACCTCAAACCCTGGGGATTGTTCCACATTAACCTCTTCATGTAGTATACCATTAAAAAAGACACTCTTCACATCCATTTGATACACCTTGAACTTCTTGTGTGTTGCATATGCAAGGAACAACCTGATTGCCTCTAGCCTAGCCATTGGGGCAAAGGTCTCATCATAGTCTATTTCTTTAGACTGACAATATCCTTTGGCCACCAGCCTTGCCATGTTCCTTACTACAACTCTGATGAGTGCAAACTCAAGATCAATACAAAATCAAGCAAGTATTTGAAGAAATATTAAGAGTGGTACCTGAGAGCCTCTCTGTAAAAGCCCAGGAACACAAGAGAGAAGGCTAGAAAACAGTCTCTGGAGCTCGAGATAGCAACCTCCAGTGATCGCTTGGACCTCCTGTGGGATTCCTGCACAAAGTCGGGGCGGAGAGGGCTCCGGCGTCAACCCTCCGATGCTCAAGTCAGAAAACTTGCTATGGAAGAAAAGCCATAGCTGAAAACTAGAAATGTGAGTGAGCAATAATGATGATACCTTGTTATGGAGAAGGAAAATGAGTATTTATACCTTTAAGCTATGGGGGTAAAACAGTAAAATCATCTCTGTTGCCCTAATTATTCTTGGGACCACTTGGGGACCCGAGTGCCTTAGGAGCCGACGCGTGTCCCTTGGCTAGCCTGTTCAGTGTCGTTTAGCACAGACAAATCCTGACAGAATCGTCCTTTTCCATGCCTCAGTCCCAGAGCTCGTGAAAAGGACATTCTCTATGTTCTCCTCTCCATTATTTGTGCTGGCAAGGAATAAGAGAACATTCCCTATCCTTCAGGGGTTCTGGGATCTAATAACACTTGATCTCTCGGCTTAAATATTCGTATACTGTGGCTGACATCCAGAGCTTTTGAGAAGCTCTGGAGAGATACATTTCAAATGAGCCGGATATTATTTCACCAACTTTTGTACACTTAGAAAACTTTCGTGCCCTTCGTCAAGTACTGACATTTTCAGAGTTCTTCATATGCGAGCTTCATAAGCTCTGACATAGCTATCGAAATATTGTCTTTTCTTTCGAGGGGCTTAAACAAATAAAGCCTAGCGAGGCTTTATGGCAGGGATTTCCTGTTGAATCAGGTCGTGGATGTAAGAGCTTGAGTCTCTGAACCACGTTAAACCAAGTGTTATTATCTGGAATGTCTTTTCTTCTAAAGTATTGCGAAAATCTGCTCACTGAGAGCATTGTTTAAAAATGAACTTTAGTTAAGCATTTCAGTCAGGGAGATTCATCTCACTGACTGAATCAGGCTAGCACTCGAGAGTTCAGTCTCTCGAGTCACTGCCTTGTTGAGAGCCTGAGCTTTCAAGTCTCTTCACTGACTTGATAGCTCTGACTCTCAGCAACGCAGTGACTTGAGTATTCCGTCACTGAACTCGGTCACGGTGCAAGCTGTGATTTGATAACGCACTCGAGAGTTCAGCATCTCAAGCCACTGTCCTTGCTCAGAGCATGAGTCTCCGAGCCTTCTCACTGACTTGATAACTCAGCCTCTGAGCAGAGCAGTGACTTGAGTGTCTCTCACTCTTGCTGAACTCCCTGAGGAAAAAGGTTTAAAAAAAAATTTGCTCCTGAATTCCCATTTTGCCCTTCGAAAACGGGACCATCAATTGGTATCAGAGCAGGTTGTTCACATGACCACTGATCCAGTTTTGTTAAGAAAAATGGTCAACCGAACAGATCTTAAATGTTTTAAACTATGGGAATTCCTGCATATTTCAAACTATTACCTGTACTCTGACAATATTCTTGTAATAGAAAATCATTTGGTTAGAAGTTTTGGAATCATCAAAAAGGGGGAAATTGTTGGGATATGTTTAGTTTTGATAATTTTTCCAAAACAACATGTAATAGGTTTGAAAGCAGTCAGGATAGTATCCTTTAGATCAGGTCAGGCTAGGTTAGCTCTCAGTAGAACAGGTTGCTCAGTTGAGGGGGAACTCAGCAAGGGGGAACTTCTCAACACAGCCTGAAGATATCTAGATGACAAACAGAAGAGCTAACTGAAGACCTGCCATCAACCTGAACCAATGGAGAAGCCTGAAGGAAGTCCCACTGAGTGTAAGTCAGGCTGATCTAAGCCAAGTCTGGTGGACCACTCAGTGAAGAGCCTGATCAGGAGGATCAGTGCTGCATCAAGTAGGCCTGAAGGAGTCAGGCTACTGTGGTCAGGGAAGTTTGTCATCCAGCCTTATGACAAACTTCTTGGAGTGATCTTCAAACAGTCTCTGAAGGACAACTGCACTGAGGACGAGTCAGTCCACTGAAGATCAGAGTCAGTGAAGGAGGAAGCCACCTAAAGTCAGTGGGTCTTGGTCAACCCACTGAGTCAAAGATCCGTGAATTCAAGCCACGTGGACCAATCAACACGAGGCAGCAACTCTGACACTGACAAAGGCCGCATTCCAAGGAAAGTGGTTGAAACCATTTAATGCTGGATTCAAATGTATTTCCTCTCCAACGGATACATTTGAATCCCCATTATATATACAAGCTCATAGTTGCGTAGTTGGGTGTGTTGTGTTATTGTAAGAATTATAAGAAAACAAACACCTACGAGCTGTGAGGGTGTGGGTAGTAGCATACGTGCATGGGAGTTATAAGGAGGGTTTACTCACATCTTAAACACTGACCATTAGGGTCTTAAAATATACACATATGAGTGTTCAGCTTGTAACTCTAGGCTTAGAGAGGTTTTCCCTATCTTAGCTATTGGCTAACACATTGTAAAGGGAAAACCTCACCTAGTTGGAGAAAACCCTAACCGAAACCAAAACCCTCTAGTCAGGTTTGTTGGGAGTAAGTTGTTTGTAAGGAGAGGCAGCTCCGTGGAGGGGTGTGAGTCCAGTTGTAAGTGCACCTTGGCACGTTAAAAACAAGAATCCAAGGAGTGGATTTCCTGTTGAATCAGGTCGTGGATGTAAGAGCTTGAGTCTCTGAACCACGTTAAACCAAGTGTTATTATCTGGAATGTCTTTTCTTCTAAAGTATTGCGAAAATCTGCTCACTGAGAGCATTGTTTAAAAAGGAACTTTAGTTAAGCATTTCAGTCAGGGAGATTCATCTCACTGACTGAATCAGGCTAGCACTCGAGAGTTCAGTCTCTCGAGTCACTGCCTTGTTGAGAGCCTGAGCTGTCAAGTCTCTTCACTGACTTGATAGCTCTGACTCTCAGCAACGCAGTGACTTGAGTATTCCGTCACTGAACTCGGTCAGGGTGCAAGCTGTGATTTGATAACGCACTCGAGAGTTCAGCATCTCAAGCCACTGTCCTTGCTCAGAGCATGAGTCTCCGAGCCTTCTCACTGACTTGATAACTCAGCCTCTGAGCAGAGCAGTGACTTGAGTGTCTCTCACTCTTGCTGAACTCCCTGAGGAAAAAGGTTTAAAAAAAAAATTTGCTCCTGAATTCCCATTTTGCCCTTCGAAAACGGGACCATCAATTGGTATCAGAGCAGGTTGTTCACATGACCACTGATCCAGTTTTGTTAAGAAAAATGGTCAACCGAACAGATCTTAAATGTTTTAAACTATGGGAATTCCTGCATATTTCAAACTATTACCTGTACTCTGACAATATTCTTGTAATAGAAAATCATTTGGTTAGAAGTTTTGGAATCATCAAAAAGGGGGAAATTGTTGGGATATGTTTAGTTTTGATAATTTTTCCAAAACAACATGTAATAGGTTTGAAAGCAGTCAGGATAGTATCCTTTAGATCAGGTCAGGCTAGGTTAGCTCTCAGTAGAACAGGTTGCTCAGTTGAGGGGGAACTCAGCAAGGGGGAACTTCTCAACACAGCCTGAAGATATCTAGATGACAACCAGAAGAGCTAACTGAAGACCTGCCATCAACCTGAACCAATGGAGAAGCCTGAAGGAAGTCCCACTGAGTGTAAGTCAGGCTGATCTAAGCCAAGTCTGGTGGACCACTCAGTGAAGAGCCTGATCAGGAGGATCAGTGCTGCATCAAGTAGGCCTGAAGGAGTCAGGCTACTGTGGTCAGGGAAGTTTGTCATCCAGCCTTATGACAAACTTCTTGGAGTGATCTTCAAACAGTCTCTGAAGGACAACTGCACTGAGGACGAGTCAGTCCACTGAAGATCAGAGTCAGTGAAGGAGGAAGCCACCTAAAGTCAGTGGGTCTTGGTCAACCCACTGAGTCAAAGATCCGTGAATTCAAGCCACGTGGACCAATCAACACGAGGCAGCAACTCTGACACTGACAAAGGCCGCATTCCAAGGAAAGTGGTTGAAACCATTTAATGCTGGATTCAAATGTATTTCCTCTCCAACGGATACATTTGAATCCCCATTATATATACAAGCTCATAGTTGCGTAGTTGGGTGTGTTGTGTTATTGTAAGAATTATAAGAAAACAAACACCTACGAGCTGTGAGGGTGTGGGTAGTAGCATACGTGCATGGGAGTTATAAGGAGGGTTTACTCACATCTTAAACACTGACCATTAGGGTCTTAAAATATACACATATGAGTGTTCAGCTTGTAACTCTAGGCTTAGAGAGGTTTTCCCTATCTTAGCTATTGGCTAACACATTGTAAAGGGAAAACCTCACCTAGTTGGAGAAAACCCTAACCGAAACCAAAACCCTCTAGTCAGGTTTGTTGGGAGTAAGTTGTTTGTAAGGAGAGGCAGCTCCGTGGAGGGGTGTGAGTCCAGTTGTAAGTGCACCTTGGCACGTTAAAAACAAGAATCCAAGGAGTGGATTTCCTGTTGAATCAGGTCGTGGATGTAAGAGCTTGAGTCTCTGAACCACGTTAAACCAAGTGTTATTATCTGGAATGTCTTTTCTTCTAAAGTATTGCGAAAATCTGCTCACTGAGAGCATTGTTTAAAAAGGAACTTTAGTTAAGCATTTCAGTCAGGGAGATTCATCTCACTGACTGAATCAGGCTAGCACTCGAGAGTTCAGTCTCTCGAGTCACTGCCTTGTTGAGAGCCTGAGCTTTCAAGTCTCTTCACTGACTTGATAGCTCTGACTCTCAGCAACGCAGTGACTTGAGTATTCCGTCACTGAACTCGGTCAGGGTGCAAGCTGTGATTTGATAACGCACTCGAGAGTTCAGCATCTCAAGCCACTGTCCTTGCTCAGAGCATGAGTCTCCGAGCCTTCTCACTGACTTGATAACTCAGCCTCTGAGCAGAGCAGTGACTTGAGTGTCTCTCACTCTTGCTGAACTCCCTGAGGAAAAAGGTTTAAAAAAAAAAATTTGCTCCTGAATTCCAATTTTGCCCTTCGAAAACGGGACCATCAATTGGTATCAGAGCAGGTTGTTCACATGACCACTGATCCAGTTTTGTTAAGAAAAATGGTCAACCGAACAGATCTTAAATGTTTTAAACTATGGGAATTCCTGCATATTTCAAACTATTACCTGTACTCTGACAATATTCTTGTAATAGAAAATCATTTGGTTAGAAGTTTTGGAATCATCAAAAAGGGGGAAATTGTTGGGATATGTTTAGTTTTGATAATTTTTCCAAAACAACATGTAATAGGTTTGAAAGCAGTCAGGATAGTATCCTTTAGATCAGGTCAGGCTAGGTTAGCTCTCAGTAGAACAGGTTGCTCAGTTGAGGGGGAACTCAGCAAGGGGGAACTTCTCAACACAGCCTGAAGATATCTAGATGACAACCAGAAGAGCTAACTGAAGACCTGCCATCAACCTGAACCAATGGAGAAGCCTGAAGGAAGTCCCACTGAGTGTAAGTCAGGCTGATCTAAGCCAAGTCTGGTGGACCACTCAGTGAAGAGCCTGATCAGGAGGATCAGTGCTGCATCAAGTAGGCCTGAAGGAGTCAGGCTACTGTGGTCAGGGAAGTTTGTCATCCAGCCTTATGACAAACTTCTTGGAGTGATCTTCAAACAGTCTCTGAAGGACAACTGCACTGAGGACGAGTCAGTCCACTGAAGATCAGAGTCAGTGAAGGAGGAAGCCACCTAAAGTCAGTGGGTCTTGGTCAACCCACTGAGTCAAAGATCCGTGAATTCAAGCCACGTGGACCAATCAACACGAGGCAGCAACTCTGACACTGACAAAGGCCGCATTCCAAGGAAAGTGGTTGAAACCATTTAATGCTGGATTCAAATGTATTTCCTCTCCAACGGATACATTTGAATCCCCATTATATATACAAGCTCATAGTTGCGTAGTTGGGTGTGTTGTGTTATTGTAAGAATTATAAGAAAACAAACACCTACGAGCTGTGAGGGTGTGGGTAGTAGCATACGTGCATGGGAGTTATAAGGAGGGTTTACTCACATCTTAAACACTGACCATTAGGGTCTTAAAATATACACATATGAGTGTTCAGCTTGTAACTCTAGGCTTAGAGAGGTTTTCCCTATCTTAGCTATTGGCTAACACATTGTAAAGGGAAAACCTCACCTAGTTGGAGAAAACCCTAACCGAAACCAAAACCCTCTAGTCAGGTTTGTTGGGAGTAAGTTGTTTGTAAGGAGAGGCAGCTCCGTGGAGGGGTGTGGGTCCAGTTGTAAGTGCACCTTGGCACGTTAAAAACAAGAATCCAAGGAGTGGATTTCCTGTTGAATCAGGTCGTGGATGTAAGAGCTTGAGTCTCTGAACCACGTTAAACCAAGTGTTATTATCTGGAATGTCTTTTCTTCTAAAGTATTGCGAAAATCTGCTCACTGAGAGCATTGTTTAAAAAGGAACTTTAGTTAAGCATTTCAGTCAGGGAGATTCATCTCACTGACTGAATCAGGCTAGCACTCGAGAGTTCAGTCTCTCGAGTCACTGCCTTGTTGAGAGCCTGAGCTTTCAAGTCTCTTCACTGACTTGATAGCTCTGACTCTCAGCAACGCAGTGACTTGAGTATTCCGTCACTGAACTCGGTCAGGGTGCAAGCTGTGATTTGATAACGCACTCGAGAGTTCAGCATCTCAAGCCACTGTCCTTGCTCAGAGCATGAGTCTCCGAGCCTTCTCACTGACTTGATAACTCAGCCTCTGAGCAGAGCAGTGACTTGAGTGTCTCTCACTCTTGCTGAACTCCCTGAGGAAAAAGGTTTAAAAAAAAAATTTGCTCCTGAATTCCCATTTTGCCCTTCGAAAACGGGACCATCAATTGGTATCAGAGCAGGTTGTTCACATGACCACTGATCCAGTTTTGTTAAGAAAAATGGTCAACCGAACAGATCTTAAATGTTTTAAACTATGGGAATTCCTGCATATTTCAAACTATTACCTGTACTCTGACAATATTCTTGTAATAGAAAATCATTTGGTTAGAAGTTTTGGAATCATCAAAAAGGGGGAAATTGTTGGGATATGTTTAGTTTTGATAATTTTTCCAAAACAACATGTAATAGGTTTGAAAGCAGTCAGGATAGTATCCTTTAGATCAGGTCAGGCTAGGTTAGCTCTCAGTAGAACAGGTTGCTCAGTTGAGGGGGAACTCAGCAAGGGGGAACTTCTCAACACAGCCTGAAGATATCTAGATGACAACCAGAAGAGCTAACTGAAGACCTGCCATCAACCTGAACCAATGGAGAAGCCTGAAGGAAGTCCCACTGAGTGTAAGTCAGGCTGATCTAAGCCAAGTCTGGTGGACCACTCAGTGAAGAGCCTGATCAGGAGGATCAGTGCTGCATCAAGTAGGCCTGAAGGAGTCAGGCTACTGTGGTCAGGGAAGTTTGTCATCCAGCCTTATGACAAACTTCTTGGAGTGATCTTCAAACAGTCTCTGAAGGACAACTGCACTGAGGACGAGTCAGTCCACTGAAGATCAGAGTCAGTGAAGGAGGAAGCCACCTAAAGTCAGTGGGTCTTGGTCAACCCACTGAGTCAAAGATCCGTGAATTCAGGCCACGTGGACCAATCAACACGAGGCAGCAACTCTGACACTGATAAAGGCCGCATTCCAAGGAAAGTGGTTGAAACCATTTAATGCTGGATTCAAATGTATTTCCTCTCCAACGGATACATTTGAATCCCCATTATATATACAAGCTCATAGTTGCGTAGTTGGGTGTGTTGTGTTATTGTAAGAATTATAAGAAAACAAACACCTACGAGCTGTGAGGGTGTGGGTAGTAGCATACGTGCATGGGAGTTATAAGGAGGGTTTACTCACATCTTAAACACTGACCATTAGGGTCTTCAAATATACACATATGAGTGTTCAGCTTGTAACTCTAGGCTTAGAGAGGTTTTCCCTATCTTAGCTATTGGCTAACACATTGTAAAGGGAAAACCTCACCTAGTTGGAGAAAACCCTAACCGAAACCAAAACCCTCTAGTCAGGTTTGTTGGGAGTAAGTTGTTTGTAAGGAGAGGCAGCTCCGTGGAGGGGTGTGGGTCCAGTTGTAAGTGCACCTTGGCACGTTAAAAACAAGAATCCAAGGAGTGGATTTCCTGTTGAATCAGGTCGTGGATGTAAGAGCTTGAGTCTCTGAACCACGTTAAACCAAGTGTTATTATCTGGAATGTCTTTTCTTCTAAAGTATTGCGAAAATCTGCTCACTGAGAGCATTGTTTAAAAAGGAACTTTAGTTAAGCATTTCAGTCAGGGAGATTCATCTCACTGACTGAATCAGGCTAGCACTCGAGAGTTCAGTCTCTCGAGTCACTGCCTTGTTGAGAGCCTGAGCTTTCAAGTCTCTTCACTGACTTGATAGCTCTGACTCTCAGCAACGCAGTTACTTGAGTATTCCGTCACTGAACTCGGTCACGGTGCAAGCTGTGATTTGATAACGCACTCGAGAGTTCAGCATCTCAAGCCACTGTCCTTGCTCAGAGCATGAGTCTCCGAGCCTTCTCACTGACTTGATAACTCAGCCTCTGAGCAGAGCAGTGACTTGAGTGTCTCTCACTCTTGCTGAACTCCCTGAGGAAAAAGGTTTAAAAAAAAAAAATTGCTCCTGAATTCCCATTTTGCCCTTCGAAAACGGGACCATCAATGACTCATTAGTAGATTTTGTGACTCTGACTTTCTTGGATGCACTCTCCTTTACGGCCTCAGAAGACCTCTTCTTCTCCTTCTTTGAGGCCTTCTATGCCTCCTCCTCCTTGTGCAGGGCCATCTTATCACTCAGCTTGACCAGTCTCCTCTTAAGTTTGGTCTTCTTTCCCTCAGAAGGGTTGGCTTCCTCAGTCTCCTCCGCTCCTTCAAGGCTTTCTACTTCAAGGCTCAGCTTTCTTGCCTCCAAAGTCTTTCCAGACTTGAATAGAGTCTTCAGATTACTCCACTTCTTGTCTTCAATCCAATCTACTCCCACATCCATTTTTTCAATGAGATAGGAGATCTTAGTGGAAAAATTGAGCTTACTTGCCAGCTGGGGAGTTTTGTCAGGCTGAAACTTTGTCTTCTCCTTATTCAACGCCCTTAAGAAGAACTGCTGCCAGTTGAAGCTCTTCTCTTTACTCTCCACAATAGCCTTCATTAATCTCAGCTTTGGTTTGCTCACTTGCTCCGTGCTCCCTTGGTTTCCCAGAATACATTTCCCAACAATCTCACAAAGAACATTGTAAATGGGAAGAAGTAAACTTCTGTTCATTGTGGGACTGTACTTCATTCTCTTTTGCATTATGGTGTAGACCCAGTCCTCCTCCTTATCCAGAATACAGGTGTCTGGATTTGGGCCTTCAGAGGGAAGTCCAAACAGCTCCTTGAGATCATCTCCTTCCAACCGAATCTCCTTCTTTATTTTCTGATGCTCAACAATTTTGTTTCCATCTCTCATCACCTTTTTCTTCCTCTTTAAGAAGAGGCACGACTTAATTTTAGAGTCAGTGTTAGCAACACTGAAAAAGAACTCCAAAACTTGTCTATCGAAGCAACTCTTAGGATGGATAGATAATAATTTTTCTAACCTTGCAGTTTTGACCATTTCCAGGGCTTCCTTTATATGAGCGAACTCCGGCCTGGATTCAATTTATGGGTTAACAAAAAGAATTGTAGGTTCATACCAGAAATTGTCCTTGTTGGTAAGAAACCCTAGGTTTAATCTTGCCATTTGCGAATTGGATTGAGAGAATTTTGCAGAGAGTATTTTGGAAGGATAGTGAGTGTTTGCTTGGAGGTGTGTTCGAAAAGGTTCTTAGGCTGAATTTTGGGGGTTTTATATGAGAAATGAACGGTGAGATCTAATCCCGCAATCAACGTATGGGATTGATTGGATAAAAGGTCGTGGATAGTCCAAGGGATTAGTGGGGTGTTTTTTAGAGATCTTGACGGTTAGAAAAGAACCACCTAAAATGAGAGGTATGGATTAAAGGAGTTGGTAGCCGGAAGGTCACATCATTCAGCTTTTAAGGCGCGTGAGATAGGTAACTGTAAAAGCGAAACTGACTTGTACAACGTGCATTAAATGCTTGCCATAATGAAATCTTTTTTAAACAGAGTAAAAAGATTTAATTTCCAAGAAAATACTCATTAACTATTTTTTATAATAGTTTTATAATATAAAACTAAGAGACTTCAGATTTGAAAAATAGCAGAGTTTAAAATATTTTTTACCTCCACTGAGGTTGAACCTCTTCTGAGAACTATAAGCTCTTCTGTGATCAGTGACTCCACTGAGGTTGAACCACTTCTGAGATGGAGCCTCCACTGATTCGAAATCAACTCTTCTGAGTTATTGTAAAGATTTTTTCTTTACTCTGCTGAATCTAGAAGTCCAAGCTCCACTGACAATTCTTGAAACCTTGCTTCAGCCAAATGTTTTGTAAATATATCAACCTTTTGTTTGTCAGTTTGTATCTTGAGCATTTTGATATCCTTCTTCTCCACATGATCTCTGATGAAATGATGCCTTATATCCATATGTTTGCATCTTATGTGGAGAACTGGATTTTCTGAAATAGCAATTGCACTATTGTTGTCACAGAAAATAGGAACTTCATTAGCAAAGATATTGTAGTCTCTCAGTTGTTGTCTTAGCCAAAGAATTTTAGCACAACAACTTCCAGCTGCCATATATTCAGCTTCAATAGTGCTTGTAGCTACTGAATTTTGTTTCTTGGAAAACCAAGAGATCAGCTTACTTCCCAAGAATTGACAAGTGCCTGAGGTTGATTTCCTATCAATTCTACATCCTCCATAGTCAGCATCTGAGTATCCTGTGAGTTCCAGATTGTCATCTGAGGGATACCATAATCCCATATTCACAGTACCCTTAAGATATTTAAGAATCCTCTTAGCAGCTTCCAGATGACTTTTCTTAGGATTTGCTTGATATCTTGCACATATCCCAACTGCAAAAGTGATATCAGGCCTGCTTGCTATGAGATACAGTAGAGATCCAATGATAGCTCTGTAGTGAGCCTGGTCTACTAATTCACCATCTTCATCAGGTTCCATCTTGGTGTTGGTGTTGAGTGGAACCCTTGCAACTTTGCTGGTCTGGCATCCAAATTTGTTGATCAGATCCCTTGTATATTTGGCTTGGTTGATGAAGATTCCTTTAGGAGACTGCTTAACTTGAAGTCCTAGGAAGAAGTTCATTTCTCCCATCATTGACATCTCAAACTTTCCTTTCATCAGTTGAGAAAATTTCTCATAGAGGACTTGGTTGGGACAACCAAAAATGATATCATCCACATAAATTTGAACTAGTAAAGTGTCCTCTCCTTTTGTGATCCTGAAGAGAGTTCTATCTACTCTTCCTTTGATAAAGCCATAATTCAAAAGGAATTGTGACAAAGTATCATACCAAGCTCTTGGAGCCTGTTTCAGTCCATATAGAGCTTTTCTCAGTCTATATACTTTGTGGCTTTCTTCAAAACCTGGGGGTTGCTCCACATAGACTTCCTCATTGAGTACTCCATTCAAGAAGACACTCTTAACATCCATTTGATACACCTTGAATTTCTTGTGAGCAGCATAAGCAAGAAATAACCTTATTGTCTCCAATCTGGCTACTGGGGCAAAAGTTTCATCATAGTCAAAGCCTTCAACTTGAGAATAGCCCTTTGCAACTAGTCTGGCCTTGTTTCTGACTATGACATCATTTTCATCCTTCTTGTTCTTGAATACCCACTTGGTTCTTATCACATTGCAGTGATATGGTCTGTCAACCAGCTCCCATACTTGATTTCTTGTAAATTGGTTGAGCTCTTCTTGCATAGCAATGATCCAGTTTGAATCTTGAAGTGCTTCTCCAATGGAACCTGGTTCCTGGTTAGATAAGAAACAACAAAACAAAGCACTTTCTCCATGAAAACTTCTAGTTTTGACTCCTGAGGTAGGATCACCTAGGATTTGCTCAACAGGGTAATCTGAGAGCCATGTCCTCCTAGGCTGATGTCCTTCAGTAGAGTTTAACTCTTCTGAAGTTGAGTCACTAGATATTGGAATGAAATCAAATTCAGGAAATAAACAGAGGGTTGAAGTCCTGAGTCATCATTCAAGGTATTCTCATTCTCAATGGTAATATCATTGTTTCCCCCTTGAATGATGGGCTCAGTGGATGTCTCAGCTGTGACCACATCTTCATTGACATTAGTTACCTCTTGAACTGGGATAGTGTTCATCAGTTCAGTTGCTTGTTCAGGAGAGTTCTTAGGTGAGCTTTGAGGAGTGGTTTGATTTTGAGTGTCCTCTTTGAATTGTTGATCATTGAGGTTATCCCAGGTTGGGATGTATGTATCAACACAATTCTCAGGATAGCCTTTTGACTTGATACTCAGTCTAGTTAGTCTTTTGCTTATTACTTCCTCATTCTCCTTACTCCTGGACTCAAAAGTAGATTCATCAAAAACCACATGAGGTGTTTCTTCCACAATAAGAGTTCTACAATTATAAACTCTAAAAGCTCTACTGATTTGGGAATATCCTAAGAAGATTCCTTCATCAGCTTTGCTATCAAAAGCTTTCAGTTGAGTTTTCCCATATTTGTGAATGAAACACTTGCAACCAAAGATATGAAAGTAAGATACATGTGGCTTTCTGCCATTCCATAGCTCATATGGAGTTTTTCCTTGATGTTTGGTTACCATGGATCTATTTTGAGTGTGGCAGGCAGTATAAATAGCTTCAGCCCAAAATCTTTTAGGAACTTGAGCTTCTGCAAGCATTGTTCTTGCTGTCTCCTTGAGAGTCCTATTCTTCTTTCAGCTACTCCATTTTGTTGTGGAGTTCTTACAGCTGAGGTCTCATGTGTAATGCCTAATTCTTTGCAGAAATAAGATATAATACAATTACTGAATTCAGTGCCCTTATCTGATCTTATCTTTACAATGTTCAGGCTCTTTTCATTGCTAACTTTCTTCAGGAGCTCTGGCAGTCTCAGTTGAGTCTCCTTCATGCTTGCTAGGAATATCACCCAAGTATACCTGGAAAAATCATCAACAACAAGTGTATATTTTCTCCCATTGATACTTACAGGGGTTACTGGACCAAAGAGATCCATATGTAATAGTTGAAGTACTCTGTAGTAGAGGTTGCTATTTTGCTTTTGAAAGATGCTTACACTTGGTTTCCCTCCTGACAGGCTTTACATATATGTTCTTTGTTGTATACTTCATTTGGCATTCCCTCCACCAGTCCATGTCTTGCTATCTTGTTCATCATCTTGAAGTTTAGATGACTTAGTCTCTTGTGCCACAGCCAATTAGTATCAGTTGAGCTCTTTGCAATAAGACATGCATTTGGTGTGCAAGACTTCCAATCTGCAAGATAGACATTTCCTTTCCTTGACCCAGTTAGTAGTACCTGTTGTGAAGATATATTCTTGACAAAACATAGGTTACATGAAAATTTAACACTGTATCCTTTATCACAAAACTGACTTATGGACAGAAGATTGTGCTTAAGTCCACTGACATAGGATACATTGCTTACTCTTATTGAGCCAATTATTAAAGTACCATAACCTTTCGTGGCTCCTTGTGAATTGTCACCAAAAGTGAATTGTGGACCTTCTTTCTCAACAAACTCTGACAGGAGATTCTTGTTGCCAGTCATGTGCCTGGAACATCCACTGTCCAAGTACCAGACTTAAGATTTTAGAGCTTCTCCTTTGTTGAGGTCCACTGAGCCCTGCAGTCAAAATCAAGCTTTAGGTACCCATTTTGTGTTGGGTCCTACCAGGTTAGTTGTACCTTTCGGAATCCAAATTTGCCTCACTGTTCTAATCACTTTAGAATGGCTAATTTGACTTCCATAAACATCTACATAGATAGTTACCTCCTTGGGTGCCTTAGGGGTAAACTTTCTATGGGTGTCAGCCCTTGAAGGAACAGGAACTTTCTTAACATACTTCCTTTTAGGCTTGGGTGCACCAGATCTTGGTCTTTGTTGATAAAGGTATGGAGGACCTTTTCCTTTAGGCACAAAAGGAATAGGTCTTCTATATGAGTCATTCCTTGAGGACTGCTCATGCCTGGGTGCTCTCAGTTGAGGTTGCTTCATTTGTGAAGACCTCGGCTGATAGTACCTCTGCTGAGGTCTGGTCTGATTAGTCAACTGAGCCTTTCCATTTGGTTTTGGCTGTGATTAACTTTTCTTTTGTTTGACCTCAACTGGTCTTTTTCCTTAATCCACAATCTGTGGTTGAAATGTCATAGGCTTAACAAAAACTCTCTTTGTGCCACTTGAAGAAGCAACACTCAAAGGACCTTCTGAAGGTTTTGGAATATAGCCTATTCCACACTTGTTATTAGGATTGATTTGAAAATTTTGAATCTCCTCTATGGCAAGAGAGGGTTTGTAAAGAGCATCAATCCTTTTTAACAAGGTCTCTTCAGATTTTTGTAAGACATCAATTTTCAGGAGAGAATCCTTTATTTGGCTTACCAGTTTTAAATTTTCTTCAGTTAACTTTATCTTAGATTCAGTAAGATCTTTGATCAGTTGATCTTTGTCATTTCCTTGACTCTTGGGGGTTTCTACCTCTTTTGTCAACTCAATGGTAGACTGGGCTGAGTTAAGATCTGCCTGATTCCCAGATTCTATTAACTTAGAGTTTTCTCTCAGGAGATTTTTATTTTCATCTTGGAGACAAAAACTTGCTTCTTTCAACCTTGAGAAATCAATCATCAATTGTTCCAAAGCGGACTGAAGATTGAGTTCCTCAGTTGACTCTGAGCTCAGCTCAGGTGAGTGTTCTAGAGAAATGGATGGTTTAGATTATACCTTTGGTTCTTCTCTTGCCATGAGACACATGTCATGTTCACTGTTGTCTGAGAATAGTCCATTAGATGACTCCAGATCTTCATCAACATCCTCAGCCACCATGGCTTTCCTTTCTTCATATCTCCTGTCTCTCTTGGCTTGCCTTTCCTTCCTCTCCTTTGTGCTCAGTTGAGGACAATCATATTGAAAATGTCCAACCTTCTTGCACTGGAAGCATCTATTGGCATCATTATTCTTTTCCTCAGTAGACTCCTTGGTCTTTGATGATGATCCTTCACCTCTGTTATAGTTCTTATAATCCTTTCTCTTCTCCAGCTCAGTTGAGCTTTTCTCTCCTTCTCTGGTGTCTTTTTGTGGATAACTTTTTCCTTCTCTGTTATCCCTGTAAAATCTTTTATACTTGCCAAAACGGATGTTATGTTTCTCAAACCTTATAGCCATCAGGCTGAGTTCTTGCATCTCAGCCTTACTTTGAGACTTGCTTGCCTTTGTACTCTTCTCAGGTTTTGGGGATTTTGGCTCAGTCTCCTTAGCTTTGAAGGCAACTCCCTTCTCAGCTGAGGTCTCATCAGGAGCCCTTTTCCTGTTAAGATCAAACTCATAAGCCTTAAGTTCTGAGAATACCTGTTGCATAGACATGCTGGACAAATCATTGGTATTCTGCATCATTACAGAGTACACATCCCATCTCGAGGTTAACCCTCTCAGGATCTTTAAGGCAATTTATCTCTTGGTGTAGACTTTTCCCAGAGAATTTATCTCATTCATGATGTCAGTGAACCTCACATCAAGCTGGTTAATGGTCTCAGTGGGCTCCATGGTGAACTGCTCATACTTTTGAACAGCTACAGAAAGCTTGTTCTCCTTAATCTTGTCAGTTCCTTCACACATAAGAGCAAGAGTGTCCCAAAGTTCTTTTGCAGTTTTGCAATGGATCACTCTTCCCATTACAGAATCTGGAATGGTGGTGTAGAGAATGTTCATGGCTATGAAGTTGAGGTTGTTTCTCCTCCTCTCATCTGCAGTGAATTTATCTTCATCCTTGGGCCATTCTTCTCTTGGATCTGCAATAGTCTCAACTGTGGTTCTAGGGTTAGGTGTCATAAAAATAAATGGACCTTTAGTAATAACCCTTAGCATTTCATCATGCACACAGGCAAGATGAGCTCTCATTCTGATCTTCCAGAAGTCATAATTTTCCACTGAGAACTGTGGAAGCTTATGATGGGACATATGGTTCAAGGGATTAACTCCCATGTTGTTCTCCGCTGGTGGTGCTACCCTAGCTGCATTGTCAGCCATAATATCCAAACACGTTTATCAATAAGATCAATTCAGATGACCTATATAAAATACATTTAAGCACAAGGTATACTTAGAACAATGGTCTTTTGAACCACCGCTTTGATACCAATTGTTGGTCCCGAAATGAGTAAACAGGGGTATGGGGGGAATACACCTGAGGTTACAAATTAAAATTTCATCTAAAACTTATCAGGTTACTTCAAATAGTAACACGTCAGTGGACTTTAAGTCTGTTGAGAATTACTAGAGAAAGCTTACTGAGATAATACCTCAACTGAAAGCTCAAGACTTTCAGTTGAACTACTATCTAAATAGCTTTCAAATGCGGATTAGTGAGCCCTTTAGAAAACTCATTTTACTTGATAAACTTTGAGTGGATAACACACACTTAGGAAATAACAGAATGTAAATACACAAGATATAAAGTGGTTCAGAGATGAATCTCCTACGTCCACTGTCCTGATCAAATAGAAGAATTCCTTTCACTTGGAATTCCTTGTGTTATAGTGCCAAGGTGCACTGATCAATTAATCCTCTCTTAGGATGATTGATCACTAGGATAATTTCAGGTCCTAGTTCCCAAAACAAATTAGCTTTCAGACTGATACAAATAATCAGCTTACTAACACCACTTAACACTATCTCTCAACCTAACAACTAAGTTGGGTTTTGAGTAGGGTTTGGTTCCAACTGTTGTGAGATAATCCTTATAGTGTAGCTCAAGGCTTAGGATGGATTATCTCTTTCTAAGGTTTGGTATAGCTTTTAAGCTTGGTTACAGAAGGTTTGTAAGGCTCTCTACAAATGTGAAACACTTGGGAAAACAAAGGTAATTTCGAGTGCTTCTAAGTAGTTATGAATGTAGAGATAGCTTTGATCTTGTGAGTTTCCCGTGCATAGAAATGATCACACCCTTCTGTATTTATAGGCTTCCTTGAAAATCTTCCCGTTGGATTTGAATCTTCTCAAGTAAGTCTTCTTGTATCTGATTGGTTCAAATGACTCTATTTGAAGCTTTAAGTCTTGTCAAGAAACGGCTGAAAGACCATGCCTGTTCACCAACTTTCTGTAGATTGCTAGGGAAAAACTTTTGGTACTTGTCAGTCTGGGACAGGTCGACTGTCAGTAAAGTACACTGACGTGTCATCTTCTCATTGGACCTTCAGTCTGCTTGCCCAGATTCTTGTCTTGCTTTAAGGTGGAACTCCTCTGAGAGAACCTTCATATTCCCTCATTTATTGTAAGCTTCACTGAAATTCATTTTTCCTTGCTCCAACCAGATTAACTAATAGTTTTTATTGTGTTTAGCATTTAATGTGCTTTGTTAGTTCTCATCAGTGGACCTTGGTCCTCTCCTGATGGTTTTAGTCTTAGTGAGAATGCACTTAGAAAATATTCAAGACTTAGACTACTTCCCCAGATCACTTTGTCTTCAACGGACTTCATCTTCAGCAGACTTTACTTTCAGCGGACTTCGTTCTTCAATACACTTTAGAAGTTACTAACTGCACTCCAGTTCTTAACATTTTGAACTGTTTAACTAAACTCTAGCTCTACATAATATTTTACTTACAAACAATTTTGGAGGAACATTTTGGCATCTTAATCAAAACTTAAGTCTTATACAATTTCCCAACAGTGTCGTTTAGCACAGGCAAATCCTGACAGAATCGTCCTTTTCCATGCCTCAGTCCCAGAGCTCGTGAAAAGGACATTCTCTATGTTCTCCTCTCCATTATTTGTGCTGGCAAGGAATAAGAGAACATTCCCTATCCTTCAGGGGTTCTGGGATCTAATAACACTTGATCTCTCGGCTTAAATATTCGTATACTGTGGCTGACATCCAGAGCTTTTGAGAAGCTCTGGAGAGATACATTTCTAATGAGCCGGATATTATTTTACCAACTTTTTTACACTTAGAATACTTTCGTGCCCTTTTTCAAGTACTAACATTTTCAGAGTTCTTCATATGCGAGCTTCATAAGCTCTGACAGAGCTATCGAAATATTGTCTTTTCTTTCTAGGGGCTTAAACAAATAAAGCCTAGCGAGGCTTTATACCAGGGATTTCATTCACTTTCCAGACTCATTTTTGTTGCTTCAAGGTCTCTTATAATGATGGACTCAGATCTTTGCTTTCGTTATCTCTGGGCAGAGCTTTTTGTTTTGGTATGGCCTCTTTAGAATTGATGTGCTCTGTCCGTTCAAGCAGAGCCTACATCAAAATCCATTCTCAACCTTCTTGTTCTTAAAGACCCACTTGGTACTAATTACACCTTGATGCCTAGGTCTATCTACCAGTTCCCAAACCTGATTCCTTGTGAACTGATTCAACTCCTCTTGCATGACTTTAATCCAGTTCGAGTCAGTGAGAGCTTCTTCTATATTCTGAGGCTCTTGCTCAGAGAGAAAACAACAGAATAGAGCACTCTCACCATGAAACCTTCGGTGTTGGTCCCACTAGTCAAATCTAAATATGATGCGAAACCTTAACTTAAAAACAACTTTTAGAAAACTTTATATGCCTTCAAAACACAATGCACAAAGTAAACAAAGCAGTAAATAAGACGAGATATATAGTGGTTCGGATGTTAAAATCCTACGCCCACCCTCCCTCCAACAAGTGGCCTTACTAAAAAAGCAACCAACTTACGATCACTTGAATTGACAAGTACCAACACCTTGATACAACCTTTAGATCTAACTTCGATCCAAAGCACCACAACTCCAACCATATCTATAGTGATGAACAGGTTGAGTTTATCAAATCCAACTACAAAATCCTTAAGTGTATATATGAATAAATGCATAAGAGTACTAGATTTCTTAGAGAAATGTAAATCTTGAATGTTCTTCGCGCGTGTAGAGCTTTCTTCATAGCAGTACTCTAGAATTTATAGGAAGGATTAGGGAAAGAGCCGTTGGAAAGCTAATCCAATCAGATCCCTATAAATGGAAGTTTCAATCAATCAATTCCCTAATTGATTGATTGGGTTGGTGAGATCCTTAGGATTGATCCTTCATTTGACTTTCCAATCCGATCTTCAATCAGCATTAATTACACCAACGGTTGGAAAATTTCCTTGGACAATACTCCGATTCTTCCAGAGTAGACAAACCAGATATTAGATGACCCAAAGGTCCTCTGGTCCAGAGTCGATACTCTGATTCTAGTCCAGAGTCAGCATTAATTACACCAACGGTTGGAAAATTTCCTTGGACAATACTCTGATTCTTCCAGAGTAGACAAACCAGATATCAGATGACCCAAAGGTCCTCTAGTCCAGAGTCGATTGTGAAACAGTCAGTTCCTTAGATTCAAGAGATGATTCTAAGGTACTTTTATTTCACTAGACTTGTCTGGTCTGGAATCGTCTGATCTGGGAAACTTCTCTGCCTCTGATCTGATCTTCTCTGGTAAAGTCTTCTGGTCGAGTCTTCTGGTGACTCTTCTGGTGAAGTCTTCTGTTCTGGTAGTTCCCCCTATACTAAGACCTAATCTAGATCCTCATTTGGCTAACAGGTCCAGATGGTCCTATTACAACTTCTGGTTTGTTTCTAACTCATCAAAACTAATAATTATTATCATAACATTCGGGTCCTGACTCCCTCAGTTGGATTACCAATAACTTGGTAAGTGGGATGATCATCTAGCCATGATCTTCTTGCTGGAGTTGTCCCTGATGCACCTACAATATCAGTGTTTACGAGTTCTACAAATTCAGGAAAAAGAACAGAAGTGAATGGAACTGAGTCTACACCAAAGGGATTAATAAGCTCAATGTCAGGGACATTATTTCCACCTTGCTATGGTTACTTAGGAGCCACCTCAGCTGCTATCGCATCTTCATTGACGGTACTTACCTCATGTTGAGCCTGTTCTTCATTCTGAGGCTCAACAATCCCTGAAGTGTTGGCTTTAGGAGTGGCCTGAGTGTTGTCATCCTGATCCTCGTCATCATCCCAGCATGGAATAGGCACAACTTTCACCTTTGGATCAGTTTGATTCTTCAAACTCAGCCTTGTCACTCTTCTTGTGACCTCCTCAGAGTCAGGATCTATAACATTTGACCTATATTCAGTAGCAGATTCATCAAACACAACATGTGGTGATTCTTCCACAACAAGGGTCCTACAATTATAGACTCTGAATGCTTTACTGACTTCCGAATTTAGTAAGAATATTCCTTCATCAAACTTGCTATCAAAAGCCTTTAATTGGGTCTTCTCATTGTTGAGGATGAAGCACTTACACCCAAATATATGGAAATAAGAGATACGAGGCTTCCTCTAGTTCCATGTCTCATATTGGGTCTAAGCATGTTGTTTGTTCAGCATGGATCGATTCTGAGTATAGCATGCATTGTTGATTGCTTCAGCCCAGAACATCTTGGGCAACCCTGACTCAGCCAACATTGTCCTGGAAGCTTCCTTCAGTGTCCTGTTCCATCTCTCAGCGACACCGTTTTGTTGTGGGGTTCTACCTGCAGAAGTCTCATGAGCAATACCAAGATTATCACAGAAATTAGAAATATGTGAATTTATAAATACAGTGCCCTTGTCAGATCTGATTCTGGCTATAGACTGATTCTACTCATTGTTGAGTCTTCTGAGCAACTCTGGAAGCTTCACCTGTGTTTCCTTCTTATTCATTAAGAAAATAACTCAAGTATAGCTAGAATAATCATCAACGACCACAAGGGTATATTTCCTACCATTCATTCTCACAGGTGTTACAGGACTAAACAAATCCATGTGCAAGAGCTGAAGTACTCTGTCAGTGGAGAAGGTAGCTTTCTCTTTGAATGTAGCTCTGACCTGCTTCCCTTCCTGACAAACCTTGCACACATGATCTTTGCTAAAAAATTCATTAGGTAAACCTTCAACAAGTGAAAGTCTAGAATTTTTGTTAAGAATCTTGAAGTTCAGATGGTTCAATCTTTTATGCCATAACCAACTGAACTCTGAAGAGCTTTTAGCAACAAGACAACTATCAGGAATAGTGTTGCTCCAATCAGCTAAATAAACATTACCTTTCCTAATACCTGTAAGAAGCACCTGAAGTGTTGATTTGTTCTTGGCCAAACAAATATTCGATGAAGACTCAACACTGAAATCTTTATCACAGAACTGGCTCACTGACAATAGTTTGTGCTCCAGTCCTTCAATATAGGACACATTTTCCACCCTGAAAGTACATATCACAAGAGTACTAAAACATTTGGCCAGACCTTTTGAGTTGTCACCAAAAGTTACCTATTGACCATCTTTGGCAATGAAGTCCTGAAGGAGACTCTTTGATCCTGTCATGTGCCTTGAGCATCCGTTGTCTAAGTACCAAACAGCTCTGTGTGAGTCCTCCTTCCTCTTCTTGTAGCCCACAACTGCCTGCAGTGAAATTAGACTGTAGGTACCCATTGGGTGTTGGGTCCTATGGTGTCAGTTGTACCTTTCAGGATCCAAACCTTCTTAACTACCATGATTGCCTTAGAGGAGTATAATTATCTCTCATTCACATCCACATACACAATTTTCTTCTTCTTTGCCTTAGAGGAAGATGGTGTATGAGTGTCAGGCTTAGGAGGCACATGAGCCTCAGTGTTTGCCTTTGGGGTAGGCTTTCTATTTCTCATAGGGCTAGGTGCAGCAGGCCTTCGGGTTTGTTCCTGACTGGGGCCTTATTTTCTATTCCCCTTAGGCAAGTGATGGATTGGAAAACAATTATAGGCGTCAGGTTGCCAAAACCATGGAGATGCTATCATATTTGGCCTTTCCTGAGGGTATTGCCAAGCATGATAATACCTCTGTTGAGCAGTCTAAGATTTCTTAACATGAGTTCTCCTCTGCTTGCGTTGAGAAGTTCCCTGACCTGAGCTCTCAGGGGCCTATTGGGGTTGCTTAGCCTTTTCCTTGGGTTTTGGCTTCACAACCTTGGGGGCAACCCTGACTGTCTCAAAAGTTTCTTTGCCCTTGTCAGTTTGGCCGGCCTTGTACACAACCTTCTTTGTACTCGGCCCAAGTTTTTGGTAGCTATTTATTTCCTCCACAGCCAGTGAGGATTTATTCATTGCTGCTACCTTCTTCTTGAGAGTGTCCTCACTCTTTTCAGGATTTCATGTCTGGAAAAAAGGTCATCAAACTTACTCTTGAGTTCCTTTAGCTCATTCTGCTTGGCCAACTGATCTTCAGCCAGTTCCTTAAAAAACCTTTCTCTTGGAAGTCGCTAAGCATTGACCATGTCAAACTCCTGAGTGAGTCTTACCATTTGAGAGGCTTCCTTCAGATCTGACTGAGTCAATTGGAGTCAGTATTTGAATCTCAGTACTCAATTTCTCGTTCTCCTTAGCCAAGAAGACATTAGTTTCCTGCAGCCTGGAGAAATCAATCATCAATTGCTCAAGATAGAACTGAAGTTTCATTTCTCTAGCTGACTCTGAGATTGGCTCAGGATTTTGACCAGTGGATGAAGCACACTCAGAGTTGGAATTTACCTCAGGCTCTTCCCCAACCATCAGGCAGAGATTATTGTACTCATCATCATAGAAGAGTTCAGGCGGCCTTTCCTCTAGACCATCCGAGTTAGATGCGTCTTTAGCGAGCATGGCTCTCCTCTCCGCATACCTCAGGTCTTTCTTAGTCCTCATACCCTCTCTCTCTCTAGCACTCAGCTATGGACAATCATATTGATAATGCCCAGTCTTGTTACAGTTGTAACACTTGGTTGGCTCATCTCCACTTTTTTTCCTTGCATGAGGGTTCCTTCTTGAGTCAGGTTCCCTTCGTCTTGATAAGCTTTTAGTTTTTTTAGAATGCTTGTTATCACGAGTATGTCTCTGGTCCAACTCCTCACAATCAGGTTTCGGGTCAGAGTACCTCCTTTCTTCACCTTGATCGCGTCTCTGGTTAGAGTTCCTTCGGTCTTCATACCTTCTAGAACTATTGTGATTGCCCTCAGATTTTCTTTCTCTTGTGTCCTGATAGTACTTTTTGTATCGACCAAATCTTGAATTCAGCTTCTCAAACCTTCTGGCCATCATATTGTACTCGTCAGTGATCTTTTCTTTGCTCATCTCCATCAGTGACTTTGATAGTGATTCAGCAGGTTCTGACTTGGCTTTGAAAGCCACATTCTTCTCTGGGGCTTTCTCCTCCTCTTCAACCACTACTTTCTTCTTCCTCTTATTCAGGTCGAATTCAAGAGCTTTAAGTTAAGAGAAAAGTAGGGTTGAGGTAATGTTGCTCATATCCTGAGAGTTCTTCAGCATGATAACACTATTGTCCCATCTCTCAGGGAGAGTGTTCAGGATTTTAGAAACAACTTCTCTCTTAAGGACTTCCTTCCCTAATAGCATCAACTCATTTATCATCTTGATGAATCTTGACTCCATTTGGTCAATGGTTTCCTCAGGCAGCATCTCGAAGCTTTCAAACTTCTGAATGACAATATTTCTCTTGTTCTTCTTGATCTTCTCAGATCTCTCGCACATCTAGATCAGCTCATCCTATACCTCCTTGGCAGTCGTCAGATGCATCAGCCTCGATGACTCCTTAAATGATACCGTATGGAGAATGATATTTTTAGCCACGCTGTTCAGTCTAATCATCTTGATCTGGTCAGCACTGAGCTCATGTCTGGGCTTGGGAACCGGCGCTCCAATAGGAATATCATCATAACCTAGTCCTCTGACATTGGGAATGGTGATCTTGATAGGGCCGTTCTTGATGACCAAATGCATCTGGTCATGGATAGTCTCCAAATGTGCAAGCAACCTGAATCTCCAAAAGACAAAGTTAGAGACAGAGAATTCAGGCAAAGAAGCTTCGAGCCTCCTTGAAGTCATGATGCAAGTTTTCAGAAAATATGCAGCTTAGATCTGTTCAGTGACCACCAACAGTTTCTCCTCTGAAACTATTAGTATTCAAAGCCAGTTGTCTTTTGAACCACTACTCTAATACCACTTGTTGGTCCCGGGAAAGTCTAAGTGATACATGTATGGGGGGGGGGAATACACGTATACAAATCTTTACAAAACTGAGTCCCTCTTACTCAGAGTTAAGTGTTAGGCACTGAATAGATAATAAACCCACTAACAACTCTGAAGCAAGTCAGTTGTCTAACTATCTATTTATGCCTGAGTGCGGAGAAGTGTGCGCCCCTGAAAGATTTAGACTTGTTAAGTTATTTCTAAAAAATGAACTTTTCCTTTTAAGAAGCAGTGGTTAATGGGCAGTGCAATGAGTTACTAAGTCAGGCTGATTGATTCAACACTGACAAGATATGCTATGAATGAATGACAAGAAAATAAGCATAATAACAAAGTAGTAAATAACTCAGAGCAGTTTAACGTGGTTCAGAAACTCAAGTTCTTACGTCCATGGTCCTGATTGAACAGGAGAATCCCTTAATGGATTAACTTGTTTTAGCGTGCCAAGATGCACAATGATCAATCACACCGATCCTTAGAATTAATGAGTTCTAGTCCTCCTTCCTTAACCACTTCTACCTCAACCAACACACCTAACACTGAATTAGCTTAGGGTTTTGGTTTTGGTTTTGGCTTGGATTCCAACTAAGGTGTGATAATCCTTACAAGTCAAAGCTATGCTAAGGATTGGATTATCACTCTAAGCTTTATAGGTATGCTTTTGGAATACAGATGACTCTAGACTATAAGAAATACTTGGGATATTTAGAGGGTTTTGAGTGCTTCTTTGAATGCTTGAGAGTCTTGAATAATTTCTTGGCTTCAAAATTTCCCGTAACCTTGTTTGGGTCAAGGTCTTCTGTATTTATAGTTGATTTTGAAAAACTATCCGTTGGATAGATAGCCTTCTAATCACCATTCTTGTAGGATAATTCAAATGGACATATTACTGCATGCAGCCGCCTACTTGCATGGTTTTGGTAAGTGCATTAAATGTATGCCCGTTAAAAGCTGCAGGGATGTCAGGTTTAAGTCAGTGCCCGTACATGACTTGTACTCCTTTGATTGGTCCACATCATTAGGTAGGTAAGAATGTAAAAACGCATTCTTCAGTTCAGGTTTGTCCTTATCTGCGTACATGGTCAAGCGCTGACATTCATTTTTCCTGCTTGGATCCTACTCCAAGTCTTCTCAAATACTCAGTGTAGTCTGACTCCTTCAGGACTGATGAGTTAGCAATGATCTCAGGATCAAGCTCTTCATCCTGATACTCTGTTAGCCAACTTAGAAAGACTAACTTAAGTTCAGTGTGGTGCTCTTGTGTTCTTCAAGCTTCAGTCTTGAGTGCCATCAGTGAGTTCTCCTCTCACTGAGTACCTGTGAATAAAATATATTCAAACTTATTCTAATCCTATCAAGACTAGCTTGACTATTACACACTTAGGCAAATCATCTTTTCAGGGTCTTTGGGATCAACTAAAAAATGACATTATCTCAATAGTTTTATGCCTTTTTTCAATCCGGCCAATACGACCACAATTTTCGTATCCTCGCTTACCGACACTCCTTCCAGCAAGACCTTGTCAAACCTTTCTAAAATGATCAGTCCGACTATTCATCAGATTGTTTGAGGTCGGATAACCGATGTCTCTAAGATAGGTAAGACCTGACTGTTGAAAAGTGAGAGAGAAACTCTTTACCCAGTTAGGCAAATGAATGAATGGATGTCGGCGGTATTACCGAAAACCATTTATGCACCCGGTCCCCTAAGGTAAGGGAAAAATTCCGATATTGACTAGCATCACTTGTACCCATCAAGATCATGTAGTCAGAATACTTCGTTAAATGGACCCGGGGATCCGCGTTCCCTAGTACTAGATACTAGCGGGAAATTGATTTTTTCTGAATCGGGACCTTCATAATAATTGATGATAATAGAGAGGAAGGAAGGGTAGTCGTCCCGACACCCCTTGTGAGTCCAACTGACTCTGCATGCTTCCAATGACATTCCTCATGGCCACCAGCTCATCTAAAGATGCTCCCTAATGCAGAGGTTGTTCGGCGAACAATGGTGCATGACCATCTGTTCACCGCAATCCCTCACGTAGAGGGGGTACCTCATGGAGGTATTTTCTAGGGTTGCTCGCCCCCTCAGGACCCAGGCAACCAAAGGCCGATTTTGTCAGCCTATCATGGACGGACTGGCGAGCTGGAATAGGGGTTGCTCGACCCTCAGTCTCTCTGGGACGAGGTTCATCCCTGTTCACCGGTAGCCGACCAAATTTATCCAGGGGGTATCTAGACCCCATTGTCCGGCTTGGGGTGTTGGAGTTATACGTGAAAGTATACTTTTACTTTGTATAACTCGTGTATCAAATACTTGTTTTATGAGAATAATCCTTTTATCGAATATGCTTTAGATATGATTGAATGTTGAATATTTATTGCAAACAGTTCATAATAGTACTAGTTACATTGTAGTTAATGTGGTGATACCCGATCACGAAAGACAACATTAACAGTTTCCTTGTAACTAAACGTACATTTTCACGACCAAGGTGGAATTGAACAATCCGCCATGAAAGGTCGATGTGTAAGTCTCAGATTGGTCTGTCTTGACTAAGAGATTGCACTAGCACATTTAGTATGTGTTGAAGAGGACCTACAATGAGGATAAATTCTTCTGTTCTGAAATGTGAAGAATTAGACCTCAGTGGTTGTTTATTTCTTAATCTCCGTCACTTAAATAGGACCATGTGTGCTTAATGGTTACTGCTTTGATTCATGTTGGGTGAGAATCATTGTGACTTCGAACCTTGTGCTTTGGGCAGTAATATTAATCATACGACAGTTGCTAAGATTTAATACGTAGAAACGCGTGCGAGTACGACTCGTGTGATTAGTCCCCTTGGTGGGCTCAGAAGTTTTATCGTACCAAATCTTGCAAGTGAAGAATCAATTTCTTCGGTACGGATAATAATATTGAGCGGTCTTTACTCCAAGGTGAAATATATTAATTAATTTAGAGCTATTCAGAAGCTTAATTAATCAATGGACTTGATAATCTTAAACGCGGGAAATAATAACCGGGAGCCCATATTATCGTAATATGGATTAAGATGGATAGTGCAATATTAATTTATTTGTGGTAATAATTAATATTAATGGATTGAATTTTATTGGGGCTCAATATTGAAATTCAGAAGTCCGTTAGGAGTCCAATCTTAACTCTCCTTAAAGGCCCCTCAAGTAGCCCATTAAGTAGCTCAATAATGATAAGATGATTAAGATAAAAAGATAATATTATGCTGATTTTCTCCTTATTTTTTTCGAAAATTGTGTATCAAGAGAAGAATAGATTTTGTTGTTTTTCTTGGAAAGATATTATGGAATATATGTATTCTTGGAATACAAGAATATCTCATATATTCAAGAAAGATCCAAATCTTGGCTTCTTCACATGTAATTTTCGAAAATTACATATTTATAAGGTGAGTGAGATTTTTGTGGAATATTTTATTTTGGAGAAAAGAATATATGAGATATATTCAAGATTTCTTAGAGTCTAAGAAAAGATTTTTTCCAAAGCCCATATACCACCATATTTTTGGCCATCACTCTTTATAAATAGGGGATGATTATTTCATCTCCAAGTACATAATTCCATGTGTTGGAAAAATCAAGAGCATAGATATTTTACTTTTTCCTTAGTTATTTAAATTACTTGAAAGCATCTCCCACCGGTGATCAAGTAAGGCGAAAGGGAAATACTTGAGAAGGTTTTTGAATTGATAAAGCATGATCGTGATTGTCCCGTTTATTCAAAGGCCAAGTCTACAAGAGGTGCGTAAGTAACATAAATTCTTGTTTATTCCGCCTAGATTTTATGTGAATTAATTCAACATGCATGATGTTAAATTTATTGTTGGAATTATTATTTGAATTAATTAGGATTAATTCATGCTAGTAATAATTGTATTTTAATTCGTATTTAAATTTCATCCCGAATGGATTCCGGGCACCCCTATTCTTCCCAACAACTGGTATCAGAGCCACGGTTTCAGGCTCTGATCTTTAAATTGGAATTTAATTTGTTAGACATTAAATTGAAATTGGATAGTAGAATTGCTAGATCTATTTTACAGGTATCCAATTGTCATGGTTTTAATGTTGTTAATTTTTTCATACGTGTGAATTAATTGGTTTTAATTCAATTCGTTCAAATTTGTTTTTCTCGTGAGAAAATCCACGAGTAGATTAGTTGTTTTTATTTTGATTTGATCATTGTAATAGACTAGTCTAGATCTAGTATTTTTTTTTTGTAAAATAAACTGTAACCGGATCGAGACGAAGAACGAAGAATTAAAGATGGCGTACCCGGATGACGCATGCATGTGCGGCGCATGCATGGATGTAAAATCATGCATGGGGTGAGAAACGAGAACGAACGGCAAAATTCGGTGCGTGAGGCACACGACCCGAGCGCACGACGGGGCGCAGCATGGCGCGGGCGCGCGCGCACATAGGCGGCGCCCGATGGCCAGCTGCTCGGCGTTGTGCCGGGTGGCGCGCAGGCCTACTCCGTGGGCCGATGCGCGCCGTATCTCGGGCCGTGGAATTTTTTTTAAATTAATTTCAGTTCTGCATTTTTTTGTGTGATTTTAAACATCGTCCCGAACACCAAACGATGCTGTTTTTTGAAGAGTGTTGTTGTTCGAGTGGGAGTGTGTCGAGACGAACGATGGAAAGCAACAAGGACGATTTTTCGCATCAAGACGTGAAGAAATTAAACCGTGACAATTGGATTTGAGTGCTCCAATGTGTTTAATTTTGTTTTAATGGATGTTTTATTTCGTGCACTTATTATTATTTGTTAATATGTGTTTGCATGAATTTTATTGTCCAAGAAAAACCTTACTTTTCGAAAATTACTAAGTATGTTTATTTATTCGCAATTTTATTCCGGATATTAAAATTGGATTAATTTGGCCTCCATAATTTATTTATTTGTGAAGTCTTTTTGGAATACATTTCCCCTTCGGATCGGCCAAAAAGACGGATTTCACATAAATAAATTCCGAAAGGAAGATTGTGGATTATTACTAATGGCGGTATTGACCCTCACCACGAGTGTCTTGCTCAAAGCGAAATAATAATCCTGTATTTAATTATAGTTATTACTTAGGCATAAGAAATTGATATTAACTTACTCCCCTCGGAGTCCCTGTCAATTTTTATGTGGTCAAAGTGGGAGCCAACTATTAATTTTGAATTAAGGATTTGTAACTTTTAAGTTTGTGATCCGCTTGAATGTATTTAAATGTATAGACCACACCTCGTGGCACATTTAAATTGTTTCGAGATGTTGGCTGATGTTTCAATATAATTGATGTGATCGAATTATGTGATAATTTCGTATTTTTCTAGATATTTATATGAATGTATGTTTTATTCTCAGTTCATCATATCGCAACCTTTTAATCCACTGTTTAGTATACTTAAAGATAACAAACTTGTCGGTAAGAACTATGTTGATTGGAAACGTAACATGAAAATGGTCCTACCTGCGCAAGAACACTATTGGATATTTAGCGTTGACGTACCCAAGAAACCTAATGATAAGTCAAGTAATGGGGAAAAGGCGGTATTCGATGATTGGAAGCATTCCAATGAGCACATGAAGCCCATTATCTTGACATTTATGTCTGAAGATTTGAAACGCATTCATGAAGGCATTGAATCGGCTGTTGATATCATGAATAGCCTTGAAGAGATGTTTCAACATCAGAACCCCATGACGAATCTATTCACCATTCGTGAGAAGCTCACGATGGAAATGGTGAGGGAACACCTGTAAGGGATCATGTTCTCAAATTTAGGCGTGATTTTGAAAAACTCGAGTTTCTTGGTGCTGGACAAAGTGAAGAAAGTCAAATCGATTCCATACTCATAAAGCTATCGAGCAGTTTTGATGGGTTCTTTTGGGAATACGTGTTATCGAAACACAAGTTCAATTTAGATACCCTGCTCAAAGCTCTGATAACGGTAGAGTCATACTTAGGGAGTAAGGATGAGGCTTTGGTGATCAAGAGCTTTTTCTCGAAATCTAGGCCAATGGAAGGTAAGATTGAGAAGAAGGAGATTGATCGGAACCAAACAAGTAGACTCACTCTTGGTGGCAAAGAAAGAGCATTCAAGCCGTACGGCGTAAAGATATCCGGTAAGAGTAAGTGCTTCAATTGCGGGGAGAAAGGACATTGGAGGTCTACCTGTTCTAAGCCTAAGAAGGCGGTAAAGAAAGTTAAGTCTCATGCTTTAGTCGTCGAAACTTATGTTGCGGCGTATGCTGCCCACGTTTGGGTAGTGGATACCGGGGCAACTGATCATATTTGTTTCACTCTTCAGGGGTTCCAGCTAACCCGGCGACTTAGCAAGAATGAGATCCTCGTCACTTTAGGTGATGCTACGAGAGTGGCAGCCGAAGCAGTGGGAGTCGTGCACCTATCTTTTGAGGATAGAGTTTTAATTTTAAGAGATGTTTTATACGTTCTGAACTTTAGGAAGAATTTAATTTCAGGTTTTAAGTTGTTTTTTTATGGATATTCAGTTACTTTTAATAAAGTTGTTACTGTTTCTTTTAAGAATGATACTATCTGTCATGGAACGTTGGTAAACTATCTCTATACGATTAAGTGTGCACACCACTCAAATAATGAATCTAATAACACGTTGATCATTTTGAGTAATAAAAGAAAGTGTTCTTCGGAGATGAACAAAACACTTCTATGGCATCTTAGACTAGGTCATATTAATCTAAATCGGATAGAGAGATTGGTGAAAGACGGATCCTTGGAATCATTCCAAGTCGAGCTGTTTCCAACTTGTGAATCCTATTTAGAGGGTAAAATGACCAAGAGGGCATTTGGAGCCAAGGGGAATAGAGCCACGAAAGTGTTAGAACTCGTTCATACCGATGTGTGTGGTCCAATGACGATCAAAGCGAGAATGGGGTATGAGTATTTTGTCATTTTCATTGACGATTACTCGAGATATGGGTACATTTACCTTATGAGGCATAAGTCTGAGACATTTGATAAGTTCAAGGAGTTTAAGGCCGAAGCCGAGAAACATAGGGAAAAGAGTATCAAGTTTCTACGATCAGATCGTGGAGGTGAATACCTCAGCGATGAATTTTTGAACTACTTATCGGACGAAGGGATCGTATCCCAATTAACCGTACCGGCAACCTCTCAATAGAACGGTGTGGCGGAACGAAGAAACCAGACTCTTTTAGAAATGGTCAGATCCATGATGAGTTATTCGGATTTACCCAAGTCATTTTGGGGTAACGCCTTGGAAACGGCGGCTTACATTCTAAACTTGGTGCCATCCAAATCGGTTCCTAAAACCCCAATGGAATTGTGGACCGGACGCAAGCCCAGTCTAAGACATTTGCGGATTTGGGGTTGTCCGGTATACGTGCTAGACAAGGAAGCCGGTAAGTTGGATCCACATTCAAAATTAAGGTTGTTTATAGGATACCCTGCGGGAACAAAAGGGTGTATGTTCTATAGTCTCAAGGATCAAAAGACCGTGATTAGTACACACTTTAAATTCTTGGAGGAAGACTATATGAACAATCGGAAGCCTAAAAGTGAAATTACCTTAGAAGAATTGAGAGGTCAAACCTCGATACCAAGTATACAAGATGATGTACCACACGTCACATCTTCACAACCAGAACCTCGTCGTAGTGGAAGGATTGCTAGGCAACCCGAGAGATTCATGGGAATAGGATAATCGTCGGATTTGATTCCCGGTGATGAATCAGACCCATGGACGTACGACGAGGTAATCCAAGACAAAGACGCGCAGTCATGGCAAACGACAATGGAAGCCGAGATGGGTTCGATGGATCATAATCAAGTGTGGGAGTTGGTCGAACCACCCAATGGGGTAGAACCCATTGGATGAAAGTGGGTGTACAAGAGGAAAAGAGGACCGGACAGAAGGGTTGAGACCTTCAAAGTGAGGCTTGCGGCCAAAGGGTATACTCAGAAAGAAGGGATCGATTATGAGGAAATATTTTCGCATGTAGCTATGCTTAAGTCCATCCGTATTCTCTTGTCGATCGTTGTGCACCTAGATTACAAGATCTGGCAAATGGATGTCAAGACAGCTTTCCTTAACGGAAGTCTTGACGGGATAGATATCTATATGCAACAGCCCAAAGGTTTCATTGAAAAAGGCCAAGAGAATCTCGTATGCAAGCTTAAGAGAACCATTTATGGACTTAAGCAAGCATCGCGTACTTGGAACCAGTGTTTTGATCAAGTGATTAAGTCTTATGGGTTTGATCAAAACGAGTTCGAAAGTTGTGTGTATAAGAAGCGTGACGGAACTGCGGTGGTATTCTTAGTATTATACGTAGACGATATTCTGCTCATTGGAAATAATGTAAAGGTATTGTCAGACGTAAAGATATGGCTGTCAAAACAATTTGATATGAAGGACTTAGGGGAAGCCGGTCACATCCTTGGGATCAAGATCACTCGCGATCGCAAGAAGAGGATGTTGGGCTTATCGCAAGCTTCATACATTGACACTATTTTGAAGCGTTTCAGCATGCAAGATTCCAAGAAAGGTTTTGTACCTTTTAGGCACGGAATGCATCTATCTAAAGAAATGAGCCCTAAGACGCAAGCGGAGATAGATGACATGAAAGGTGTTCCGTATGCTGTGTACGAGACCGGATATCTGCTTTGCCGTGGGCATGGTAGCAAGATATCAAAGTAATCCCGGGAAAGACCATTGGACTGCCGTAAAGTGCACCTTGAGGTATCTAAAAAGAACTCGTGAGCGGATGCTGATTTACCAGTCAGATAGTCTTGTGCCCGTGGGATACACAGACTCGGATTTCCAATGAGACATAGACTCAAGAAAGTCAACCTCGGGTAGTGTGTTTTGCATGGAGGAGGAGCCATTTCATGGAGAAGCGTTAAGCAGAAATGCATTGCCGATTCGACCATGGAAGCCGAGTATGTAGCTGCTTGTGAAGCAGCGAAAGAGGCAGTTTGGCTCAAGAACTTCTTAGTAGACTTGGACGTTGTTCTGAATTTGCCCGACAAGATAACTGTCTTTTGTGACAATGCCGGAGCAGTTGCAAATTCAAAGGAACCGAGAGCCCACAAGGCCAGCAAACACATAAAAAGAAAATACCATCTTATACGAGAAATCGTTAAGATAAGAGATATAAAGGTGGCAAAGATAGCGTCGGGAGACAACCTAGCTGATCCATTCACAAAGGGTCTGCCTCAGAGTACATTCGAGAGACATGTGGATGGAATGGGAGTCAAGACTATTGCCAATCTGCTTTAAGTATAATTGGGAGGAATTATTAGGTTAGTGTAGGTTGACATGAGATGTCACGTAGAGCTACTACACTAAGACATGCATGATGTATACTAAAAAACAGACTTTAAGTATAAGTGGGAGATTGTTGGAGTTATACATGAAAGTATGCTTTTACTTTGTATAACTCGTGTATCAAACACTTGTTTTATGAGAATAATTCTTTTATCGCATATGCTTTAGATATGATTGAATGTTGAATATTTGTTGCAAACAGTTTATAATAGTACTAGTTACATTGTAGTTAATGTGGTGATACCCGATCACGGAAGACAACATTAACAGTTTCCTTGTAACTAAACGTACATTTTCACGACCTAGGTGGAATTGAACAATCCACCGTGAAAGGTCGATGTGTAAGTCTCAGATTGGTCTGTCTTGACTAAGAGATTGCACTAGCACATTTAGTATGTGTTGAAGAGGACCTACATCGAGGATAAATTCTTCTGTTCTGAAATGTGAAGAATTAGACCTCAGTGGTTATTTATTTCTTAATCTCCGTCACTTAAATAGGACCGTGTGTGCTTAATGGTTACTGCTTTAATTCATGTTGGGTGAGAATCATTGTGACTTCGAACCTTGTGCTTTGGGCAGTAATATTAATCATACGACGGTTGCTAAGATTTAATACGGAGAAACGCGTGCGAGTACGGCTCGTGTGATTAGTCCCCTTGGTGGGCTCAGAAGTTTTATCTACCAAATCTTGCAAGTGAAGAATCAGTTTCTTCGGTACGGATAATAATGTTGAGTTGTCTTTACTCCAAGGTGAAGTATATTAATTAATTTAGAGTTATTCAGAAGCTTAATTAATTAATGGTCTTAATAATCTTAAATGCGGGAAATAATAACTGGGAGCCCATATTATCGTAATATGGATTAAGATGGATAGTGCAATATTAATTTATTAGTGGTAATAATTAATATTAATGGATTGAATTATATTGGAGCTCAATATTGAAATTCAGAAGTCCATTAGGAGGTCCAATCTTAATTCTCCTTAAAGGTCCCTCAAGTAGCCCATTAAGTAGCCCAATAATGATAAGATGATTAAAATAAAAAGATAATATTATGCTGATTTTCTCCTTATTTTTTTCGAAAATTGTGTATCAAGAGAAGAATAGATTTTGTTGTTTTTCTTGGAAAGATATTATGGAAGATATGTATTCTTGGAATACAAGAATATCTCATATATTCAAGAAAGATCCAAATCTTGGCTTCTTCACTTGTAATTTTCGAAAATTACATATTTATAAGGTGAGTGAGATTTTTGTGGAATATTTTATTTTGGAGAAAAGAATATATGAGATATATTCTTGATTTCTTAGAGTCTAAGAAAAGATTTTTTCCAAAGCCCATATACCACCATATTTTTTGCCATCACTTTTTATAAATAGGGGATGATTATTTCATCCCCAAGTACATAATTCCATGTGTTGGAAAAATCAAGAGCATAGATATTTTTCTTTTTCCTTAGTTATTTAAATTACTTTAAAGCATCTCCCACCAGTGATCAAGTAAGGCGAAAGGGAAATACTTGAGAAGGTTTTTGGGTTGATAAAGCGTGATCGTGATTGTCCCGTTTATTCAAAGGCCAAGTCTACAAGAGGTACGTAAGTCACATAAATTCTTGTTTATTCCGCTTAGATTTTATGTGAATTAATTCAACATGCATGATGTTAAATTAGTTGTTGGAATTATTATTTGAATTATTAGGATTAATTCATGCTAGTTGTTGGGACATTGTCAGATTTGATTAAGATCCCAAAGCCCCTGAAAAGATGATTGCCTTAATCTGTCTTTGTCAGGCTAGTCTTGGTTAGGATTAGTACTTAGTCATTTTACACTTCACAGGTACTCAGTGAGAGGAGAACTCACTGGAGACAATCAAGACTCAGCGCCTGAAGACGAAGAGAACCATCCTGAACTTATGGCAGTCTTCTAAGCTGGCTGAGTAAGTGTCAGTGATGAAGAGTATGACCCTGAGGTCATTACTAACTCAGCCCTGAAGGGAACGGGATGTCACTGAGTTAATGGGAAGACTTGGAGTAGAGCCAAGCAATACAAAAAGAATCTCAGCGTCAGGACAAGACTGGTGGGCTCAAGACAAAATGAACTTAATAAGACAAGCCTGAAGCTCAGGAATAAGTTCTGATATTCTCACCAACCTGATGACGTGGACCAATCCGAGAAGGACACGCACGTACGGAACCTGACATGAAGACTGAATTCAAACTGCATATTCAATGGGCAAGCATTTAATGTGCATTTAATGCAAATACCAAATCCATGCAAGGACGGCTGCTGCATGAAGATATGTCCATTTGAAGCCACTCTACATAGATGACTCGAAGGCTATCTCTCCAACAGATAGTTTTTCAAATCACCTATAAATACAGAAGACCTTGAACCCATTCAAGGTTACGGGAGATTTCCAAGCCAGAAATTACTCAAACTCTCAAGCATTCAAAGTATTCAACCTTTAAGAGAAGCACTCGAAACCTTCTAAATTTCCCAAGTGTTTCTTAGCAGTTGAGAGTTATTCTGTATTCCAAGAGCTAATTAGAATTATCTCAAGCTTAGAGAGATTATCCAATCCTTAGCATAGCTTTGCCTTGTAAGGATAATCTCAACTTAGTTGGAATCCAAACTGAAACCAAAACCCTAAAATAGGCTTGTTGGGAGTAAGTCAGTTAGAGTGTTAGTAAGTGGAGTTGTATAGATCAGTGAGGTTAGCTGGTCTTGGTGCACCTTGGCACGTTAAAAACAAGAATCCCTTGAGTGGATTTCCTGTTAAGTCAGGCCGTGGACGTAGGAGCTTGAGACTCTGAACCACGTTAAACTCCTTGTGTTCTTACTGCTTTGATATTGCACATACTTGCTATATTACTTGTTCATTCATTGCATTCAAGTTTATCAGGCCTGAATCAATCAGGCTGATCTTCAAAAGAGCACTGCCCTACTAAACACTCTTCAGATTTGAGTAAAACAAGTTTTTCAGAAAGCAAACTAAACAAGACTTTAAACTTTCAGGGCTCAAACATTTCCGCACTGAACTTGAACTGATAGTTAGCCAACTGACCCGCACCAAGTGTAGTCAGTAGGTGTGTTATCAGCTCCTAGTTCTTTACCACTCTGAGCAATGGGGACTCAGTCAGTTTTAAGGTTGAAAAATTGGTATACGTGTATTCCCCCCATACACGTATTCCTCAGTCTTGTACCGGGACCAACAAGTGGTATCAGAGCAGTGGTTCGAAAGACCACTGACTTTGAATACTAATAGTTTCAGAGGAGAAACTGTTGGTGGTCACTGAACAGATCTGAGTTTGCTTTTCATAAAACTCGCATCATCATGACTTCGAGGAGACTTGAAGCTTCGTTACCTGAATTCTCTGTGTCTAACTTTGTCTATTGGAAGTTCAGATTAGAAGCACATCTAGATGCCATCCATGACCAGATGCCGCGTGTACTCAGGGAGGGACCGATCAAGATCACTATTCCTAACGTCAGAGGACTGGGATATGAGGATCTTGCGATTGGCGTGCAGGTTCCTAAAGAAAGGAAAGACATGACCAACGATGAAATCAAGATGGTGGGACTTGACAACGGCGCCAGAAACATCATCTTGCACACGGTGCCCTTCGAGGAGTCAGCCAGGCTGATGAACTTAAAGACGGCAAAGGAGGTCTGGGATGAGCTGACAAGGATGTGTGAGGGATCTGAAAAGATCAAGGAGAACAAGAGAAACATTGCCATTCAGAAATTCGAGGCGTTCGAGATGCTGCCTGACGAGAGCATAGATCAAATGGAGTCTAGATTCATCAAGTTGATGAATGAGTTGGTGATGCTGGACAAGGACGTCCCAAGGAGAGATGTTGCTTCAAAGATCCTGAATGCCCTTCCTGAGAGATGGGACAACAGTGTAATTATGCTTAAGAACACTCAGGATATGAGTAACATAACTTCTGCTTTACTTTTTTCCAAAGCGCTTGAATTTGACCTTAACAAGAGAAAGAAGAAAGTTCAGTCAGAAGAGGAAGTGAAGGAGAAAACTCCTGAGAAAAGTGTGGCGTTCAAGGCCAGGTCTGAACCTGTTGAGCCCTCATCAAATTCTTCATCAAAGTCACTGATGGAGATGAGCAGGGAAGAACTCGCTGAGGAGTACAGCCTGATGGCCAGACGATTTGACAAGCTCAATTCCAGGTTTGGTCGTTATAAAAAGTTTTATCAAGACTCACGTGACAGGAAACCTGAAGGAACCCACCAAAGCTCAAGGAGATATGAGGAGCGAAGGAATACTGACCAGAGGAGAGAACGTGGTGATGAAAGAAGATATTCTGAACCAAAACCTGAAAGAAGAGACGAACAAAGACGTACTCGCGATGATAGATATCCAACAAAGACTGAAAGCTCACCAAGAACCAGGGAACCTGACTCAAGGAGGAACCCTGAACCGAGAAAAGAAAGAGTGAGAAGGTAGCATGTTACAACTGTAACAAGATTGGTCACTATCAGTACGACTGCCCGGAGCTGAGTGCGAGGGAGAGAGAGGAAAGGAGAGCCACTAGGGATCTAAGATCTGCTGATCGGAGAGCGATGGTTGCTGAAGATGCAACAGATTCTGACGGTCCTGCTGAAAGGTCACCTGAACTCTTCTCAGATGACGAGTACGATGATGTCTGTCTGATGGCTAGGGATGAGCCTGAGGTAACATCAAATTCTGTTTGTGCTTCTTACACTGGTCAAAATCCTGAGCTTAGCTCAGAGTCAGTTAGAGAAATGAACCTTCAGATCTGTCTTGATCAATTGATGGTTGATTTCTACAGACTGCAGGAAACTAATGTCTTCTTGGTTGAGGAGAACAAGAAATTGAGTACTGAAGTTCAAAACCTGAATGAACAACTCACTCAGTCTGATCTTAAAGAATCAGCTCAGATTGTGAGACTAACTCAGGAAATTGATATGATCAATTCTGAGCGTCTCCCAAGAGAGAAGATTCTGAAAGAATTGGCTGAGGAAGAGCTGGTCAGGAAGGAAGAGCTGAAAGCACTTAAGAGTAAGTTTGATGACCTCTTTACCAGACATGAAATCCTGAAAAAGAGTGAGGACTCTCTCAAGAAAAAGGTTGCAGCAATGAATAAATCCTCAGTGGCTAGAGAGGAAATAAATAGCAACCAGATACTTGGGAACAAGAAAAAGGGACTTGGATATGTTCCTGAGAAATCCTCACAAGGTCAGTCTCATGTTGCTTTAGGGAGCAACACTGAGAGGGTATTTGTTCAGACAGGCCAGAGTGTACCTAAGGTTGTGCTCCAGGCCCGTCAAACTGATAAGGGCAAGGAAACCGTTGACACAGTCAGGGTTGCTCCTAAGGTAGCTAAGCCAAAACCCAAGGGAAAGGTAAAGCAACCTACGGAAGCCCCTGAGAGCTCAGGCCAGGGAAAACCTCAGCGAAAGCAGAGGAAGACTCAGGCCAAGAGCCCTCAGACTGGTCAGCGAGGGTACCATCATGCTTGGCAATATCCACAGGGAAGGCCAAATATGATGACACCCCCGTGGTTTTGGCATCCTGAGGCCTTTAACTGTTTTCCATTTCCCCACTTGCCTAGGGGAAATAGAAATCAGGGTCCTTATCAAGAACAAGGCCCAAGACCTGCTGCACCCAGACCTAGGGAGAACAGGAAGCCAGCCCAAAAGGCACCCACTCAGGCTCCTGCGAAGCCTAAGTCTAACACTCATACACCATCTTCCTCTAAGGCAAAGAAGAAGAAAGTTGTGTATGTCGATGTTTCAGCTCTGAGGCAATCAGGGTTGTGAAGCAAGTCTGGATCCCGAAGGGTACAGCTGACACAATAGGACCCAACACCCAATGGGTACCTAAAGCCTGATTTACTTGCAGGCGACTGTGGATCACAACAAGAGGAGAGAAGACTCAATCAAAGCTGTTTGGTACCTAGACAGTGGTTGCTCAAGGCACATGACTGGAATGAAGAGTCTTCTCCAAGAGTATCAAGCTAAAGATGGTCCACAGGTAACCTTTGGTGATAACTCAAAAGGTGTTACTAAAGGTTTTGGTGTTCTAATTATAGGTACAGTCAGAGTGGAAAATGTGTCCTTTGTGGAAGGACTGAAGCATAACCTGCTGTCAGTAAGTCAATTCTGTGACAAAGGGTTCAGTGTTGAGTTCTCATCGAATACATGTTCAGTCAAGGACAAATCAACACAGGTGCTTCTATCAGGTATAAGGAAAGGTAACGTTTATCTCGCTGATTGGAGCAGCACTATTCCTAATACCTGTTTTATTGCTAAAAGCTCTCTAGAGCTCAGTTGGTTATGGCATAAAAGATTAAGCCACCTGAACTTCAAGATTCTTAACAAAATTTCTAGACAGTCACTTGTTGATGGTCTACCTAATGAAGTTTTTAGCAAAGATCATGTGTGCAAAGCTTGTCAGGAAGGGAAGCAGGTCAGAGCATCATTCAAAGAAAAAGCTTCTTACTCCACTGACAGGATACTTCAGCTCTTGCACATGGATTTGTTTGGTCCCATAACACCTGTGAGTATGAATGGTAGAAAGTATACCCTTGTGGTTATTGATGATTATTCTAGATATACTTGGGTTATTTTCTTGTTAAATAAGAAGGAAACACAGGTGAAGCTTCCAGAGTTGCTCAGGAGACTCAGCAATGAGAAGAATCAGTCCATTACTAAGATCAGATCTGACAAGGGCACTGAATTTATAAATTCATATATTTCTGACTTCTGTAATGAACTTGGTATAGCTTATGAGACTTCTGCAGCTAGAACCCCACAACAGAATGGTGTCGCTGAAAGAAGGAACAGGACACTGAAGGAGGCTGCAAGGACCATGCTGGCTGAGTCAGGATTGCCCAAGAAATTCTGGGCTGAGGCAATCAACACTGCATGCTACACTCAGAACAGATCCATGCTGAACAAGCAACATGCACAGACCCCATATGAGACATGGAACAAAAGGAAACCTCGTATTTCTTATTTTCATGTATTTGGTTGTAAGTGCTTCATCCTCAACAATGGGAAGACCCAGTTGAAAGCCTTTGATAGCAAATCTGATGAAGGAATATTCTTAGGATATTCTGAAGTTAGTAAAGCCTTCAGGGTTTACAATTGTAGGACCCTTGTTGTTGAAGAATCACCTCATGTTGTCTTTGATGAATCTGCTAATGAGTTTAGGGCAAAGGTGTTGAATCCTGACTCTGAGGAGGTCACAAGGAGTGTGACAAGGCTGAGCTTGAAGAATCAACCTGATCCCAAGATCAAGACTGTGCCAATTCCGAGATGGGATGATGATGACGATCAGGATGATGAATCAGGTGCCACTCCTAAGCCCAGCACATCAGGGATTGTTGAGCCTCAGACTGAGGAACAGGCTCAACCTGAGGTAAGCACCGTCTATGAAGATGATGTTGCAGCTGAGACGGTTCCTGAGTCACCTCATCAAGGGGGAATCAATGTTCTTGACATTGAACTTATTAATCCATTTGGCATAGACTCAGGATCATCCCCTTCTGTTCAATTTCCTGAATTTTATGAACCTGTAGACACTAACATTGCAGGTACTTCAGGAACAACTCCTGGCAAAAGAACTTGGTTAGAAGATCATCCCATTGATCAAATCATTGGTGATCCAACTGAGGGAGTCAGGACCAGACGGTTCCATGGTGAGAGTGCATTGTTCTGTTGCTTTCTCTCTGAGCAAGAGCCTCAGAACATTGAAGAAGCTCTCACTGACTCGAACTGGATCATTGCCATGCAAGAGGAGTTGAATCAGTTCACAAGGAATCAGGTTTGGGAACTGGTGGATAGACCTAGGCATCAAGGTGTGATTGGTACCAAGTGGGTCTTTAAGAACAAGAAGGATGAGAATGGTGTTGTGGTAAGGAACAAGGCTAGACTGGTTGCAAAAGGGTATTGTCAGTCTGAAGGAATAGACTATGATGAGACTTTTGCTCCAGTGGCTAGGTTGGAAGCTATCAGGTTGTTCCTTGCATATGCAACATACAAGAAGTTCAAGGTGTATCAAATGGATGTCAAGAGTGCCTTCCTGAATGGTGTACTCAATGAAGAGGTATATGTTGAACAACCTCCCGGGTTTGAGGTTGGAGATAGAGTATACCATTTGAAGAAAGCACTCTATGGACTTAAGCAAGCACCAAGAGCTTGGTATGATACCCTCTCTCAATTCCTGATAGACCATGGGTTCAAGAAAGGAACTGTGGATAGAACCTTGTTCAGGATCACTGAAGGTGATGACATTCTCTTGGTCAAGATTTATGTGGATGACATAATATTTGGATCACCAAATCATCAGCTCTGTGAGAAATTCTCTAAGTTGATGACTGGTAAATTTGAGATGTCCATGATGGGAGAGATGAACTTCTTCTTAGGATTGCAGGTCAAACAGACTGATCAAGGTATATTCATTAATCAGGCCAAGTATACAAGAGACTTGATTCATAAGTTTGGTGTTCAGAACAGCAATCCAGCAAGGATCCCTATGAACACAAATTGGAAGATGGATCCTGACACTGAAGGGACTTCAGTAAATCAGACTGAGTATCGTGGGCTGATAGGTTCTTTATTGTACCTGACTGCAAGTAGGCCTGACATTACGTTTGCAGTTGGTGTGTGTGCTAGGTATCAGTCTGATCCCAAGAGAAGTCATTTGGAGGCTGCTAAGAGGATACTTAAGTATTTGAAAATGACAGTCAATATGAGACTATGGTATCCTTCAGATGACAACTTAGAACTGACAGGTTATTCAGATGCAGATTATGGAGGTTGTAGGATTGATAGGAAATCAACCTCAGGGACATGTCAGTTTTTGGGAAGTAAGTTGATCTCGTGGTTTAGTAAGAAGCAGAATTCAGTGGCTACATCCACGACTGAGGCTGAGTATATGGCTGCAGGTAGTTGTTGTGCTCAGATTTTATGGTTGAGGCAACAGTTGAGGGACTACCAAGTGTTTGCTAATCAGGTTCCAATCTATTGTGACAACAATAGTGCTATAGCAATTACTCAGAACCCAGTGCTTCACACAAGGTGCAAGCATGTGGATATTAGACACCACTTCATTCGAGATCATGTGGAGAAGAAAGATATCAGGATGGAGAAGATTCACACTGACAGGCAAAGAGCTGACATCTTAACCAAGCCTCTTGCTGAATCGAGGTTTATGGAACTATCAGTGGAATTAGGACTCTTAGATCCGGGAGAGCAGTCAGTGTAGGGTTCTAGGGGGAACTCAGGCCAGACTCGACTCAGCGAGGTATCAGGGTGCTACAATGTCTCCCTGACAGGTACGAGTTCTAACCTGACTCTTGTGAATTTCAAGCGTCTCCCTGAGTCCTTCGTCCTGAAAATCTTTATTAAATGCATTCCGTTCTCATTAAAAGGGCGCCTTTTCATATTTAAACCCACGCGCACGGAGCATTTAATGCTACAGTTACTTTTTCATATACGTGTCCGTTTTATACGGAATATGACTGACATGGGGTTTAATTGAACCTGAGATTAATCCTGGCCCCTCATTTCAAAACCTTTCAAATTCAGGGATCAATCTCAACCCCACGTTTGAGTAACTGACTTAGTCTTATCAATCAAGAGTGCCATTCGAGGTTTTTACGCAAACACAACGCACAATCTGCACACTGAGTTTTCCCTTGCTCAAACATAGATAACTCTTTCGAAAAATCTCTTCCTTTCAAAATAATGGCATTCCTAGATTCCAATTGGACAACCGACAAGATTGTCGACGTTGTCGAGAAGAAACTGGTACACATGGAGCAAGTCATCTCCATGGAAGGTATCTGTCTTACGGTTGAGGAAATCAAACTCGTATTTAAATGGATTTCCAATGCCGGGTTGGAAACATACTTCACCACTCGACCCATTTCCGTGCTCCCAAGAACAGTTGTGGAAGCATATTTGAATATGTTCTTGCGGAAGGGGGAAGTTTTCACAAAGGTGACTGCGTTGAAGCCGACGGGAGAGAAGGACGGCGACGGCGAACCTCTTTACAACACAGAGGTGGTCACTATCAACTTCAGGCAGACGGTGAGGGTTCAAGCTGCCTTTCTCAGGTATCAACCCAAGAACCTACAAGGAGAACTCAGAGGGAGAGTTTCTTGGGAAATGGACCAAGTCAGGGTCATCGGAGTTCAGGGCTCGCCAGAACAAGAGTACGTTAAAGCCTGAGTATAGAGCTCTGGTGGACTTGGTATCCAAGATGGTGATGGGTGCAACTGGCTCTCACGAGCAATTGAGTCTGCCCAAGCTGAGACTCATGGGAGCTATCGTTGATGGAGTAGAAGCGAACTGGGAGCAGCTCTTCCTCGATCAACTCCATCAGGCAGGATTGGACAAACTTACGCGAGACGAGGAAAAGAAGCACATTTCCGTCAGTGCCATCTTGCCTTTCGGCACGAGGATGTCCATCCTGATTGCTCATGCTTGCCATGGGTATACCTTCGACTTCGAGGATAGTCTCTCCTCGAAGAAGGTAATGTTTTCCTCACTGAGTGATACTTATTCAGTGCTAGGGCTGACTGATCCCAATGCGAAAGCAAAGGGTCAGGCCAAAAAACCAGCTGGTAAGGCCAAGAGGGTGGCAACCAGTCTCATTGAACGAGTAGATGACCTCCTTGAGAGGAGTAAGGATGGTGAGGAGGTTGCTGCTGAGGAGGTGGAGCAGCCTGAGGTGGAGATGGCTGAAAAGAGGAAGAAGGTAAGGGTCGTGCTAGCAGGGAAGAGCACGAAGTCAGGGACTGAGTTTGATCCCAAGAAGGCCGGGTCTGAGGCTGAGGGATCTGACGATGACGTCAGAAAGGAGGGTGCTCAGGGAGAGAGGCCCCTAAAGAGACTTATGAAGGGAATAAAGAAATCCCCTGCTAAGAAACTACCTGAAGTGAGTGAGAGGGAGAAGTCAAGCTCTCCTGGAGCATCTGACTTGGAGGAAGTAAGAAAGACTGTCGAGACGGCTGAGTCGCTGCAGCCTGAGACAGCACCCACTCTAACACCCCCACACCCTGAAACCCAAACACCTTCCATCCCTAACCCCACACCTCAAACTCCCCAACCACCCCAAACCTCAGAGCCAAATCATCCTACTGAGTCAGCGCCTTCAACTTCACACATAAATGAGCCTGACCAGTCAGCTGAGCCAAATATTCCAAACCCCTCAGACTTTCCCTCATACCCCAATCCCAAGGACTGCCCCAAATCCATTCCAACTGAAGAGGATGAATTCCTTGAATTGGAGGAGGAGGAACTGGATGAACACATGGCAGGAGGGATACTGGAGAACACCCTCAGGGGGAACGCCACAGAATGGGCAGGGAAGTGCTGGCCTGGGCTATACAAGTACACTGAGCTGCTGGCGTATGTGATTGAGCTCAAGGTTTGGTTGGACTTCAAACAATCAAACATGCAGGAGCAACATATGCTGGTGGATGCTCATGGCAGGGAGCATTGGGAGACTGAAGAGGCCAAGATTTGCTCTTTCTTTGGACTGACTAGCTGGCTTCAACTTCTGAACTTTGATAATCTGAAGCAGTTAGTGGCTGAATTGATGTCCAAGAGCAAGGCTGACATCCTGTCAGGTGACGAAAAGGAGGATGAGGATGATGAAGGAGCTCCGAGTAGAGACCTGGAGAAGGCAGTGGAGGAAACTGCACAGGAAGTTGATGAGATGAACTCTGAGCCTCAGGCTCAGGGGGAAGGTGATAAGAACACTGGTGCCAAGGGTGGACCAGTGGCTGAGGATGTGGTGAACATCTCAGCTGCCGATGAGACATCTGTCGATGAAGGGATTCCCTGCCCTGAGACAAGAGAGGAAGATGTTGAGGCATTCAAGGAGACTCTCAGTTCCGAGGGACTTGCTCCCAAGGTTCAAGTTAGCTTAGCTGAGCCTGAGGAGGCGGCTATGACTACTTCACAACTGCCTTCAGTGCACCTTGAAGAAGGGACTGATGCTGCAGGGGCTGACAAGGGAAAGCAGCCAATCACTGAGGCGGCCGTTGATGATGAGGATGTGATCATAACCGGGGTCGGACGTGCTGAATTCACCAGCATAGTGGAGGTCAAGCAGGAGAAAACCTCAGAAAATCTAGCTGAACTTCAGGAGGAGGTAATGAGGCTACGAGCTGAGAAAGAAGAAGACTCCAAGGCCCTGGCGAAGCACATCAGGTGGACGAAGTCAGCTTACAACACCCTTGCTAACAGGGAGCTGATTTTGTTAAAGAAAACGATGACTGACACGGCCAAGTCAGTGAGGGATGAGAGGAAGCGCACCAAGAAGATGCTTAGGAATACTCTCAAGAAGCTTGAAGAAAGGGATGCGATCAGGGACGAGAAGATGAATCAGGCAGTGGACAGGCTTGCAGTTCAGACTGGAGCTATTGTCACTCAGGCCCTGAAGGACTCAGCGTCCAAACTGGAGCTGGAGTCAGGGAAGCTGGATCGCACCTCTCAGTCAGTGGCAGAGACTTTGGCAAAGGCCACTGAGGAATCGGCAAAGATACTAACTGAGGCTAGCAGAGTCAGCGGTGAGTCCTTGAAGGTGGAGGAAAGGATCACAAAGGCTGAACAAAGACTCCAACTCTCCATGGAGGTCTTTGAGAAGAAAGTCAATGCTGCTATCAGTTCAGTTTCTTTTGCAGGCACTGGGATTGCCACGTGAGTTGAGATGCTGAAGGAGGGCGTTTTGGAAGTACAATCCTTAGCCTCTTTTGTTATCAACAGTGGAGCTGAGTCACTCCCATCCCAGGCCAATGATGATGCCAAAAATGGGGAAAAGAAGAAGAAAATATCCCGCCCTGAGGCATCGGAGGCAGTCAATCAAGGTGAGACCGTTCTAGCTGACCCTGAAGCCAATCCTGAAGGAAACATCTTAAGGGTGAGGAAGTCAGCTAGGCTAGCGGTGGTGGAAAAGGAAGGAGAAGAAATTGTTGCCAAGCTGAGAGAGGAGGCAACAAAGGCAAAGGCTAATGAACCTTCCAAGCAACAACCTGAGCCAGTTCAGAGATCGTCTCCCATGAGCTCAAGGAAGAATCCCATCACTTACTCAGGTGAGTTGGTTGCGGAGCTATGTGCTGAAGCGTGGGGGGATCAATCTGAAAAATCTGAGGCTATGCGCAGAGCTGAAATTGCTCAGAAGGAGAAGATGCGCATCTTAGAGAAGAAGGTTGAGAAGCTGACGGATATCACTGAGCTTCAACAACGTGAACTAGATGATGCAGTGATCAGCTTGCTAAGGAGGAAGAAGGCGAAGCCTGAGCCAAGGAAGTACAGGAAGAAGCCAACAGTTAGGAAATCAACAATTCTTCAAGTCAGAAGGCCAGAATCAGGAGCAAGGGAAGCTTTTGTTGATGAGTTCGTCTCAGAGACATTGAAGGAGTTTTGGACTGATGCAAGGGATGAATTTGTTAGACTGTGGTTTGTTGTGAAGAAGTGGGGCGACACTGACGATATCAATGCCCACTTCACTGACTACATGATGGACAATCATCCTGAGCTATTCCAGAAGATCTTGGAGGAGGCTGAGGCAGCTCAAGTTCAAGTGAAGGCTCCTGAGTTCACCATTCGAGCTCCTCCCTTGGTTCCTGGAACTCAAAAGCATGATACAAAGGCCATTATGATGGAAGTCTTGAAGATAGCCAAAGCTGAAGGGTACGTGAATCAACCTGGAAGACTTGACGAGCTGAAGGCAAGAGTTTATGCAGGATATGGACTCAAGCCTGAAATGAGATTAGTCTAGGTGTTCACAGGCTTCTTTGTAATAGATTAGATTCATTGTAATCATTTCCACATCAATCAATGAAATCTATTATTTTTGCCCACAGACAAAAACTCATTGTCTTTTTGGCTGTTGTTTAAAATTCTGTACTTTATCAAGAATTGCTCTAACATTGTCTTATCTTATAGATAGGTTTATCTTGTTTCCTCTAAGTGTTTTGAGGATCTTTTTAGTGTTTTGGCATCATCAAAAAGAGGGAAATTGTTGGGACATTGTCAGTTTTGATGAAGATCCCAAAGCCCCTGAAAAGATGATTGCCTTAATATGTCTTTGTCAGGCTAGTCTTGGTTAGGATTAGTACTTAGTCATTTTACACTTCACAGGTACTCAGTGAGAGGAGAACTCACTGGAGACAATCAAGACTCAGAGCCTGAAGACGAAGAGCACCATCCTGAACTTATGGCAGTCTTCTAAGCTGGCTGAGTAAGTGTCAGTGATGAAGAGTATGACCCCTGAGGTCATTACTAACTCAGCCCTGAAGGGAACGGGATGTCACTGAGTTAATGGGAAGACTTGGAGTAGAGCCAAGCAATGCAAAAAGAATCTCAGCGTCAGGACAAGACTGGTGGGCTCAAGACAAAATGAACTTAATAAGACAAGACTGAAGCTCAGGAATAAGTTCTGACATTCTCACCAACCTGATGACGTGGACCAATCCGAGAAGGACACGCACGTACGGAACCTGACATGAAGACTGAATTCAAACTGCATATTCAACGGGCAAGCATTTAATGTGCATTTAATGCAAATACCAAATCCATGCAAGGACGGCTTCTGCATGAAGATATGTCCGTTTGAAGCCAATCTACATAGATGACTCGAAGGCTATCTCTCCAACGGATAGTTTTTCAAATCATCTATAAATACAGAAGGCCTTGAACCCATTCAAGGTTACGGGAAATTTCCAAGCCAGAAATTACTCAAACTCTCAAGCATTCAAAGCATTCAACCTTTAAGAGAAGCACTCGAAACCTTCTAAATTTCCCAAGTGTTTCTTAGCAGTTGAGAGTTATTCTGTATTCCAAGAGCTAATTAGAATTATCTCAAGCTTAGAGAGATTATTTAATCCTTAGCATAGCTTTGCCTTGTAAGGATAATCTCAACTTAGTTGGAATCCAAACTGAAACCAAAACCCTAAAATAGGCTTGTTGGGAGTAAGTCAGTTAGAGTGTTAGTAAGTGGAGTTGTATAGATCAGTGAGGTTAGCTGGTCTTGGTGCACCTTGGCACGTTAAAAACAAGAATCCCTTGAGTGGATTTCCTGTTAAGTCAGGCCGTGGACGTAGGAGCTTGAGACTCTGAACCACGTTAAACTCCTTGTGTTCTTACTGCTTTGATATTGCACATACTTGCTATATTACTTGTTCATTCATTGCATTCAAGTTTATCAGGCCTGAATCAATCAGGCTGATCTTCAAAAGAGCACTGCCCTACTAAACACTCTTCAGATTTGAGTAAAACAAGTTTTTCAGAAAGCAAACTAAACAAGACTTTAAACTTTCAGGGCTCAAACATTTTCGCACTGAACTTGAACTGATAGTTAGCCAACTGACCCGCACCAAGTGTAGTCAGTAGGTGTGTTATCAGCTCCTAGTTCTTTACCACTCTGAGCAAAGGGGACTCAGTCAGTTTTAAGGTTGAAAAATTGGTATACTGTATTTCCCCCCCCCCCCCCCATACACGTATTCCTCAGTCTTGTACCGGGACCAACACTAGTAATAATTGTATTTAAATTCGTATTTAAATTTCATCCCGAATGGATTCCGGGCACCCCTATTTTTCCCAACATGGAGTAGATTCGCCATGACTCTCCGGCATATCAACCACCATTGTCTTGACCTTGGCCTTCTGGACTTGAGCATTATCAGCTTCATTAAGTTGCTAGTCCCTGGTCTTCTCGTATCTTTAAACATCAGTAGGGTCAGGCCCAACTCTCCCATGAGAAGGATCAAGCTTCCCCTGTTGTTTCTGCAAGGCTTGCAGCATTGCATTTGTGCGAGCAAGGTCGTCGGGGTTGCGGGTTAAGGCTTCCAACTCTGCTAGCATGTTTCGACTGTTCGTCGGCCCATTTCTAATTATGGGTTGGGGATCTTGTACTCGACGACCAGCTGATGACGCCCTGGTCGGCGAGACCCTATTCGTATGGTGTGAAGACTGTGTTTCCCTTGTGTGGATTGAAGTGTTTTAGCGTGTGTAGAAAGAGTATATGTGTATTTGTGAATTTTTACTTACTTTTATTCATGAAAATTTATGGTTTTAATACAATCTCCAAGTACGAGGTTGGATGACTCTTGCTCTCCCAAGTGTGCATGCTTGACACATGGAGAGTTGACTATTTGACCTTATCTAAGCTAATTTATATCCTCTAAGCTGGATTAGCTCGTATTAGTGAGCTGCTCGTCTCATTTGGACTTGACCATGAGGAGTTCTTAGCTTGATTTATTGATCGGTCTGCTTTCAATCTTGGCTCTTTGGCTAAAGTAGCTCGCCATGGTCTTTTTTGTCTTCGGGAGATACCCATTTCGGTGTTTCTCGCTTGTCAAAGTAGTTCGCCCATTAATAGTAGCTCGTTCGGATGTAGTTGTTCGGCTTCTCTGAATTTGATCTATTTAATCTCTCTTTTCTAAAGGTTAATCATTTTAATCTTGCTCGTTCTAAGTGTAATGTAGCTCGCGTATCAACACTTGAAGTCAATCTTATAAATATTATGTGAAGATAGAAAGTAAAATAAATTTACAATTATAGTTTTATAAAAATAATATAATGTAATCCAATTACATAAATGAAATAAATTAACTTATTTAAAAAAAATTAAAAATGCATTACAAAGTATAAAAAAAATTAATTTAATAAAGTAAAATAATTTTAATTTTTATAAAATTAAAATATATTTAATTTAAATAGATATATGAAATTAAGATTTATAAATATTATGTGAAATTAGAAAGTAAAAAGAAACTTATAATTATAATTTTATAAAAAAATTAATGTAATTCAATTACATGAATTAAATAAATTAACTTACTTAAAAATAAAGTATAAAATATATTACAAAGTATAAAAACAAATTTAATTTAATAGTGTAAAATATTAGAAGTTTTATAAAAATACAAACAAATTTAATTTAAAAGGATATATGAAATTAAGATTTATAAATATTATGTGTGAAGTTAGAAAGTAAAAGAAACATATAATTATAATATTATAAAAAAATATAATGTAATTCAATTACATAAATGAAATAAATTAACTTACTTAAAACATAAAGTATAAAATATATTACAAAGTATAAAAAGAAATTTAATTTAATAGAGTAAAATAATTACAATTTTTATAAAAATAAAAACAAATTTAATTTAAATAGATATATGAAATTAAGGTTCATAAATATTATGTGAAATTAGAAAGTAAAAAAACTTACGGTGCTGCCCGTCCCCCTTATCGTCCCTCCCTTATTTTAGTACGGGGCGGGGGGGCTACAGCTAGAGCGAGTGATCGTTCGTTAACCTCACCCGAGGTTAACTCACTTGAAGAGCTAGTTTGTTTTATCCAGGAGTAGGAGGAGAACAGAGAGGAAGTTCGCCCTCGCCCTCAGTTATCGCCTTATCCAGCTGATTTAGTTTATGGTCCGGGCTCTAATACTCAGCACAAAGATGTCGTCCTTATTGCATTCCTTCAGGAATGCTCGGACGGGGAGCTCAATTAGCTCTTAGCTACAAGTCTTATACACTCATAAGTAGCTCCTTATTCTATTCCTTTCAGGAATAGTAGGAGCATTAACAAGAGATATGGTAGCTCCTTATCCAATTCCTTTTAGGAATTGTCGGAGCATTAGCATTAGCAGCTATATGGTGCTCCTTACTCCATTCCATCCTTTTGTTGGGAATAGTCGGAGCGTGTAGCTCAATAACTCTCTTTAGCCGCTGACCTAACCATCCCTCCCTTTTTTTTAGTACGGGATGGTTAGGCAGCTACAGGAGAACAATTTTATAAATACTATTTTAATCATTGACGGATTTGTATATAACGGAAAATCGATTAATTTCATTAAAGAAATACTTCTATTTCTGACTCCCAAAAATATGACATTTTGTTTTCTTTTCATTTTATCATCACCTAATTATTTTACATGTTAAAAACTTTATACTCACAAATTACTTAATTCATATATAAACAACACAATATGCAAAATACTCTTATTTTTATCTACTTTAGTTATATATATATATTTTTTTCTTTTACTAAATTGTTGAAAATAAATGACCATACTTTTTGGTGACATAGGGAGTATATCATATGCTTACTCAACTATAGATTTTATATGAAAATTGTTTATGACATGAGCCACTTTGCAATTTTATGAATACTATTCAATTTTTGATACTCTTGGTCAAATACTTAATAATTAATTCTTTTTAACTTGATAACTTAATACTTTAAACTTAAATACTTTAATACTATATGAACAAATAAATAAATAAAAGTTGTTGGATACTTATGACCAATTATATGATACTACTTAGCCGAATTCTTAATGCTCTTGATGAGATTTTTCATATTTTTAATCAAATATTTGATATAATAAAATTTCAAAACAATTTCATGTTAAGTATTATCATGTACAATTTTCATATACTTTATAATCTCCTGTCCCACAATAAATTTCATAATTTCTTTTTTCGTCCATCATACTATATTTTTCATACCTCTAAACTAGAAATAATATTCAATTATATAATCCTCAAAATACCATTTTATATTCCACTAACACCCCCAAAAAAACCAATTTTTTTTTTTTTATAAAAGATATATCTTTTTAGGTGTGAAGTCTTCCATGCTTAGGTATACTTCATGACTGCATCAAAAATCTAATCGCATATGATCTAGACATTAATGAGTGAAATTTAAAATATATGGATATGCTACGGTAAAAAAAAAAATCGTAGCTCAACTTATGTCCTTCCCTTTCCTTTTAATTAATTTTTTTAATTGAATTAATTGCACGGTACAAGTATATTCACACGAGACGTACTTAACTCTATAAATAATCCACGAGAGGTCTGCTGTGCTCTTTGTTTTACTTTGCAAAAATTGCATCTCGTGATTTAGCAACTTGAACACATCGCTTGAGTTACCGTTGGAGCTAAAATGTGGACAAAATTCATCAATAAATCACTGTCTAAATTCTTAACCACATTGTTTTGAAAGAGAATTAGTACTTAAAAAAATAGTCATAATAATACTATAAATAGTTACATGGGGAAATGCTATAATTTATTTAGTAGGTCTCCGGTAAAATTGCACAGTAAATTGCCTTACTAACTTGCAGATCAATTTCTATGAAGTTGTCAAATGTTTGAGTCAGAAATATTACTTGTTTGTTGAGACATTATTACTTGCTTGACCTATATAGTATGACGTCCAACATGTAATACTATTTACTCCCTTTTGTTCACAAATATTATGTCTATTTCTTATGGATAATTTTTTTTAAAAAGGTAAATAAAGTATATAAAATAATGGTATATTGGAATATTGTGTTATTCATTATAAATTAAGTGGTTGCTTGTGAGTAAAATCAATGATACGTGAAATAATTAAGTGATAGCTGAATGATGAAAAAAAATTGTTGAAATAAAAAACAAAGTAGACACACTTTTGGTGGAAAGAAGAAGCAACTTATAAGTAATACTCCATCCGCTCCAAACTCGTTTGCTACATTGCCAAAAAGGTTTGTCCCATACTCGTTTGCTACATCTATTTTTGGCAAAAAAAAAGTAACAATACTTTTTAATATTATATTTTTCATGCACTAATAACCAAAATCATCTACTTTATCATTTTATCACTTTAAATACTATAAACAACAATTTTCTTAAAACTCGTGCAAATAGTAAATGAGAAAATGAGTTTGCGACGGAGGGAGTAATGTTTAACATGCATAATAATACGTCTAAAAGCTAGTTTTTGAATACTATTTAAAATCTAAAATAATACTATTACATTTTATAGGTAAATGTATAACAATATCACACTATATATTTTATGGAATAATATTGTGCATTTGTGCTATTAAACTTTAAGGTATTACACCATTACACTTGATGATGTTATACTAAACCGTATTGCATTGCTTTTTTTTTTTCCCCTTCGTTTTCTTTTAGCATCAAATTTTATCATGGGAGCATCTGCCTCCCACTCTTCTTCCCTAACCACATATTACCCACAACTCCATCCCGTGCTCATTTATTGTCCTTGTTTGTGTCATTTCCCAAGTCTTAAATATATAACATCACTAATTTTCAGTAAATTATTTATTGAATTCAATAATTCCAATATATTGAAAATTATTAAAGTCACATTTCACAATTTTTAATTAAGGATATTTTTCGAATAGCATCTTTATTTACAAAATTGATTTTGCTTAAAAATCAAATCTAATTAATTTTATTAGATATTCAAATCACTAATTATCTCAGGAAGAACATGTCCCAGCTGTATACCCACGTATCATTAGCTTTACTCTTAATTAAGTGACAACTTTTTCTCAAAGTATTTAATTCGCAATAATTGATATAATGGATATAATCAAATCCGCTAGGAGTAAAATAATTGTTTGATGGTATTCCATGAGGATTTCCAATGGGCCAATATCTGGGAAACTAACCAATACAACTGGCCAATTGGAGAGCGTGTAAAAGTGTGACACCAATACTCTTCAAATTTGAAGAAGTTTGTCTAATACTTTGGCCTGCAGTATAATGAATATTTAATAATAATACTTCATTTTTGGGACAGATATATAGGGTTGTGGGTGGGGGATATTGGAGAATGATAATTTTTGTCTTGGTCGGCGACATCAAAACATGCAAAACTTTAAAATTAAACAAAAATAAATTAAGAGATAAATAAATAAATAAAAAATGCATGAATTAGATTAATTAGCACTCTAGGGCTTGTACAAACCTCGTTTTATATGGTAACACATGTCGTTTTAATGATTGCGTGAGGTATATATACAGCGACAGAGCCAAAAATATGAGTTAGGGGCCCAATTTAATAGATTAAATAAAAAAATTAAAATATATATTAAAATTATATTATAAATTTAAAAATTAATCTATTACATTATAATTCATTTATTTAATATAACTACATCAACATTCAAAATAATATTGATCTCGTTGTCTAATAAAAAGTTTATATATATAAATGGAGTCACCACATATAAATATGTGAATTTAGTATTAACCATGGAATGCTTTCAAAATAAAATTATTAATAATTGTAGGTTCAACAATAAAGGAAATATATAATTAAATAACTAATAACAATATAAATAAATTAAATTAAATAATTTATACTTAAAAAAAATTAAAAAGAAACGGAAAAGTGAATGGAAGTGTCAAAAGAGAAAAGGGAAAAACACGAAATTGCGACCAGAAGGAATCAAACCTGTTGGTCCCGGAAAAGTCTAAGATACGTGTAGGGGGGGGGGGGGGGGGGGATTACACGTATACAATTTTTTTTTCAACATGAGTCCTTCAACTCAAAGTTTAAGTGCTAGGCACTGAATAATAATACACATACTAACAACTCTGAAGCAAGTCAGTTGACTAACTATATATTTATAATTATGTCTGAGTGCGGAATGTGTGAGCCCTGAAAGAATTAGACTTGTTTAGTTATTTATGAAAACTGAGTTTTTCTTTTAAGAAGTCGTGGTTAAAGGGCATTGCGCTGAGTTTGCTAAGTCAGTCTGATTGATTCAACACTGACAAATTATGCGATGAGTGAATGATAAACAAGTAAGAACAATATCAAAGCAGTAAAGACTCAGAGCGGTTTAACGTGGTTCAGAGACTCAAGCTCATACGTCTACGGTCTTGATTGAACATGAGAATCCCTTAATGGATTGACTTGTTTTTAACGCGCCAAGGTACACAATGATCAATCACACTAATCCCTAGGATTTATGAGTTATAGTCCTCCTTCCTTAACAACTTTCTACCTCAACCAACAAACCTAACACTTACTCAACTTAGGGTTTTGGTTTTGGGTTGAATTCCAACTAGGGTGTGATAATTCTTACAAGACAAAGCTATGATAGGGATTGAATTATCACTCTAAGCTTAAGATATGTATATGAAAGCTCTTGGAATACAAATGACTCTAGACTGTAAGAAACACTTGAGAAATTTAGAGGGTTCCAAGTGCTTCTTTGAATGCTTGAATGCTTGAGAGTCTTGAGTAGTTTCTTGGCTTCGAAATTTCCTGTAACCTTGTTTGGGTCAAGGTCTTTTGTATTTATAGATAACTTTGAAAAACTATCCGTTGGAGAGATAGCCTTCTAATCACCTTTCTTGTAGAAGTACTTCAAACAGACATTTGCCTACATGCAGTTGCCTATTTGCATGGATTTGGTAAATGCATTAAATGCATGCCCGTTGAACTTTGCAGGGATGTCAGGTTCAAGTCTGGGTTTGTACGTGACTTGTCCTCCGCTGATTGGTCCACATCATCAGGTAGGTGAGAATGTCAGAACTCATTCTTCAGTTCAGTCTTATCTTTTTGAGTTCAGGGTTGTCCTCATTTACGTACATAGTCCAGCGTTGACATTCCTTTTGCTTGTTTGGCTCCTACTCCAAGTCTTTCCCAAATACTCAGTGCAGCCTGACTCCTTCAGGACTGATGAGTTAGCAATGATCTCAGGATCATGCTCTTCATCCTGACACTCAGTTAGCCAACTCAGAAAGACTAACTTAAGTTTAGTGATGGTGCTCTTGTGTTCTTCAGACTTCAGTCTTGAGTGTCATCAGTGAGTTCTCCTCTCACTGAGTAACTGTGAATATAAAATATTATAATCTATTATAATCCTATCAAGACTAGCCTGACTATTACACACTTAGGAAAATTTATTTTTTCAGGGTCTTTGAGATCAATTCAAAACTGACATTGTCCCAACAATATTCCCCGTTTTGATGATGTCAAAATACTGAAAAGATCCACAAAACACTTTGTGGAAATAATCCTATCTATAAGATAAAAATTCAGTGTTAGAGCAGTTCTTGATAAAGTACAGAATTTAAATGGATAGCCAAAAAGACAATTAGTTGTTGTCTGAGGGCAAATGTAATAGATTTCATAGATGTATTTCTTTTGTGTTACAATTAACCTATCTAGTATAAATTCCCTTAAGGGTACAATAAAATCTTACACATCTCAGGTAGGGATGTTAAATGGGTTGCGGGCGTAAACGGTCTCGGGCCTAATTGATTCATTTTAAACGGTCCACTAACACTCGAAATCAACCCTAACCCTAGCGGTCCGCGGGCTAAACGGGCCACTAACGGGATCCAAAAAAAACTAAAAAAATTAATTTTTAATATGAAATATAGACATGTAATTGCAATACGATGTCACTAAAACTTAAAATTCAAACATCGTTAAAAAATTCATGCAAATTACATTTAAATATTGTTCAACATTTCACTTTTTCATGAAATAAATTTATAACATCAATGACGATTTAAGAGGGGGCAGCAACCGACAATGGTGATTTGAGAGTCATGGCGACGATCGATAAACCCTAATTGGAAAGATAATAATGAAATAGGGATGGTGAAGTCCTACATTGCTCATAAATTTATAAAAATTACGTACATTGTTCATAAAATTCAAGTATTAATTAAATGGCTAAATTCAATTTCAAGTAATTTAATAAATTAACTAAATAAAAACTTGAATATATATATATATATCGGACAGTTGGACTTGGATTGAAAATTTGAAGTTGAAGTAAAATAGGTAAGTTACATACACGGTTGTAGTTGTATAAGTAAAATATATAAAAAGTAAAAAAAAAAATTGGGCTAAACAGGTTGGCCTGGTAGATCGGCGGGCTAGCCCATTTAGCCCTTGGGCTAAATGGTCCGGGCTAAAAAGACCCGATTTTAAATGGGCCATCAAATGCTTGGACCTAACCCTTGTTCGGTTCAGGGCTAAACGGGCCAGCCCGCCAACCTGTGGCCCGTTTAACACCTCTAATCTCAGGCTTGATGCTATAGCTAGAGTAGGCTCTCTCTTTCAGTTCTTCAACTCTCTTCAATTGGTTTAGGTACCCCTCAGTCTTGGCTATCTTCAACACTTCCTTCATAATCGTCCTTAAGTCGTACATAATCGAATTTGGCACGAAGGGAGGGGTGTGAATGATCAGTTCAGGGGCTTTAATCTGGACTTTGGCTCTTTCAGCTTCATCTACGATCAGCTTGAACATCTCAGGATGGTTGTCCACCATAAGTCAGTGAAGTGCGCATCAATGTCTTCAGTATCACCCCACTTCTTGATTACATACCAGAGCCTCAGAGATGAATGAATAAATGAGCACCGGCTTGTTAGTAGACTCCTTGGGGCCTTGTACTTTTCTTGCCCGTGGTGCTGTTGGCTTTCTGTACTTCCTCGGTTCAGGCTTCTCCTTCTTCCTCCTTATAAGACTGAATATAGAATCATTCAGCTCCTTTTGCTGCAACTCAGTGATTAGAGTCAGCTTCTCGATCTTCTTCTCCTGAATGTGCTACTTCTCCTTCAATGCAATTTCAGCACGGCGCTGAGCTTCAGGTTTCTCAGGAGCCACTCCCCATGCCTCAGAACATAAGTCTGCCACTTCATCACCATCATAAGTGATGGGATTCTGATTAGGCGTGAAATTGTCATGATTCATCGTTAGAAATGCCCCAGTTTTGGTCGATTTTGTTGAGTATTTAGAGTTAATTGAGTATTATTTCTACACATTGATGAATTTGTCTCTTTGATGCTCATAGGTGAATCAAGGGTGAAAAACAGAGTTCGTAGGACTTTGAATCGACTCAAACGGATGCCCGGATGAGAAGATATCGAAGAAATACGATTGGTATTCGTGCAGAAGAAGAAAAGTATCAGTTGAAGAAGAGAAGAGTCATTTGAGTGGATCCAGAGCGCCCCAAGACATACAGAGTGATTAGGCCGTTCGACCAGCTCGAGCGTGACCGCTCGAGCCCCTGTTTCATTCGAGCTACACAGCTCGAGCGCCCCCGCTCGAGCTGGTCTGCTCGAGCACTTCCAAGTTTCTTGCTTCCGGATTTGTTTTTCGGCCCATGAGTTCCCGATTCGGCCCGACGCTTATATATACTCGTCCCGAACACGTATTTGGAGACCACTTGATACCACATCACTTTTAGAGTTAGTTTTTGGAGAGAGGAAGAGGAGAAGAGACGAGCAAGCTTAAGTTTTACGTATTCGAGGTTTTACTTACGAATTCATAGTTCGGTTTTGATTTTTCGTTTCTTTCCTTTAGATCTTTGTTCTTGAATACTTGAGACTACATTTTATTAATTTAATTTCAGTTCTTAGCATTTATTTCTTTAAACCCTGGCTAATGTTTGATAATTTCTTAATTAAAATCATTATGTTCATGTTTGTTACTTCTTTAATTTTTTTTATTTCCGTAAAAACCATGTCTAGCTAAAACTCTTGCATGCTTGGGGTAGGATGAACTCGTAGAAGTAGGATGTGGGTACATAATTAGGGTAATTCGTGACGTTTAGTTTTAATTCTCTTAATTAATGAATTCTTAAAATCAATCTTAACTTTACCTTTGAATTTAGTTCAAAAAGTGTTCGAGAGAGGACGATCTTATCACTCTTTGACAACTAGTAGGCTTAGTGAGAGGGTTTAGAAAGGGTTAATTAATCTACCGGTTTATCTAAGGAGGACGACCTCATCACCTTAGTTTAAATTAGGGTCTCGTTAATTAAGCACAATCTATTAACTTGTTAGTGGATTAGTGAAGTCGATTGCTAGGATAAAGTATTAGGGTTTTAATTCTCGAGCTTTCATCTTATAATCTTTTACTTAGGTTATTTCTTGTGCGTCACGGTTAACTTGATTATGTACCTGCTCCATTAGTATACGTAGGAATTCCTATCCTGAGCATCATCATCTCATATTTGAAAACACATTTTTACATTCGTAATTTAATTTTCCTTTTTGCATTAATAGAGTAATTTAGTTTAGATTATATTTTATTTTCTTCTAAAAAACCCAAAAACATACACTCATATTAGCTACGACGCGTAGATCTTCAGGGATCTGTTCGCATACTCACCTTCCCTTGGGTTCGATAATACTTGGTCGCTATACTTACTTATACTACAGTGAACCCGTACACTTGCGGGGAAACTACTAGTAGAAAGTTAGTATATTCGTTGCAAGTCAATGGCGTCGTTGCTGGGGACGGTGTTGTATGTCTTTTGAATAGGACTTGTAGATAGCTTAGTAGTTAGTAGTGAGTGTTTTACTTTTCTGTTTTATTTGTACGTGTTCAGCAGTTGCGTTTTATTCTTTTTTTAAGTGTTTCAGGTTTATGAAAACACGCTCGCAAGGTAAATCGAGTGAAGAGAGACTACAGCTAGATCCTGAGATAATAGCAAGAAGAAACAGAGCCTTTTTAAGAAGGATGAATACTGCCGGAGGAGAGAACGATAACATGGACATCAGTAATGAGTTGGATGCTGCTAATGAGTTTAATCAGACAGTGGACCAGGTTGAGGGCACTGGAGGGAATGGTAGTCAGAATCAAGTCCCGTTAGGGGAAAGCCAGAGCCAAAACCCGGGTACATAGAACATAAACAATCCAGCTCATAACCTTGTCCAAAACCCTCAGAACAACCCTGCATATCCACAAAACAACTTACCTTATCCTTACCTATACCCACCATATCCATATCCACCATACCCGTACCCTCCACCTCCTGTTTACAACCCACCACCAGTCTATCACCCACCACTAGCCCAACAAGTACTCGTACCACCTGCTAATCCTCAACACGTTCTTCAGAACGCCGATCAGAACATGGCTATTCGAGGAAGGTTCGCGGCACAACTGCAATGGTACTATGATGGAGTGGCATTGTCCCCTGTAGAGGCAAACAACTTCTCAATTTCCCCTGGAATTCTAAACCTATTTACCGAGAATCAATTCAAGAGGGAGGTTGGGAAGGAGAATCCTCAAATTCATCTGAGGAGTTTTCTGATGATCGCATCCACGTTCAATTATAACGGCATGTCTGAAGATGCCAAGAGGTTCAGGCTGTTCCCATTCTCTTTGACGGGAATAGCAAATGAGTGGTATGATAACACGCTCCCACGGGGAGGTGTAACCACATGGGCCGAGCTCGAGCGTCTGTTCCTCGAGTTATTCTACCCTCCATCTAGAACCATTAAAGCAAGGATAGAGATTTTTTCTTTCCGCCAGAAGCCAGAAGAGGACTTACGTCAGGCATGGGAGAGATACTCGAACATGTTAATTGAGTGCCCGCAGCACGGGTACAATGAGGGGGATATCATGGCGTTCTTCTATAGTGGAGCCAGCAAGGCTGGTCAAGCCCATCTTGATGGATGTGCTAGTGGAGCATTTCTGAACCAAGGTATAGCGAGGTGTAGAGAAATCGTTGACAATATTGTCACGAATGCCGGGGCATGGAACGAGGACCCAGAATTTCAGAGAGCTTGTAAGTTGGAGGAGAATGAGGGAACGAGGAAGCTGTTGATGGCGATGATGGAGAAGATCAGTAACCTCGAGATGGGGCAGAATCTGGTTGGAGGGAATGTAGCAGTGAGCGAGAAAGTGGACCCACTCACGAGTCAGCAAGAAAAGGCCAACTATATGGGAAGGCCTAATTATCCACAAGGTGGGTATCCACAAGGTGGCAATCAATTTGGAAGGCCTTTTTATGGCCAGCCATTTATACCTCCAGGTCCACATCCTCCTCAAAATCAGTGGAGGAATACCCAAGGGTATCAAGGAGGCCAGCAGCCTCCTCAGAACACATGGAGAAAGAACGAGAATTTTTCATATGCTAATCCAAAGGTCGGAATTACAGTTCCTCCAGGTGTTGATCCAGGTTCAAAGCCTCCGGGTGGAGAAGGCGGTGTCTCAACTGAGGAGATGTTGAGAGCTATCCTTCAGAAGGTGGAGGAAGGAAGCAAAAGATTGTCCTCATTGGAGTACGATGTGAAGGAATTGCATAAGAAAGGTGATCAGCGTGATCAAGAACTCCAAAAGAGAGATATAGATTGGAATAGAGCTCAACAAGAGAATAACCGCAGGTTCACTTCTATTGACTACCAAATTAGTCAAATTGCAAAGTCTCAGACGAGAGAGCCGGGTAAGTATCCTTCAATGCCCGAGTGAAACCCAAATGAACATTGCAAGGCTATTGAGTTGAGATGTGAGACCAAATATGATGGTCCTGAGATGCCTGCTGATTCTGAGACGCCCCAAGGAGAGGTTGAGTTAGAAGAAAAAAAGCCTGAGGCAGTTAGAGATGAGATTGAGGAGATGGGAGTTGAGAAAGGGGTTGAGGGTGAAGGCGCTCAGAAGAGTAAAGATATGGATGAGACCCAGAAGGGAAAAGACCTTGAGGAAGACATTGAAGAGATTGAGAGAGTTCCAAAGTGGAAGAAGGCAAGGGAAGCAAGAGAGAAAGTGAAAGAGACCGAGCGTGATGAATGGGGGGTACCCAAATCGGTGATACCCGTCCTGTATCTACAGCGCTTCATGAAAAAGAAGCTTGATGAGAAATTCGTTAAATTCCTTGATGTTTTTAAAAAGTTACATATTAACATTCATTTTTATGATGCTTTGGAATAGATGCCTAACTACGCCAAGTTCCTGAAAGACTTGATAGCGAAGAGACGGAGAGTGGATGGACCCGAGCTAGTGCACTTGAACCACGAGGTGAGTGCTATGGTGCACAAGGCACTTCCTCCCAAGATGAAGGATCCTGGGAGCTTCACCATTCTATGTGATATCGGGAACGGGATCAAGAAAGGTGCTTTGTGTGATCTCAGGGCGAGCATTAATTTGATGCCTCTTTCGTTGTTCAAGAAGTTGGAAGGGGGTGAGCTTCAACCCACGATGATGACGCTCCAGCTTGCTGATAGGTCTATCACTAGACCTCAAGGAGTGGTGGAGGATGTTCTAGTGACTGTGGAGAATCACGTTTTTTCCGCCGACTTCGTGGTACTCGATATGGAGGAGGATGAGCATGTGCCGCTGATTTTAGGAAGGTCGTTCCTAGCTACAGCCGGGATGGTACTTGATGTAGCGAATGGGAAGATTATGGTTAAAGTTGATGATCAAGAAGTGAAGATAACTATTTACGAAGCTATGAAATACCCTTGGGAGATGAGAGTTGTCACTTCATTGATATCATGGACACTTGTGTTGAAGACACACTTCTAGACCCTTGTTCTTTCTATGTTCATCAATTTGATTATCCTATCCTTGACGATCTATCTTATGATTCATATAATCTTGATTATTTTGACAGCTTGAAAGATAATGAAGATGTCAAGTTCTTGGAGATGAAGAAAGTAGAGGATGAGGACGACTTGGAAGCCGAGGAGTCAACTTTCGAGAAGATGTTCGATAAGGCGCCACCATTGGAGGCGAAAAAGGAGCTGAAACCACTCCCCGATCACCTCAAGTACGCCTATTTGGATGAGACCGATAAGTATCCGGTAATTGTATCTGCCCTTTTAACTGATGATCAGCTTGAGAGACTTTTAGTAGTGCTTCGTAAGCACAAATCTGCTATAGGATGGTCGATCACGGATATTAAGGGAATTAGTCCTTCCATTTGCATGCATAGGATTAGATTAGAAGAGGGTAGGAAAGTTGTAGTGCAAAATCAACGTAGAGTTAATCCGGTAATTCAAGAGGTGATTCATAAGGAGGTTTTAAAGCTTTTAGATAGCAACATGATCTTTGCGATTTCTGATAGTCAATGGGTGAGTCAGTTACACGTAGTTGCTAAGAAGGGGGGTACCACGGTGATTAAGACGGAGTCTAACGAATTGGTAGCTACTAGATTAGTGACGGGATGGCGTGTGTGTGTTGATTATAGGGAGTTGAACAAGGCAACGTGTAAGGATCACTTTCCTTTACCGTTCCTTGATCAGATGATTGATAGATTAGGTGGTTTTGAGTGTTATTTTTTCTTAGATGGGTATTCGGGGTATAATCAGATCATGATAGCCCCCGAAGATCAAGAGAAAACCACCTTCACCTGCTATTATGGGACTTTTACTTTTAGGAGGATGCCGTTTGGGTTGTGTAATGCACCCGCCACCTTTCAAAGGTGTATGATGGCTATTTTTCATGGTTTGATTGAAAATATTATGGGGGTTTTCATGGACGACTTCTCCATCTATGGGGAGTCGTTTGATAAATGTCTAATCAATCTTGAAGTTGTGTTGAGCAGGTGTGAAAAGACGGACTTGGTGCTTAATTGGGAGAAGTGTCACTTTATGGTGAGAGAGGGTATTGTTCTTGGACATCATGTGTCCTCGAAAGGTATCCAAGTCGACAAGGTGAAAGTGATTGCTATTGAGAAGCTTCCACCACCTTCGACCGAGCAGGGTATTCAGTCATTTTTAGGATATGTGGGATTCTATAGATATTTCATAAAAGACTTTTCACAATTTGCTAAACCCCTTTCGCGGCTTCTTGAAAAAGAAGTCGCCTTTGAGTTTACTAATGAGTGTTTAGTGGCTTTTAACAGATTGAAAGAAGCGTTGGTGAATGCCCCTATACTTGTGACCCCAGATTGGTCTAGCCCGTTTGTGCTGATGTGTGATGCTAGTGACTTTGCGATGGGGGTTGCTTTAGGGCAGATTTGTGAGAAGCGTTTTCACGCTATATACTATGCCTCGAAGATGCTGAATTCTGCTCAAGTGAATTACACGACAACCGAAAAGGAGCTGTTAGCGGTCATGTATGCCTTTGATAAATTTCGACCCTACCTCGTAGGGACGAAAACAATAGTATATACGAACCACATAGCCATTCGGTACCTTATGAGTAGGAAGGATGCAAAGCCCCATCTCATTCGTTGGATCTTGTTACTTCAGGAGTTCGATGTCGAGATTCGAGACAAGAAGGGATGTGAGAATGTGATAGTCGATCACCTTTCGAGGTTAGAGCTTACAAAGGAAAACACAGTGGAAGATCGAGAGGTGAAAGATGAATTTCCAGACGAGAAGCTGTTTGGTTTAGGAGATATTCCAGTATATCGAGTTGAAGTGAAAGTACAGTGGTTTGCAGATTATGCTAATTATTTAGCAAGTGGAGAGTTACCGGCGGAGATGGACTCGGTGCACCGGAAGGCATTTCTGAAGAAAGTTCGAGAATTTATTTGGGACGACCCCTACTTATTCAGAAGAGGGATTGATCATGTGTTGAGAAGGTGTGTGCCAGAGGAGGAGTGGAGTGATATCATAAGGCATTGTCACGCCTTACCATGTGGAGGATATTTGGGTGGAGAGAAGACCGGGAGGAAGGTGCTTCAATCTGGTTTTATTTGCCAACTCTCTTGAAGGATTTCATGGAATGGGTTAAGAGGTGTGATAAGTGCCAACGATTTGGCTCTATTACTATGAGGGACGAGATGCCGCTACACGTGTTCATGGAAGTCGAGGATTTTGACCTATGGGGGGTTGATTTCATGGGTCCATTTCCTCCTAGCAATGGATTCTTGTACATTCTCGTATGTATCGATTACATCTCGAAGTGGATTGAAGTTGTCCCGACTAGAGTGAATGATTCTCGAGTGGTGATCGAGTTCTTGAGGAAGAACATTTTTGCGAGATATGGAGTTCCAAGAGCTTTGATTAGTGATGGGGGAAGTCACTTTGTGAACAAGTGGATGGAGAAATTGCTGTCAAAATATGAGGTAAGTCATCGAGTCGATACTGCTTATCATCCTCAATCTAACGGTCTTGCAGAGGTATCGAATCGTCAAATTAAGGAGATCCTTGAGAAGATGGTGAGCATTAGTAGGAAGGATTGGGCAATGAAGCTTGATGATGCACTTTGGGCGTATAGGACAGCCTTCAAAACTCCTCTTGGTATGTCTCCTTACCAATTAGTTTTTTGGAAAGGCATGTCACTTGCCCGTGGAGTTGGAGCACAAGGCATATTGGGCAATCAAGAAGCTGAATTTTGATAGTGCCTTGGTTGGTGAGAAGAGATTACTCCAATTGCATGAGTTGGAGGAGTTTCGAGATAGTGCCTATGAGAATGCCCAAATTTTCAAGGAGAAGACCAAGAAGTGGCATGATGCTCGATTGAGGAAAAAAGAGTTCAAAGTGGGTGATCAAGTCCTCGTATTCAATTCGAGGATGAAGTTGTTTGGTGGAAAGCTCAAGTCTAAGTGGAACGGGCCATATATTGTGAGGGAAGTGCATAAGAGTGGATTCCTTGAAGTCGAGAAAGATGATGGACATAGATTCATGGTGAATGGGCATCGAGTAAAGAAATTCTTCAACTTCTCTTATGAGAATAAGGGAGGTATTCTAGATTCTCAAGTCCCGTGAGCTCCTTCGAGCTCGGTCCGGCATTAGGACCTTAAAACTAGTGCTAAATGGGAGGTAACCCATTTTTACTTGTTTTTAGATGTTTTGTTTATTTTGTCATTTTGTGAATCGTAAGTGTTAACCTCGTTTGTTGAGAATTTTTTTGGTGTAGGCTTGTTTCGTGGTTCTTAATTCGAGTAAGTGGGCTTAAGGTGAAGAAATTCATGACGATGTTGAGATGTCAAGTAGTGGAACATTAGATTGATGGAGTTTGAGGTAACCCGAACCCCAAACATTGACCTCTTTGCGAAGTCGAAGTTTGGGGGGTGATGTTTTTATTCGTTCATTACTTTGCATTGATAATGATTTAAGTTCATGAGAATTTAGTGTATTTACTCGTACGTACTCATTCTTTTCAAACTTTATTATTGCGTAGCAAGAATAAAGTTTGGGAGGTGTGTATTCGTACTTCGATTTCGTACATGAAATTCTAATGAAAAATTGGTCAAATTTTTTGAAAATATCGATGCATGAGGGTAGTTGGATCGAATTAAGTGTGAGTGCTTAAGTCCGACTTGAATTGGCTTGGTGATTTGCACGTTTGGAAGAGACCTCAACTCCTCGGTCGAATGAGCGACCTGGCTTAAATCGAGGAGTTCCCAGGTTAGTTCATGTTTTGATGAGTTTGACGATTGTTTCGAGCTTGGTTCGAATAAAAATTTCGAGTTTTGGACGTCATTGTTTGAGGTTGAAGTGAGGAACTGCTCGAGCAGCTCGAGCGCCTCCGCTATAGCATGTTGCTCGAGCGCCTAAAATGTCCATAAACTTTTGCTCGTTCGAGTAGCTCGAGCGCGGGCGCTCGGCCCCGTGTGTCATTCGAGCTATATGCTCGAGCGCATCCGCTCGAGCGGATCGCGGGTTTCAGCCCAAATTCGAGCCCCTCTATAAATACCCCCCCCCCCCCACTTTTACACCCACTATCACACACAAATTGGTGCGATTTGGGGCGATTCTCAGTGATTTCATACGTTTTTCACTGTTTTCTCACAAATTCGTTCATTTTCTTCACAAATCTTCTTCAATCCTCCAACAAGGTATGTAATCTCTAACTCTTTTCATTCAATTTGTAGTTTAGGCTTGGATTTGAGATGAATTGAGTATGAGAACTAGGGTTCATAAGAATTTCGAAAATTTTGGGGATTTTTGCATAGCTTGTTGATTCTCGATTCCTTGTTGTTGAATATTGATTATATGCTATGGATTTGCTTATTTTGCTTTCAATTTTGGAATTGCATGAGTAGAATGGGTGAATTTATATAGTGAGAAAGAGGGAATTTTAGAAAATGATATGGGTTTTGCTTGTTGAGAAGAAATTTTTGTGAATTGAGATGGTATTGAGCATGAATGAGTATGAATTGAGTCTTGAGCATGTAAATTATATTATTCTTGTAATTTTACTTCATGATAGACTTAGTTGTGGACATTATTGATTTGAGATGAATTGTTTGAGAACTACTTGAGCACTTTGGTATGAGAACATAAGAATTAAACTTGATGAACTTAAGTTGAGGTTAAATTTTGCATGAATTGGCATTGAGAGGTACTTGAGCTTGTTGAATTGTATTGAATGTCATGAATGGATTTGAAATACATTGTTGTGATTTTCTTAGGTACTATGGCTCCAAAGAAAAACGAGGACCGGATTTTGTGTATTGCTGAGTTAGAAGAGGCCCTCGAGGTGGGATAACTTGGACTATGAGGGGAGTTGGCGATACATAGCATACATGTGGAGTTTGATAACCGGGAAGGTGGAGAAGACCCGGAGGCCCGTTGTGAGTTTCATGCGAGATATAGGGATTGAGGATGAAATCTGAAGAATCTTCAGAAGGAATAATATGACGGAGTTCTTCGAGCTGCTTCTGACCATGGAAACAAATGCTGATTTGGTGGAGCAGTTCCTGGCCACTGTTGAGAAGAAGGATGAAAACTCCTTCAAGTTCAAGTACCGAAACGAGTGGTAGCACTGCGAGGTTGGAGCTGTCAACCTTGCACTTGGGCTCCCAGTCTTATCGAGGCCCAACCGTGTGTCAAAGTCGTATAAGGCGAATTCATTTTGGAATGACATCACGGGTGGCATGGCCGGGGAGTACAAGGGGAAGAACGCAAGAGCCTCGGCAATTAGAAATCCGGTGATACGATACTTGGAGAGGATCCTAGGAAACACCATTTATGCCCGCTCTGAGATGGGAACGGTGACAAGTAAGCAGTTATACGAGATATGGTGTCTCTTGAATGTCAAGGATCATGATTTTGGAAGGGATTTCTTGGAGCACCATTACGAGGCCCCGTTCAAGCTTGGTGCTAAGACTTCGAAAGTTCGAGGAGGGAGATTGATTTTGGTATTCGTGAAGAGTCTTGGATTCGAGCCATGTTCTGGTCCTTGCCCGGGCATGAATTTAGGGTTTGATCAGATGAACAATACCCTAATGTTCGAGCGATGGTTGGGGAGCTACTGCATCAGATACAAGGACGATGATCTCTTTTCTCTTCCTAATGAGAAGCTCGTGACATTGAAGGGGAAGAAAAGGCAGAACCTCGGGATGAACGGAGAGCAGCACTTTGCTATTGGTGCTAAGTACACGGCAGAAGTAGACAGCCGAGGACTTCGAGATACTAGGCCCGTGAAGAGGAACCGAGGAGAAGGCACAAGTGGTGCCGGTTCGATCGGAGTGGAAGACTTACAAGAAGAGTAAGAGTAAGAGTATGAAGCGGGGCATGATGAGGAAGGAGGAGCAGCGGGTGAAGAACCGCAAAAGATGTAGGTGGAGTCACCCGGGGTGCAGTCGCCCGGGCCATGGTACCCTACGTATGCTGATTGGACGCAGATGGGTAACCAAATCCAGACTCTCCAGACGGACGTGACGTACTTGCGTGAGACGTAAGAGAGGTTGGACACGAGAATAGCCCGCATGGAGGACCAGTTCTCAGACATGCACCGTTGGATGGAGTCACTCTTCGTGTCTCACTTGAGAGCTGATCACCCGAACTACCGCCCACCACCGCCTCCAGATGCATGAAGATCATGGGATTCCCCCAGGGTCTGTTTCCTTTTTCTTTTTCTTTTTCTTTTCTTATTTCTTGCTTTTGGAGTGTGAACTTGTTTGAGTGTTTGGTTGAATTATGGGATTGTATTGGAAGCATTTTAAACTATCGGGGTACGATTTGTTTTGGATTGATTGATGATTGATTTATTTCACGCTTCTTAACTCTTATCACTTGCTTATTGATGATTCTTGAGTATGACTTGATGAGTAGAGTAAGTTGTGAGGGTGAGTTAGGAATTTTGTTGTGTGAGTGTATGAGTTAGAGTTGATTTGAGAGAGAACTAGTATGCTTGCGAGTTTTCCTTTTGAGTGCTTGTGTGATGAGAGTGAGAATTCACTAGGACTAGCATGGATGTAAAAGCTGTGAGTTTTGAGCCTTTTGAGATTAAGATACAAGAATTGATCTCTTCGTTTGTGAGTGAGTCATCACCTTAGAGGATGCTAGAACTTGTGTGTGCTCTTGCTTCTTGATTGTGTCTAGTTTGATATGCCGAATGTGATCTTAGGCCATCTTTATTTTGATTGAGTCACTCAACCAGAATTTTTCCTTACCATTGACATCTGTCCCTTGTTAGCCCCTTTGAGCCTTAAGCCTATTTCATTTGCTAGCACATTTAAACACTATTCCAAGTTCCTAAGTCTTTTGTCCCAATTTGAGTGGAGAATAGGAAAAGTGTGAATGTGGAGGGATTGATTTGAGTTGAAAAAGGAGAATTGTGATTGCTTGAGTGATTATGAGAAGAAGGTGTGATGAGGAATATGAGTTGTGGGAAAGAACAAAAGAATTTGAGAATGAGCAAAAGAAAAAATGAGCTCATATGTTTGTGCGAAAAAGAGAAAAAAAGTGAAGTGATTGAAAAAAAAAGTGAAATGAGTTAGAAAAAAATTGAAGTGTTGAGAGTATTGGAATTGAAAGTGTGTTGATTGAAAATGTTTGAAGTATTCTGTTCCTAATCTCGAAGTACTAAAGTTTGAGTTTCTATTTTCCATTCACTTGAGTCACTTATCCATATTGTTATCCCACCTGTCCAAAGAGCCTACATTACAACCTTGAGAAAAGTCCTTTTTGATTCGGCATTGATTTCTAGAGTATGGTCGGAGTTGAGAGTGCTTACAAGCCTATGGCTGCGGATATGTGTGATTGATTGAGTGAGTCCCTTATTATTGATATACACTTGTGAGGGAGTGAAACACATCGTTAAGTGCACATCCATGTTTGATCTTGGTGTTTCTTGTTGTTATTGCATGAGTATGATGAAGGGAGGTGAGTGAGTATATGTCTGATTGATCTTTGAAGCTCGAGTTCATTTACTTGCATGATTTGATTCTTTGACTCATTCCTAACAATTTCACTTGACTTATTATTTCATTGCTTGAGGACAAGCAATATGCTAAGTAGGGGGGGGGGGTTGATTAGGCGTGAAATTATCATGATTCGTCGTTAGAAATGCCCCAGTTTTGGTCGATTTTGTTGAGTATTTAGAGTCAATTGAGTATTATTTCTACACATTGATGAATGTATCTCTTTGATGCTCATAGGTGAATCGAGGGTGAAAAACGGAGTTCGTAGGACTTTGAATCGACTCAAATGGATGCCCGGATGAGAAGATATCGAAGAAATACGATTGGTATTCGTGCGGAAGAAGAAAAGTATCAGTTGAAGAAGAGAAGAGTCATTCGAGTGGATCCACTCGAGCACCACCGCTCGAGCATGCTACTCGAGCGCCCAATTTGTCTAGAGAAGTTTTGCCACTCGAACTACTCGAGCACTAACGCTCGAGCATGTGGCTCGAGCACCTAAAACTTACAGAGAATTTCGGCCACTCGAGCAACTCGAGCGCCTCCGCTCGAGCATGTTGCTCGAGCCCCCAAAGACATACAGAGTGATTAGGCCGTTCGAGCAGCTCGAGCGCGACCGCTCGAGCCCCTGTTTCATTCGAGCTACACAACTCGAGCGCCCCCGCTCGAGCACTTCCAAGTTTCTTGCTTCCGAATTCGTTTTTCGGCCCATGAGTTCCCGATTCAGCCCGACGCTTATATATACTCATCCCGAACACGTTTTTAGAGACCACTTGATACCACATCACTTTTAGAGTTAGTTTTTAGAGAGAGGAAGAGGAGAAGAGACGAAAAAGCTTAAGTTTTACGTATTTGAGGTTTTACTTACGGATTCATAGTTCAGTTTTGATTTTTCGTTTCTTTCCTTTAGATCTTTGTTCTTCAATACTTGAGACTACATTTTATTAATTTAATTTCAGTTCTTATCATTTATTTTTTTAAACCCTGGTTAATGTTTGATAATTTCTTAATTAAAATCATTATGTTCATCTTCGTTACTTCTTTAATTGTTTTTGTTTCCGTAAAAACCATGTCTAGCTAAAACTCTTGCATGCTTGGGGTAGGATGAACTCGTAGAAGTAGGATGTGGGTACATAATTAGGGTAATTCGTGACGTTTAGTTTTGATTCTCTTAATTAATGAATTCTTAAAATCAATCTTAGCTTTACCTTTGAATTTAGTTCGAAAAGTGTTTGAGAGAGGACGATCTTATCACTCTTTGACAACTAGTAGACTTAGTGAGAGGGTTTAGAAAGGGTTAATTAATCTACCGGTTTATCTGAGGACGACCGCATCACCTTAGTTTAAATTAGGGTCTCGTTAATTAAGCACAATTATTAACTTGTTAGTGGATTAGTGAAGTCGATTGCTAGGATAAAGTATTAGGGTTTTAATTCTTGAGCTTTCATCTTACAATCTTTTACTTAGGTTATTTCTTGTGCGTCACGGTTAACTTGATTATGTACCTGCTCTGTTAGTATACATAGGAATTCCTATCCTGAACATCATCATCTCATATTTGAAAACACATTTTTACATTCATAATTTAATTTTCCTTTTTGCATTAATAGAGTAATTTAGTTTAGATTATATTTTATTTTCTTCTAAAACACCCAAAAACATATACTCATATTAGCTACGACACGTAGATCTTCAGGGATCTGTTTGCATACTCACCTTCCCTTGGGTTCGATAATACTTGGTCGCTATACTTACTTATACTACAGTAAACCCGTACGCTTGCGGGGAAACTACTAGTAGAAAGTTAGTATATTCGCTTCAAGTCAGATTCTTCCTTGTATCAATGGGGGAGTGCTCCGAAGCCTCAGGAACCGGTGGGAGTTGTTTATGTTGTGAAGGATCTAGCCTGAGCCGCCAACCTTGCTAACTTTCTTGGAGTGGACTGGACTGCAATCTTGGTTACCTCAGATGCCTCAGGGATGGATCTTTTCCTCTTTACACCACTTTCCCCCTTTTTAGCATCATCCTTGGCCTTCGATTGTTGTGCTGCATCCTGCAAAATCTCACTCTGGTTGGAAACGATGAAGGTTGTTAAGGACTGAACTTCATTAAGATGCTCATTTATCAATTCTACACCAGTTCACACTCCAACTCTAGAAAACTTCAACTGAGCTAACCCTGATCCCAACTTCTTCTGAAATTCTTTCTTGGATGCATACAGGGATTTCTCAGTCTCAGTCAGCCAGTTCAACATCTTCTCGGACTCTGACGCCATCTGCTCAGCCTGATCAGAGATGGTCTTGGTGAATAGCTCAGTGGACTTCTCAGTCAGCTGTTCCACCGCCTTAATCATGAGAGATGTATTACTTTGTCTGAGCTGCATCAGTGCCCCTTCAACCACCCTCTTGGTCTCTTTCAAGGTCTTCTTTCTCTCTATCTTAACTGTCTTGATGGTCTCTTTCATGGAAGTCTCGAGTCGCCTGAGCTTGTTGTTAGCAATGCCAGTGAGCTTTGCTTGATATTTGTTCCATGACAGGTCGATCCCGAGCGTTGACTTCATCCACTGCATCTTCTTCTGAATGGCCTTGACCTTCTTGTTTTGCTAAGATTCCAGAACACTTAGTTTGTTCTCTAAGTTGGCAAGGTCCCCAGTTATCTTTTTTTGCTTCACTGCAATGATGTTAGTGAAGTTTCCTTGGCGAACGTCAGTGATCAAAACTTCCTCATCCTCATCATCTTCAACCATCGGCTGCTTACCCTTGTCAGCCCCTATCGGCTCAGTCTCCCCTTTAGGATGCACTGAGGGCAGTTGTGGAGTGGTCTCAGTCGCCTGCTAGTTGAGCTAGCTCGAATCGCAGGGCGATTCTCCTCAAAGAATGACCCTTTGAAACTAGGTGTCTCCCTGGACGCCTCAGCAACTTCCACCTGTGCCTCAGGGCAGGGAATCCCTTTATTGGCAGTTGCTTCATCAGCGGATGAACCAACCTTGTTGGTCTCATCAACTGGTCCACTCTTGGACCCAATTTCCTTTTCTTCTTCACCCTGAGCTCCGGCATCCGTGCCTTCACAACTCATTTTGTCAATTTCAGCGGCGAATGTAACAACGCCTTGCCATGAGCATCTTGATCATCATCCCCATCCTCATCATCATCATCTTTCCCATCCTTCTTCTTAGAGGAGTCTTTATAACATCTCCTATCCTTGATGATCTTCATGCGCTCAACCAGTTCCTTGAAGGCTTCAATGTCAAGAATTTCCAGCCAACTGGTGATGTTGAAGTATGAGCACAGTCAAGCCTCCTCCTGCACCCAAAAGTCCCATCCTCTCGCCTCAACCATCATACTCTGGTCCTACATGTTAGTCTGCTTGTACTCCAGCCAGACCTTTAGGTCTGAGACATGATTACTCAGAGTTGGATATTGATGGAGGCCTGGGAAGCACTTAGAGACCCATTTATCGGCCCTTTCCCGAATCATATTCTAAAAAATATTCAAGGGGATATCATTATCCTCCTCCTCCGGGTTTTGGGTAATGAATTCAGGGTTGGGTGAGGGTTCTTTTGGATCTGAGGGTTGGGACCCTTTCATTGTTCTCTTGATACCCCGTTGGGTTGATGCCGGAGTTGGGTAGGGCAAACACTTCTTTGATCATCACCCTAATGTCAAATTCACTCTCCTCCTGCTCAAAGATGGGGTTCCCTTACTTATCTTTCCCCTTGAGCACATCGACGGTCACCCTCGTGAACAGTTCACCATCGTTGTTGGTGTACACCTTCATGTATGCCTCAACCACCACTTTGGGTACCAACAAGCTGGGCTTCTTCGAGAAGTAGGTCTTCAATCCAGCCTTTGAAATCCATTCGAACACAAGCTTGATCTACTCCACCTTCAAGCAAGGTCCGTCCATGGCGATAATTTGTTTGATGTGGACTTGTTTGTTCTGGACTACGGACTCGTAGTCAACCACAGTCCAAACATTGTCTGAGGCAGCCATTAGAGTGTTTAGAAAGATTTTGAGTTTGTAAGAAAACTTTAAATGCGAGAGAAAACTCAGTATGCAAGTGTTAGGTTTGGAAACGTAAGAAATCTCAAATGGCTCTTTCTTGATATTCTATTCAAACAGTAACTCTGATGTGTGGCTGAGATCAATCTAGAATTCAAAATGTTTTAAATGGAAGGCCAGGATTAATTCAAAGAAATCATTTTGTGATCACGTCAGTCATATTCCACATAATACGGACACGTATATGAAAATGCATTAAATGCTCTGACACGCATGAGTTTAAATATCAAAAGTTGCACTTTTAATGATAACAGACTGCGTTACCCAGGATTGAAGAAATTCAGAATGACGATTCATATTCAGAGTCAGGGTTAGAAGTACATACCAATCAGGGCAACATTGTAATACCCTGATACCTCATCAGAGCCGACTCTAAACCTGAGTTCCCCCTAAATCCTATACTAGATGCTCTCCTGGATCTAAGAGGCCTAACTCCACTGATAGTTCCAAAAACTTTGCTTCAGCCAAATGCTTAGTCAAGATGTCAGCTCTCTGCCTACCAGTGTGAATCTTCTCCATCCTAACGTCCTTCTTCTCCACATGATCTCTTATGAAGTGATGTCTAATATCCACATGCTTACACCTTGTGTGAAGTACTGGATTCTGAGTGATAGCTATGGAACTATTGTTGTCACAATAAATTGGGACTTCATTTGCAAACACTTGGTAGTCTCTCAATTGTTGCCTCAACCATAAAATCTGAGCACAACAACTACCGCAGCCATATACTCAGCCTCAGTTGTGGATGTTGCTACTGAATTCTACTTCTTTGATAACCAAGAGATCAACTTGCTTCCTAAATACTGACATGTCCCTGAGGTTGATTTCCTATCAATCCTGCAACCTCCATAATCAGCATACGAATACCCTGTCAGCTCTAGGTTGTCATCTGAAGGATACCAAAGTCCTAAATTGACTGTTCTCTACAAATATTTCAGTATCCTTTTTGCAGCCTCAAGATGACTTTTCTTAGGGTCAGACTGATAAATGGCTCATACACCAACTGGAAAAGTTATTTCAGGCCTACTTGCAATCAGGTACAACAATGATCCTATCAGCCCTATGTACTCAGTCTGATTCATTGATACCCCATCAGTGTTAGGATCCATCTTCCAATTTGTGTTCATTGGAATCCTAGCTGGATTGTAATTCTGAACTCTAAACTTATGAATCAAGTCTCTTGTATACTTGGCCTGACAATGAAAATCCCTTGATCAGTTTGCTTGACTTGCAATCCCAAAAAGAAGTTCACCTCTCCCATCATAGACATCTTAAATTTATCAGTCATCAACTTAGAGAATTTCTCACAGAGCTGATGATTTGGTGATCCAAATATGATGTCATCCACATATATTTGGACCAAGAGAATGTCATCACCTTCAGTGATCCTGAATAATGTCCTATCCACAGTTCCCTTCCTGAACTCATTGTCAGTAAGGAATTGGGAGAGAGTATCATACCAAGCTCTAGGAGCTCGCTTAAGTCCATATAGTGCTTTCTTCAAGTGGTACACCTTGTCTCCAACCTCAAACCCTGGGGGTTGTTCCACATATACCTCTTTATTTAGTATTCCATTGAGGAAAGAACTCTTCACATACATTTGATACACTTTGAACTTCTTAAATGTTGCATATGCAAGGAACAACATGATTGCTTCTAGCCTAGCCACTGGGGCAAAGGTCTCATCATAGTCTATTCCTTCAGACTGACAATATCCTTTAACCACCAGCCTTGCCTTGTTCCTCACTACAACATCATTCTCATCCTTCTTGTTCTTGAAGACCCACTTGGTACCAATTACACCTTGATGCCTAGGTTTATCTACCAGTTCTCGGGCCTGATTCCTTGTGAACTGATTCAACTCCTCTTGCATGGCTATATTCTAGTTCGAGTCAGTGAGAACTTTTTCTATTTTCTATGGCTCTTGCTCAGAGAGAAAGCAACAGAATAGAGCACTCTCACCATGGAACCTTCGGGTCCTGACTCCCTCAGTTAGATTACCAATGACTTGGTCAGTTGGATGATCATCTAGCCATGATCTTCTTGTTGGAGTTGTTCCTGAAGTACCTGCAATGTCAGTGTCTACACGTTCTACAAATTCCGGAAAATGAACAGAAGGGAATGAAACTGAGTCTTCACCAAAAGGATTGACAAGCTCAATGTCAGGGACATTATTTCCCCCTTGATATGGTGACTCAGTAGCCGTCTCAGTTGCAACCGCATCTTCATTGACGGTACTTACCTCAGATTGAGCCTGTTCCTCAGTTTGAGGCTCAACTATATCTGAAGTACTGGTTTTAGGAGTGGAATATGCATAACTTTGACCTTTGGATCAATTTTATTCTTCACGCTCAGCCTTGTCACCCTCCTTGTGACCTCCTCAGAGTCAAGATCCAGAACCCTTAACCTATGCTCAGTAATAGATTCATCAAACACAACATGAGGTGATTCTTCCACAACAAGGGTCCTACAATTATAGACTCTGAAGGCTTTACTGGCTTCAAATATCCTAAGAATATTTCTTCATCAGACTTGCTATCAAATGCCTTTAATTGGGTCTTTCCATTGTTGAGGATGAAATACTTGCACCCAAATATATAGAAATAAGAGATGCGAGGCTTCCTCTTGTTCCATGTCTCATATGGGGTTTGAGCATGTTGTTTGTTCAGCATAGAACGGTTCTAAGTGTAGCAGGCAGTGTTGATTGCCTAAGCCCAGAACTTCTTGGGCAACCCTGACTCAGCCAGTATTGTCCTGGCAGCTTCCTTCAGTGTCATGTTCCTCCTATCAGCGACACCGTTTTATTGTGGGGTTCTAGCTGCAGAAGTCTCATGAGCAATACCAAGTTTATCACAGAAATTAGAAATATATGAATTTATAAATTCAGTGCCCTTGTCAAATCTAATCCTGACTATAGACTGATTTTGCTCATTGTCGAATCTCCTGAGCAACTCTGGAAGCTTCACCTGTGTTTCCTTCTTATTCAACAAGAAAATAACCCAAGTATATCTAGAATAATCATCAATAACCACAAGGGTATATTTCCTACCATTCATACTCACAGTTGTTATCGGACCAAACAAATCCATATGCAAGAGCTGAAGGACTCTGTCAGTGGAGAAGGTAGTTTTCTCTTTGAATGTAGCTCTGACCTGCTTCCCTTCCTGACAAGCCTTGCACACATGATCCTTGTTAAAAAATTCATTAGGTAAACCTTCAACAAGTGAAAGTCTAGAAATTTTGTTAAGAATCTTGAAGTTCAGATGGTTCAATCTTTTATGTCATAACCAACTGAGCTCTAAAGAGCTTTTAGAAACAAGACAAGTATTAGGAAGAATGCTGCTCCAATCAGCTAAATAAACATTACCTTTCCTAATACCTGTAAGAAGCATTTGAAGTGTTGATTTGTTCTTGACTAAACAAATATTCGATGAAAACTCAACACTGGAACCTTTGTCACAGAGCTGGCTTACTGACAATAGGTTGTGCTTCAGTCCTTCAACATAGGACATATTTTCCACCCTGACTGTACTTATCACAAGAGAACCAAGACCTTTGGTTAGAACTTTAGAGTTATCACCAAAAGTTACCAGCCGTGCCATCTTTGGCAGTGAAGTCCTGAAGGAGACTCTTTGACCCTGTCATGTGCCTTGAGCATCCGCTGTCTAAGTAACAAATAACTCTGATTGAGTCATCCTTCCTCTTCTTGTAGCCAACAACCGCCTGCAATAAAATCAGACTTTAGGTACCCATTGGGTGTTGGGTCATATGGTGTCAGTTGTACCTTTCGTGATCCAAACCTGCTTAACTACCCAGATTGCCTCAGTGGAGTAGATTTGTCTCCCATTCACTTCCACATATACAACTTTCTTCTTCTTTGCCTTAGAGGAAGATGGTGTATGAGTGTCAGGCTTAGGAGGCACAGGAGCCTCAGTGTTTGACCTTGGGGCAGGCCTCCTGTTTCTCCTGGGCCTTAGTGCAGCAGGTCTTGGGGCTTGTTCCTGACTGGGGCCTTGTTTCTATTCCCCCTAGGCAAGTGAGGGACTGGAAAACAGTTATAGGCTTCAGGTTGCCAAAACCATGGAGGTGTTATATATCATATTTGGCCTTCCCTAAGGATATTTCCAAGCATGATAATACCTCTGTTGGACAGTCTGAGGTCTCTTGGCCTGAGTTCTCCTCTGCTTGCACTGAGAAGTTCCCTGTCCTGAGATTTCAGGGGCCTGTTGAGGTTGTTTAGCCTTTCCCTTGGATTTTTGCTTCACAGCCTTAGGGGCAACCCTAACTGTCTCAACCGTTTCTTTGCCCTTGTCAGTTTGGCGGGCCTTGTACACAACCTTCTTTGTACTTGGCCCAGCCTGAACAAACACCCTCTCAGTGTTGCTACCTGAAGCAACATGAGACTGACCTTGTGAGGACTTCCTGGAATCAAAGCCAATTCCAGATCTTTCATTCCCAAGTTTCTGGTAGCTATTTATTTCCGCCAAAGACACTGAGGATTTATTCATTGCTGCTACCTTTTTCTTGAGAGTGTCCTCACTCTTTTTTAGGATTTCATGTCTGGCAAAAAGGTCATCAAACTTACTCTTGAGTTCATTCAGCTTGGCTAACTAATCTTCAACCAGTTCTTTAAGAAGTTTCACTTTTGGAAGGCATTCAACATTGACCATGTCAAGCTCCTGAACAAGCCTTGTTATTTGAGAGGCTTCCTTCAGATCTTACTGAGTCAACTGGTCAGTCATTGTTTGAACCTCAGTTTTTAATTTCTTATTCTCCTTAGCCAAGAAGACATTAGTTTTCTGTAGCCCGGAGAAATCAACCATCAATTGCTCAAGACAGAGCTGAAGGTTCATTTCTCTAGCTGACTCTGAGCTAGGCTCAGGATTTTGACCAGTGAAAGAAACACACTCAGAGTTGGAGTTTACCTCAGGTTCCTCCCTAGCCATGAGGCAGAGATCATCGTACTCATCGTCAGAGAAGAGTTCAAGCGACCTTTGCACAGGACCATCCGAGTCAGATGCATCTTCAGCGAACATAGCTCTCTTATCCTCATACTTCTGATCTCTCTTAGTCCTCCTATCCTCCCTCTCTCTAGCACTCAGCTCTGGACAATCATATTGATAGTTTCCAGTTTTGTTACAGTTGTAGCACTTGGTTGGCTCATCTCCATTTTCTCTTCTTGCTTCAGGGTTTTTCTTGAGTCGGGTTCCATCCATCTTGATGAGCTTTCAGGCCTGCTAGAGTACTTGCTATCACGAGCACGTCTCTGGTCCAACTCCTCACGATCTGATTTCGGGTCAGAGTACCTCATTTCTTCACCTCGACCGCGTCTCTGGTCAGAGTTCCTTCTGTCTTCATAACTTTTGGAATTGTTGTGATTCCCGTCAGACTTCCTTTCTATTGTGTCCTGATAGTACTTTTTGTATCGACCAAATCTTGAATTCAGCTTCTCAAATCTTCTGGCCATCATACTGTACTCCTCAGTGAGCTCTTCTTTACTCATCTCCATCTGTGACTTTAATGGTGATTCAACAGGTTCTGACTTGGCTTTGAAAGCCACATTCTTCTCAGGTACTTTCTCCTCTTCTTCAACCACTGCTTTCTTCTTTCTATTATTCAGGTCGAATTCAAGAGCTTTAAGTTCAGAGAGAAGTAAGGCTAAAGTAATGTTGCTCATATCCTGAATGTTCTTCAGCATGATAACACTATTGTCCCATCTCTCAGGGAGAGAGTTCAGGATCTTTGAAGTAACATATCTCTTAGAAACTTCCTTCCCTAAAAGCACCAACTCATTCATCATCTTGATGAATCTTGACTCCATCTGATCAATTGTTTCCTTAGGCAGCATCTCGAAGCTTTCAAACTTCTGAATGACAATATTTACCTTGCTCTTCTTGATCTTCTCAAATCCCCTGCGCATCTGGTTCAGCTCATCCCATACCTCCTTGGCAGTCGTCAGATACATCAACCTCACTGACTCTTCGAACGGCACTGTGTGGAAAATGATGTTCCTAGCCATGTTGTCCAGTCCAATCATCTTGATCTGGTCAGCATTGAGCTTGCGTCAGGGCTTTGGAATCGGCACTCCAATGGGCATATCATTATATCCTAGTCCTCTAACGTTGGGAATGGTGATCTTGATAGGGTCGTTCTTGATGACCAAGTGCATCTGGTCATGGATAGCCTCCAAATATGCAAGCAACCTGAATCTCCAATAGGCAAAGTTAGAGACAGAGAATTCAGGCAAAGAAGCTTCGAGCCTCCTTGAAGTCATGATGCAAGTTTTCAGAAAATATGCAACTTAGATCTCTTCAATTACCACCAACAGTTTCTCCTCTGAAACTATTAGTATTCAAAGTCAATGGTCTTTTGAACCACTACTCTGATACCACTTATTGGTCCCGGGCAAGTCTAAGATACGTGTATGGGGGTGATTAGGTGTGAAATTGTTATGATTTGTAGCTCGTTTTGCCCGTATTTTGAGTGAATTCGATGAGTATCTAGAGTCAATTGAGTACTATTTTCGTAAACTGATGAATTTGCCTCTTTGATGCTCATAGATGGGTAGAGGGCGAAGAATGGAGCTCATAGGACTTTGGATCAACTCAAATGGATGCCCGGATGAGAAGATATGGAAGAAATACGAAAAGTGTTAGTTCGTGCAAGGAAAAGTGTCACTTGGCTCAAGGAAGAAGGTGCTCGAGCGCCAAAGGAGAGTCGAGTGCTTGTTTCGCACTGGAAGTCTAGGGCACTCAACCAAGCAGTGGTCGAGCGCCTAGTGCTCGACCGCATGCACCACTCTACCACATTCAGGTCGAGCGCCTAGCGCTCGACCAACACTCAAGCTCGCACGATGTTAGCCTTTTTCACCCGTTTTAGGCCCGTTGTTTATAAATACCCGATCCCAAGCTCGTTTTTAGACACTCTTTGATCACTATTCATATTTTTTACATACTTGGAGCTTGGTAGAGAGATTGGAAGAGTTTCATACTTTGTAATCAAGGTTTTGATTTACGAATTCATAGTTTAGTTATTTCTTTCTAACTATTTAGATTAATTCTTTTTTTCTTTGTTCTTTGAGATTATAAACCCTAGCTTTTGAGATTATAAGAGATTGATTTTGAGACTTTGATTCATTCTTTATTTATGTTCTTTAATTTAGTTGTTAATTCAAATATGTTTATGTTTATCATAGTTATTGTTTTCGTTGTTCTAATTACCATGTTAGACTAGAACCCTTGCATGCTTAGGATGGGATGATTTCGTAGAAGTAGGACATTGGTACATAATTAGGATAATTCATGATGTTTAGTTTTAGTTCTCTTAATTAATTGAATTCTTAAAATAAACCCTAGAATTATCTTGGAATTGAGTATGAAAATTGTTAGAGAGAAGACGACCTTATCACTCTTTAATAACGATTAGGCTTAACAAAAGAGTTTTAGAAGGGGTTTATCATATACCGGTTTATCTAGGAAGGACGACCGCATCACCTTAGTTAAATTAGGGTCTCATTAGTTAAGCACAATCTATATAACTTGGTTAGTGGATTTGTGAAGTAGGTTGGTATGACGAAGTATTAGGGTTAATTCTTGAGCTTTTAGTCTTTCAATCTTGTGCTAGATTAGGGAAGTTGCTTGCCTAGTTTTAGTACGCTTAGGATTATTACTTGCACATCACAATTATTTCAGTTGTCGTACCAACTCCGTTAGTATACGTAGGTATTCCTATCCTGAACATCACCGTCACATATCTTATTATAACCTTAGTTAGTCGTTTAATTTCATTACTTGCAATAAGAGTAGTATAATACTCCCTCCCTTTTTTAATAGATGGCACTTTGTTTTTTTTTTACTTTTTTTAAGTAGATGTCATTTTGACAATTTTTCACCAAATATTCCAAGTTTACCCCTATTATTCTTCTACTACATTTTCTCCCATCTTTCCTAAAATATTTCCATTCATCTTTCCCATAATTTAGGAATTATCTTTTGTCTTATTTTAAGTCAATCCCCTTTTCAATTTCATAATTCTTTTATAACTATGCAAGTGAATTCAAATAAATCATTGACTCTCATCATCCTCTCTATGATTTTTCTCCAAAAAGGTATGGTTTTAATTTTTTCCAATAGTATTCTTCCTAAAAATAATTAATTAATGATGATAATATGACATCTTTGGTATTTTTCATATTTTGAATACTCCAACCTACATGTAGGTGTATTATTTTAGATTAATGTGTTGTTGGGATATGTTTTAGTTTTGATGATTTTCCAAAACATGTAATAGGTTTGAAAGCAGTCAGGATAGTATCTTTTGCTTTAGGTCAGGGTAGGTTATGTCTCAATAGAATAGGCTGTCAGTTGAGAAGAACTCAGTTGAAGGAACACTCAGTTGAGGGGGAACTCAGCGAGGGGGAACTCAGCAACACAGCCTGAGGAAATCAAGTTGACATCAAGAAAAGACTGAAGCCAAGTCAGAGACCTGAACCAGAAGAGAAGCCTGAAGGATGTCCCACTGAGTGTAAACCAGACTGATCTAAGCTATGTCAGGTGGACCACTCAGTGAAGAGCATGATCAGGAGGATCAGTGCTGCACCAAGTAGGCCCTGAAGAAGTCAGGCTACTGTGGTCAGGGAAGTTTGTCATTCAGCCTTATGACAAACTTCTTGGAGTGATCTTCAAACAGTCTCTGAAGGACAACTACACTGAAGACGTTCAGTCCACTGAAGATCATCTGTCAGTGAAGGAGAAAGCTACCTAAAGTCAGTGGGTCTTAGTCAAACCCACTGAGTCAAAGATCCGTGAATCCAGGCCACGTGGACCAATCAGCACGAGGCAGCAACTCTGACACTGACAAAGGCCGAATTCCAAGAAAAGTGGTTGAAACCATTAAATGTTGATTCAAATGTATCTTCCCTCCAACGGATACATTTGAATCCCCATTATAAATACAAGCTCATAGCTTCGTTGTAAAGTGTGTTGAAGTGTTGTATTGTGTATGTGTAAAAGAAAAATCAACACCTACGAGCTGTGAAGGTGTGAGTGTTTAGTGCATTATATTGGGAGTTATAAGGAGGCACGATTCACATCTTGTACACTGAACTTTAGAGTTCATAGATATACACAAATGAGTGTTCAGCTTGTAACTCATAGCTTAGAGAGGTTTTCCCAATCCTAGCTTAAGGCTAACACATTGTAAGGGAAAACCTCACCTAGTTGGAGAAAACCAAACCGAAACCAAAACCCTCTAGTTAGGTTTGTTGGGAGTAAGTTAGTGAGGAGAGGCAGCCCAGGGAGTGGCGTGAGTCCAGTTGTAAGTGCACCTTGGCACGTTAAAAACAAGAATCCCAGTAGTGGATTTCCTGTTAAATCAGGCCGTGGATGTAAGAGCTTGAGTCTCTGAACCACGTTAAACTGAGCGTTGTTTATTGTCTAAGCACTTGCTAATTATTTGTAGTGTATGCTCTTTGAGTGTACTTGGAAAGTTTGAAAAGAAGATTAGCTAAGTATTTTAGTCAGGGAGAACCAATCTCACTGACAAGCTTAGGCTAGCACTCGAGGGTTCAGTCTCTCGAGTCACTGCATTGTTGAGAGCCTGAGCTTTCAAGTCTCATCACTGACTTGATAGCTCTGACTCTCAGCAACGCAGTGACTTGAGTATTCCGTCACTGAACTCAGTCAGGGTGCAAGCTGTGTTTTATAACGCACTCGAGAGTTCAGCATCTCAAGCCACTGTCCTTGCTCAGAGCATGAGCCTCCAAGCCTTCTCACTGACTTGGTAACTCAGCCTCTGAGCAGAGCAGTGACTTGAGTATCTCTCACTCTTGCTGAACTCCCTGAGGAAAAGTTTTAAAAAAAATTGTGCTCCTGAATTCCCATTTTGCTCTTCGAAAAACGGGACCATCATGTGTCATATTATTGATTTAAAATTGTTGATTTTGGATTTTTTTTTGTTGTTGCAAGGTGACTATTTTGTGTTTCGATCATGAACGCGAAAGAGAATGATGGATTAAAATTAAATATTAAGAAGGCAATAACGTCATTAGAAAAAGCTCTTAAGAATGCTAAAGAATCCCTGAAAAAGGCCGAATTTATCGCTTTGGAAATTTGTGCTATGGTAGAGTTATCGAATCAATGTGTGTCTGATTCGGATGTTGAAGATGATGTTCACCGATCTTCTACACCTTCTATTTCTCGTCGTTCACTTAAAGTCCGGAAGAAGTCAAGCACTGGTGGCAAAGATTACATTCCGAATGAGATGATGAATATTTTAATTCCAAAGTTTTTTTAGAAAAAATTATGGTACTAAATATTAAAGTTAATGTCATCTCTTGAAATTGCTCCTGTTTTTTTTTTTCATTAGTGCAAGTGAGAAATTATGTGATCATGGGAAATAAGTGGATTAGGAATAATGTTACTTTTGTTGTTGGGTTAAATTATTTAATGAATGTCTGCAATTGGCAAAAAAAAAAAAAAGTTCGTACTACTACATGTTTGAAGTATAATAAGTGCAATAAACTCATCACAATTCTTGTATAAAAATAAATGATACTGCAATGTAATTGAGAAAACAACTTAAATTCAAACAAAATTGGATGAAAAAAAAAAACAGGTTTTACGAATCCACTACAACCAACAAACACAAGAAACAAAAAATGACTCCAGTCATGCTTCTTCATGAGTTGCTCCAATCGACCCAGTCCCTGCAAAATAAGATACCACTATTAATTTATTAACACAAAAGAATTACAAATGTTTAAAATTGACTTACCCATCCTTGTCGCTAACAATTGTTTAGTCGTTTGCAATAACATTGGCTCGCATGAAATTTGCGTAGGAAGACAGCCTAGCCTTTGAAGTCTTTTTTTTTGTTTATGTGGGGTATTTTATATCGATTTCCTCCTCCCAATTTCATGATTTCTTTCATACATAGATGCAGTGTCAACCATACATGATTGAGTTTGATAGGTGGATAATCACCATACGCTTTCTCTACTGCATGAACAAGTTTAGGGATAGTCCTTGCTTGCAATTTCTGTTGCAACGATTGAATGGCCCTAAAAAACTCGAGGTCAAGTATATTAAGATCAGGAGAGTTTGGGGGTTGACAAGTCAAACGAATGTCAAATCCATTTTGAGAAGCCACATGTAAAAAATCAGGGCCAGTATGAGGAACATGTGTCCTAGCATTGTCTTGTTGGATTAAAATAGTTTCTCCGTAATCTAATCTTGGCCACTTCTCATGAATGGATGGAATAACATTTTCAATTAAAAACTTTTTTATTGTATCCCTCTTAACACATGTAATCGCCTTCATCTCCATAGTGTCGGCTTGCCTATTTCTGCTACTTCTTTGGGCCGGTTGTTCGGTGATGAATGGCCAACAACCAATTTTACCAGAAAATACCATATTTCCTTCATCATCAAACCTGGGATGAGCCGTGGCTGCTAGGAACATGACTTTCGCAATGAAATTTTTACTTTGACATGAGCGGTCTGGGTCATTTTCATTAGCGAGCAAGTAATATGTTTGGTTTTTTTTTTCAAGTAAAACTACTTTTCATCGATATGCACATAGTTATACATTTTCTTAAACTTTGAGTCATTCGATGTTGCGCTCTCATCAATCATCGACAACAGAACTCAATTCGAGATGTTTTATTTTCTTCTTTTAAATATGGTTTGATAGCACTTGAGTGACGACGAAAGACACCTTCCTTAAAAAGCCTATATACTTTAGAGTCGCTAACACCTATAACATTTGAAAGAGATGCTAGTGTTGTTCGTTTATGCAACTCTATTTCGGGCACCCTACTTAAATCGATTTCAGTTTTTTTAAGACCACAATTTAGCGATTTTCTTGACGAAACATCCACATTAGTGCCTTGAGGAGTATTCTTATGAATTTTCCATACTCTTTGTACTGTTCACAAACTATCAACATTGAACATTTGTTTCACCTCTTTTGTTGTGTTCTTTTTTAATTTTCCATTCACACTTTTCTCCAATAAAGCACGGTAAATTGCCCATCGTTCAGCACTAGTTAATGCCCTTTTTCTTCTCTCGTCTCGAGCATTACCTATTAACATGAAAAATATGAAGGGAGAATAAATTATTTTTTCTTACCCACCCAAACGTGCATAAATGAATTAATCCACCACCCACCAAAATAAATTAATTACCACAATCAATTCATTTCTCTCAAATTTCTCTAAGAGTTTAAATTGTTTAGTCGTAATTAAATGTTTTTTCAATTAAGTGGAGTAGTATATAAACTTATTTGTCTACCTTCATTACTATAAATTCAATCTCAATATTGAAAAAGAACACAACTTCTAAAATTAACTAAATCACGAATTATATCTATATAACTATGGTTATATACACACAACTCCATTTTTTTTTATCATTTCACCTGGAACTAATTTTTTTTACCTCTGATCCTATCAAATAAAAAGTGATTTTTATATTGTGGCTTTTTTTTTTTTTTTTGCAATGTTAATTATGAGGAATTTAATTTAATCTCCAAACAGAAATTCTTATAGTATATGATTTCTACTTTTATAAATATGGATTTGAATAATTCACTTAAATTAATTGAAGCATCGTTATCATATCCAACTCGGAGTCATCATAATTTCAGAATTAAAATTTAATGCAATCACCAATGACAAGATATTAGTACAAGAATGATCGAACATAGACGTACCTTGTTGGTTATCATCGTTATCTCTAGTTTGCTGGTCGTTCTCATCATCGGATGAATATGACCATATTTCATCATCATCTTCAATTGTTTGATTTAAATCAATTTCTATAATAGGTTGGTTTAAATCGATATTCATATTGTTGAGAATGTGAATAATTGATAATTCAATAGTCTATTTAAAGGCAAAACTTGGTGCCAAAAAAATTTAAAATGAATTTTATTTGCCTTCATTTTTTTGTAGTTGGCGAAAGTAAAACTTGGTCCCAAAAAAAAATCAATTGAATTTTTTTGCCTCCATGTAGTTGGCGCTAGTTTTTAAATTTTTCTTGCTTCCAATTTTAATGTGAGATAAAAAAAAATTCAATGGGATCAACTAAGCTAAAATTAGGGATATGATTTTGATTTGCAAGTATTAAAGAATCAAAAAATCAAAATATAATATCAACTAAGCCAAAATCATGGGATAATATAATTGGAAGATTGAGAGTATTAAAAGATTGCAATACATATCTATAAAGGTAGTATTGGAAAAATAACTACCACCTTAATTTGTTGTTTAAACTCAAAATGACATCTATTAAAAAGGGAGGGAGTATAATGTAGTTTAATCAGAATTCTTAAACCCGAACAAACACTCATATTAACTACAACGCGTAGATCTCCAGGGCTCTATTCGCATACATACCTTTCCTTGGGTACGATATACTTGGTCCTTATACTTGCTAATACTACTGTGATCTCATACTCTTGTGGGGTAACTACTAGTATAACTAGTATTTTACGTTCAAGTCAGGGGGAGAATACACGTATACAAATTCTTTTTCAACCTGAGTCCCTCAACTCAGAGTTTAAGTGTTAGGTACTGAATAGATAATACACCTACTAACAGCCTTAAAGCAAGTCAGTTGGCTAACTATCTATTTATAACTATGCCTGATTGCGGAATGTGTGAGCCCAGAAAGAATTAAACTTGTTTAGTTAATTCTGAAAACTGAGTTTTTCTTTTAAGAACCCATGGTTAAAGGGCAGTGCTCTGAGTTTGCTAAGTCAGGCTGATTGATTCAACAATGACAAATTATACGATGAATGAATGATAAACAAGTAAGCACAATATCAAAGCAGTAAAGACTCAGAGCAGTTTAACGTGGTTAAGAGACTCAAGCTCCTACGTCCACGGTCCTGATTGAACAGGAGAATCCTTTAATGGACCGACTTGTTTTTAACGTGCCAAGGTGCACAATGATCAATCACACTGGTCCCTAGAATTTATGAGTTCTAGTCCTCCTTTCTTAACCACTTTCCACCTCAACCAACAAACCAAACACTAACTCAGCTTAGGGTTTTGGTTTTGGCTTGGATTCCAACTAGGGTATGATAATCCTTACAAGGAAAAGTTATGCTAAGGATTGGATTATCACTTTAAACTTAGAATATGTATATGTAAGCTCTTGGAATACATATGACTCTAGACTATAAGAAACACTTTGGAAATTTAGAGGGTTTCGAGTGCTTCTTTGAATGCTTGAATGCTTGAATGCTTGAGATTCTTGAGTAATTTCTTGGCTTCGAAATTTGTCGTAACCTTGTTTGGGTCAAGGTCTTCTGTATTTATAGATAACTTTGAAAAACTATATGTTGGAGAGATAGCCTTCTAATCACCTTTCTTGTAGAAGTACTTCAAACGGACTGCATGCAACCGCCTACTTGCATGGATTTGGTAAATGCATTAAATGCATGCCCGTTGAACTTTACAGGGATGTCAGGTTCAAGTCGGGGTCTGTACATGGCTTGTCCTCCGCTTATTGGTCCATGTCATCAGGTAGGTGAAAATGTCAGAACTCATTCTTCAGTTCAGTCTTGTCTTTTCTGAGTTTAGATTTGTCCTCATCTATGTACATGGTCCAGCACTGATATTCTTTTGCTTGCGTTGCTCCTACTCCAAGTCTTTTCCAAATACTCAGTGCAACCTGACTCTTTCAGGGCTGATGAGTTAGTTATGATCTCAGGATCATGCTCTTCATCCTGACACTCAGTTAGCCAGCTTAGAAAGACTAACTTAAGTTCAGTAATGGTGCTCTTGTATTCTTCAAGCTTCAGTCTTGAGTGTCATCAGTGAGTTCTCCTCTCACTGAGTACTTGTGAATATAAAATATTCTAACCTATTCCAATCCTATCAAGACTAGCCTGACTATTACACACTTAGGTAAATCCATCTTTTCAGGGTCTTTGGGATCAATTCAAAATTGACATTGTCCCAACCAAAACCCTACCTTTGGGTGGAGAAATTCCAATTTCGAAGGCATAACCACTTTGACATCAACATTTAATGGAAATATGTGGAACTTATATGTATATATTAGAAAATTGTAAAGGTCTAGGGGGTCCCAGTGTCCCTTCTGGACCCAACGTGGCTCCATCATTGTATATATAGTCATGTAACGTAAAAAAAAAAAAAAAGGTCAGGTATTCCATACTCCCTCCAATTCATAAAATTTATTGTTGAGATTAAGTAATGATGTATCATGTATGTTGACTAATATACTCTTATAGTTTATATGAGATAAAACTTTTTAGTCCCATAACTTTTACTTTTTTCGAAATGGTCCCAAAAAGATAAATGTACGAATATAGTCCCAATTTTTTATGTATTGTACAATTTGCACCGCAATTTCACCGGATTGAAAAAATACCATCGTTTTTTGACATGCGCCCGACACGTGCACGTTCAATTTGGAGATTTTCAGTGAACATTTGTTTTAAGAATATAAATCAAATCTAAAAAGCCCTAGAAATCATTCCCCAATTTTTTCGACCAAAATATTAAAATCCTTCCCAAATTCAGTATTTAAAAATATTAAAACTATTTATTAATAACCTAGTGAACATGTTTGTATAAGTTGAACGCTCACGTGCAAGACACATGTCAAAAAATAACGGTGTTTTGCCGCTTCCGGCAAATTTGAGACGTAAATTGTACAATTTGTAAAAATTTGAGACTAAATTTATACATCTATCTCTGTTGGGACCATTTCAAAAAATGTGAAAATTTATGAGACTAAAAATATTTCTATCCCTAGTTTATATGGAAAAGTGAGTGATTTATTGAATAAAATTAGAGAGATGATGTACCAAATTAATGAATAGAATTAATAAAAGGTAAGGTAAAATGTGAGTGATATTTTACAGAGATTGAAATAGGAGTATAATTAAGAAATAAGATGCAAAATATGTAAAACATTAAACATTTACAAAACAAGAATTCTATCCAAAACATAATTCATTTTGAATTGGAGGAAGTATTACAATTTACAAGGTAGAGTATCATAATTATTATATTAAGGCTCCAGGGAAGAGCATAAAAGACCCTTATTACCATTTTTAATTTAACTAAAATTTGCTTGGTAGGGCATATATACTAATTTAATATTGACACGAATTTATTACCTCCAGCCCGATAAAAATTGGGTCTTATATGTTCAAATCAAGAAAATTTAGTGTTGGCTCCCCTTCCTCCCCATCTACAAATTTATATGAAATAAAAAGATAAAAAAATCCATAAAACACTCAACCAAGTAATTAATATAATATACCTAATCTCTATTAAATTTGTAACCCCTATTTTTATCTCACCTCGTGTAATAAGGGCCTTTTATACCCTACCAAGTAGAGTCTAACGAAAAGAATTCCTTTATATCTAAAAGTTTCAATTTGTAAATTGATGTATAATAATTCATTTATTTAAAAAAAAAAGGAACCCAACATGAGTTGTTGTGAGCTCAGGGCTGATCCTATCAATTATAAAACCTAAGTCGAGATTAAAATTAAGCCCCTCATAGTCTTAAATGATAGACATTAAATATTGTACACTATCAAAAAAAGAAAACGATAATTTTATATTTAAATTAAAATGATGAATATTGTATGTAACAACCTCTGTGTACGTTTGTAATCAAATTTCACTGTGTAATTCAAAATAATATTAGTTGTTTTCATTATATAGTATTACTATCAAACTAATACATTTTAATGAAACAATTAATACTCTTAAAAAATACACACAAAATACCAACAAGTTTTATGGTAAAATAAGGTCTAACACCACTTGGTGATACACTTAGTCAATATATTTTTGTAAACCAATTTCATGGTATTATATACGCACAAAATCCAAACATGCGCACACACATAATTTGTGGGCCCTAAAAATTCACAATTTCTTTTAGACCTAAATCGATTGAGTCGTAGACCTCAAGAGAAGCACCTTCTGTGTGAGCTTGTAACTCTAATATAATGAAATAATTTTGTTTCTTTTAAAAATTTGGAAAGTTGTAGAGTAATATACAATCAATTCATTTATTTAATTTCTAATTAGTAATGACTAAATCATCGAAGTATATGACATTAAATTAAATGAATTGTGATAATTTAAATTGGAGCCCCGCCTAATGATCTTAAGTACATGAGGTCTCATATGAGACGTTTTTATTTTCCCGATTTTTTTTTTTAGCTATATGAAATTAATCACACTTTATAAAAGTTTAGCTACATGAAATTCACGTAAGAAGTGGTCACATAAGATATCTTTGTGTATTCGAAAATGGCTTTGACTGCAGTTTGTCTGGAGCAACTTCAAAGGGGATGGTTCACTCATTTGTCAAGTAGTTTATTTCAAATTCTTTTGTGAATTTGCTCAATTTCTTGCAGTGGGTTCTTATGCAGAATTATTTGTTGATGATGTGTGCTTATAAAAAAAAAATCATATAAATTTACATCAGTACGCCGGTGTTGATTTAATCTGGAGATATTTTCAATAGAATTCGAACTGACGGTTCATTAATATTTGACCTTTGATAAATTCTTGTGTAAAATCATTTCATGTCATAAGACGGTTAAACGAGGTATAAATTGGGCATGACGCATTAAATTATTGACGGGTATGTGTTAATGCCTTTGGCATTTTGATTAGATTAATCTGGTCATTTGAATTTACGGATGGGCCACATTGTGGAAATTAATATGAATCGGGCCATTAGGTTGGTTTCAATGACTTGGGCCGTTTGGTTAAATTGATGAGATTAAACTATTTAGTTGATCCAGTGGACTGCAAAGGCCTTAATTAATTATCTTGGGCCTGATTGGCTTATTTATTAGGCCAAGGTTAAATACAGTCCTATGTTTGGTGAATACAATCCCACCCAAAAAATTGTTCGGAAATTTTTTTCGAAAAATTATAAGTTCAGTGTTTTTCTTTTTTTAGTTTTCGAAAAAAATTTCCGAAAATTGTCAAAATTTTCGGATTTTTTTTCCGAACATTTTTTGGTGGGGTGGTATTAACAAAAGATAGGACTGTATATAACCATGGCCTATTTATTAATTTCAGCCTTGCACCATTTAGTTGGTCTTTTGACTAAAACCAGATTAATATGTGTGGGCTGAGAATACCATATGGTATGATGGGTCAAATGGATTGTGATGAATATTGTCCCATAATTTTAGATCTCTTGATTGTTAATATCAATTAAAGTTTGATATGAGATCATATATTTGTGGTTGGGAGCACAAATTGTGATTTGAATATAGGCCAAAAAGTTTTGACTCATTTAATTTGTTTGAGAATTATTTTTGAGTTAAAGGTGATAGTTAAGGCCTCATTCAAATTGCGCTTGAGAGCGCAAAATTTGACTCACATAATTCAGTGATGAATTAATTATGAGTAAAAAGTGACAATTACGACCACGTTGAAAATTGAATTTGATTCGGTATTTTAACCAAGATTAAATTGAAATTTCAAACTTAAAGTCATGTGAATTCAAAATGTTTGGTTTTCCAATGCTTTTTGATATTGTGTCCAAATTAATATTTGATGAAATATTAAATGTAGAAGAACAAGCGACTCGAATATGAGATATGAATTCTCGCCATAAATACATTCAAATAGGGGAGAAAAAAGTCTCTCCATGAACACATTTGATTGAGCTAGTTAGCAAAAGCGTGGCCTTAGAGCTAAATGGAAAATCAAAAGACACTTGATGCCCAGTGGAATAGTTTCCACAAGTTAAATGTATTTGTTCAAGCTCGATCGTGTGAAGTCACTACACAAGGAGATAAAATCATGTGAAATGTGAAGGAAGGATAATATGACCTTGCAATTATCTCGAAGTATGCGCGTGACTAATAATAGATTGAAGCACTGACAATGCTTATTGGTGTTAGTTGAACAAACAAAATGTTTCTAAAAATAATAGAAATTTATATTTTTAGGAGCCTAATTATTAAGGATAAACATCAGTAATTCTCTAGAATATACTAGAGTATATTCTGTATCTTTTGTACTTATCAGATTGATCTGTTTTCTATATTTAGGGATATTCAAATTGTAAATATTTGACTATATAATAGGATATTATCCCTTCACCTCATTAACGGTGAATGGCATACCAAATCTCTATCTCTATACCTCATGAACTGTTGTACATCGAATTATGCAAACTTCAAACTCTTTGGTTGTCGGGTCTTCCCTTACTTGCGAGATTATTCTTCACATAAGTTGGCCCCTCGCAGTCCTCCCTGTATTTTTTTGGGGTATAGTAGTACTCACAAGGGTTTCTGATATGTTGATCCTAATAGTGGTCGTGTCTATATCACTAGACATGCTCAGTTCGATGAACTTCACTTTCCTTTTTCCGGAGTTAAATCTAATGTGCAAATAACTCAGCTTGATGTCTCTAATTTTTTAGACAGTGCATTTGACCATGGTGTGGTTTCCTCACCCTTTTCGCTGCCTCCTCAGGCTCTGTTATGCTCTCATGGGACTTCTTTGCCCTGTCGGCTCTGTCTATATCCGGACCCAACTCCTCTTGATGTGCAAGCACCATCTCCAGGTCCTCCTGAGTCATCTGCTCCACCCTGGCCACAAGCTCCCTTGCCACCACTTGTTGCTCCACCACGTCATCAGTGTTGGAGTTATACGTGAAAGTATGCTTTTACTTTGTATAACTCGTGTATCAAACACTCATTTTATGAGAATAATTCTTTTATCACATTTGCTTTAGTTATGATTGAATGTTGAATTTCTATTGCAAACCGTTCAATATATAGTACATGTTACATTGTAGTTAATGTGGTGATACCCGATCACGGAAGACAACATTAACAGTTTACTTGTAACTAAACGTACATTTTCACGACCTAGGTGGAATTGAACAATCCGCCGTGAAAGGTCGATGTGTAAGGCTCAGATTGGTCTGTCTTGACTAAGAGATTGCACTAGCACATTTAGTATGTGTTGAAGAGGACCTACAGCGAGGATAAATTCTTCTGTTCTGAAAGGTGAAGAATTAGACCTCAGTGGTTGTTGATTTCTTAATCTTCGTCACTTAAATAGGACCGTGTGTGCTTAATGGTTACTGTTTTGATTCATGTTGGGTGAGAATCATTGTGACTTCGAACTTTGTGTCTTGGGCAGTAATATTAATCATACGACGGTTGCTAAGATTTAATACGGAGAAACGCGTGCGAGTACGGCTCGTGTGATTAGTCCCCTTGGTGGGCTCAGAAGTTTTATTGTACCAAATCTTGCAAGTGAAGAATTAGTTTCTTCGGTACGAATAATAATGTTGAGCTGTCTTTACTCCAAGGTGAAATATATTAATTAATTTAGAGCTATTCAGAAGCTTAATTAATTAATGGACTTGATAATCTTAAACGCGGGAAATAATAACCGGGAGCCCATATTATCGTAATATGGATTAAGATGGATAGTGCAATATTAATTTATTAGTGGTAATAATTAATATTAATGGGCTGAATTATATTGGGGCTCAATATTGAAATTCAGAAGTCCATTAGGAGGTCCAATCTTAATTCTCCTTAAAGGCCCCTCAAGTAGCCCATTAAGTAGCCCAATAATGATAAGGTGATTAAAATAAAAAGATAATATCTTGCTGATTTTTTCTCTATAATTTTCGAAAATTGGTGCTTAAGAAGAAAGAATATTTTGTTGATTTTCTTGGAAAGATATTATGGAAGATATGTATTCTTGGAATACAAGAATATCTCATATATTCAAGAAGATCCAAATCTTTGGATTTCTCTTTGTAATTTTCGAAAATTACCCTCTTAATAGGAGAGTGAGATTTTTGTGGAATATTTTATTGTGGAGAAAAAAATATATGAGATATATTCAAGATTTCTTAGAGTCTAAGAAAAGATTTTCTCCAAGCCTAAATAAGCCCAAAAATTCGGCCACTTCACTATTATAAATAGGGGATGATTATTTCATCCCCAAGTACATAATTTCATGTGTTGGAAAAATCAAGAGCATAAATATTTTTCTTTTTCCTTAGTTTATTAAATTACTTGAAAGCATCTCCCACCGGTGATCAAGTGAGGTGAAAGGGAAATACTTGAGAAGGTTTTTGGGTTGATAAAGCGAGATCGTGATTGTCCCGTATATCCAAAGGTCAATTCTACAAGAGGTACGTTAATCACATATTTACTTGTTTATTCCGCCATAGTTTATATGTGAATTAATTCAACATGCATGATGAAAACTCGTTGTTGGAATTATTATTTGAATTAATTAGGATTAATTCATGCTAGTAATAACTGTATTTAAATTCGTATTTAAATTTCATCCCGAATAGATTCCGGGCACCCCTATTTTCCCAACAACTGGTATCAGAACCACGGTTTCGGGCTCTGATCTTTAAATTGGAATTTAAATTGTTAAACATTAAATTAAAATTTGATAGTAGAATTGCTAGATCTTTTTTGCAGGTATCCAAATGTCATGGTTTTAATGTTGTTAATTTCATGCGTGTGAATTAATTGTTTTTTAATTCGATTCATTCGAATTCGTTTTTCTCGTGAGAAAATCCACGAGTAGATTAGTTGGTTTTATTTTGATTCGATCATTGTAATAGACTAGTCTAGATCTAGTATTTATTTTTTTGAAAAATAAATTGTAACCGGATCGTGACGAAGAACGAAGAATTAAAAACGGCGTACCCGGACGACGCATACAAGCGTGGTGCGTGTATGGATGTAAAATCTTGCAAGGGGTGAAGAAAACGAGAACGAACGGCGAAAATCGGCGCACGGGGTGCACGGCGCACGACCCGCGCGCGACGGGAGGCCGGCGCCGCGCGCATGCATGCGTGCGCCTCGGGGCGCTCCGTGCAGCGCCTCCGTGCTACGCCTCGGCGCTTCTGGCCGAGAGGCGCGCGAGCCCACTTAGTGGGCCGACGCGCGCCGTATCTCGGGCCGTGGAATTTTACGGTTCGTGTTTTTTTTTTCGTGTGACTTTAAACGTCGTCTCGAACCCCAAACGATGCTGTTTTGATGAAGTGTTGCTGTTCGAGTGGGAGCGTGTCAAGACGAACGATGGAAAGCAACAAGGACGATTTTTCGCATCAAGACGTGAAGAAATTAAACCGTGACAATTGGATTCGAGTGCTCCAATGTGTTTAATTTTTGTTTTGATGGATGTTTTATTTCGTGCACTTATTATTATTTGTTAATATGTGTTTGCATGAATTTAATTGTCCAAGAAAAAACTTACTTTCGAAAATTACTAAGTATGTTTATTTAATCGCAATTTTATTCCGGATATTAAAATTGGATTAATTTGGCCTCCATAATTTATTTATTTGTGAAGTTCTTTTGGAATACATTTCCCCCTCGGATCGGCCAAAAGAACGGATTTCACATGAATAAATTCCGAAAGGATGATTGTGGATTATTACTAGTGGCGGTATTGACCCTCACCCCGAGTGGCTTGCTCAAAGCGAAATAGTAATCCTGTATTTAATTATGGTTATTACTTAGGCATAGGAAATTGATATTAACTTACTCCCCTCGGAGTCCCTGTCAATTTCTATGTGGTCAAAGTGGGAGCCAACTATTAATTTTAAATTAAGGATTTGTAACTTTCGAGTTTGTAATCCGCTTGAATGTATTTAAATGTATAGACCACCCCTCGTGGCGCATTTAAATTGTTTCGAGATGTTGGCTGATGCATGATTATATTGTTTTAAGGTTTCAATATAATTGATGTGATCTAATTATGTGATAATTTCGTATTTTTCTAGATATTGATATGAATGTATGTTTTATTCTCAGTTCATCATGTCGCAACCTTTTAATCCACTGTTTAGTATACTTAAAGATAACAAACTTGTTGGTGAGAACTATGTTGATTGGAAACGTAACCTTGATATCATCCTAACCGCTCAACACCATAAATGGGTACTTACCACTCCTAAGCCCCAAGAGCCTACCGAAGATGCCACGAAAGCGGTCAAGAAAGAGCATAAGAGTTGGTTTGACTCCGATGAGATGGCTAGGTGTACTATTCTGGCTTCAATGTCAGATGTGTTGCAACACCAACACCAACACATGGAGACTGCCTCTGAGATAATGCAAAATCTTGAAGCGATGTTTCAACATCAGAACCGTACGGCTAGGCAAATCACCATGCGAAAGATGTTTTCGTTGAAAATGGTGGAAGGTACGCCCGTAAGGGATCACATTATCGAGATGATGGGTTATCTCAACAAGTTGGAAGTACTTGGTGCGGAATTTGACCTCCCTACTAAGGTCGATTTCGTTCTCCATTCTCTGCCGAAGAGCTTTGAGCAGTTTCAATTGAACTATCAAATGAATGATCGAGCAAATAGTTTGCCCGAGCTCTTGCAAGCTTTGGTATCGGCGGAGACTCTAATGGATCACCAAACCGTTGTTATGGTGGCAAACGGTCCGTCTTCCTCTTCGGGTCCTAAGGGAGGGAAGAAGAGAAAGAGGACGAAAGGCCAGACCCAAGCAAATCCAACCATTGCGAAACCCAAGGCAAAGGGAGAAGGAGGTGGAAAGAAAGCTGCTAAGGGTAAGTGCTTCAATTGTGGTGAGAAGGGACATTGGAGGGCGACCTGTTCTAAGCCTAAGAAGGCGGGAAAGAAAGGTAAGTCTCATGCTTTAGTCGTTGAAACATATGTTGCGGCGTATGCTGCCCACGTTTGGGTAGTGGATACCGGGGCAACTGATCATATTTGTTTCACTCTTCAGGGGTTCCAGCTAACCCGGCGACTTAGCAAGAATGAGATCACCATCACTTTGGACGATGCTACGAGGGTGGCAGCCGAAGCAGTGGGAGTATTGCACCTATCTTTTGAAGATAGAGTTTTAATTTTAAGAGATGTTTTATACGTTCCAAACTTTAGGAAGAATTTAATTTCAGTTTCTAAGTTGTTTTTTGATGGATATTCAGTTACTTTTAATAAAGTTGTTACTGTTTCTTTTAAGAATGATGTTATCTGTCATGGAACGTTGGTAAACAATCTCTATACGATTAAGTGTGCACACCACTCAAATAATGAATCTAATAACACGTCGATCATTTCGAGTAATAAAAGAAAGCGTTCTTCGGAGATGAACGAAACACTTCTATGGCATCTTAGACTAGGTCATATTAATCTAAAGCGGATAGAGAGATTGGTGAAAGACGGATCCTTGGAATCGCTCCAAGTCGAGCCGTTTCCAACTTGTGAATCCTGTTTAGAGGGTAAGATGACCAAGAGGGCATTTGGAGCCAAGGGGAATAGAGCCACGGAAGTGTTAGAACTCGTTCATACCGATGTGTGTGGTCCAATGACAATCAAAGCGCGAATGGGGTATGAGTATTTCGTTACCTTCATTGACGATTACTCAAGTTATGGATACATTTACCTTATGCGGTATAAGTCTGAAACTTTTGATAAGTTCAAAGAGTTTAAGGCCGAAGCCGAGAAACATAGGGAAAAGAGTATCAAGTTTCTACGATCAGATCGTGGAGGCGAATACCTCAGCGATGAATTCTTAAACTACTTATCGGACGAAGGGATCGTATCCCAGTTAACCGCACCGGGAACCCCTCAACAGAACGGTGTGGCGGAACGAAGAAACCGGACTCTTTTAGAGATGGTCAGATCCATGATGAGTTATTCGGATTTACCCAAGTCGTTTTGGGGTAATGCCTTGGAAACGGCGGCTTACATTCTAAACTTGGTGCCATCCAAATCGGTTCCTAAAACCCCAATGGAATTGTGGACCGGGCGCAAGCCCAGTCTAAGACATTTGCGGATTTGGGGTTGTCCGGCATACGTGCTAGACAAGGAAGTCGGTAAGTTGAATCCACGTTCGGAATTAAGGCTGTTTATAGGATACCCTGCGGGAACGAAAGGGTGTATGTTCTATAGTCCCAAGGATCAAAAGATCGTGATTAGTACACACTTTAAATTCTTGGAGGAAGATTACATGAACAATTGGAAACCTAAAAGTGAAATTACCTTAGAAGAATTGAGAGGTCAAACCTCGATACCAAGTATACAAGATGATGTACCACAAGTCACATCTTCACAACCGGAACCCCGTCGTAGTGGGAGGGTTCCTAGGCAACCCGAGAGATTCATGGGGATAGGAGAATCTTCGGATTTGGTTCCCGGTGTTGAATCGGACCCATGGACGTACGACGAGGCAATCCAAGATAAAGACGCGGATTTGTGGCAAACGGCAATGGAAGCCGAGATGGGTTCGATGGATCATAATCAAGTGTGGGAGTTGGTCGAACCACCCAGTGGGGTAGAACCCATTGGATGCAAGTGGGTGTACAAGAGGAAAAGAGGACCGGACGGAAGGGTTGAAACCTTCAAAGCGAGGCTTGTGGCCAAAGGGTATACTCAGAAAGAAGGGATCGATTATGAGGAAACTTTTTCGCCTGTAGCTATGCTTAAGTCCATCCGTATTCTCTTGTCGATCGCTGCGCACCTAGATTACGAGATCTGACAAATGGATGTCAAGACGGCTTTCCTTAACGGAAGTCTTGACGGGATAGATATCTATATGCAACAGCCCAAAGGTTTCATTGAAAAAGGCCAAGAGAATCTCGTATGCAAGCTCAAGAGATCTATTTACGGACTTAAGCAAGCATCGCGTAGTTGGAACCAGTGTTTTGATCAAGTGATTAAATCTTATGGGTTTGATCAAAACGAGTTCGAAAGTTGTGTGTATAAGAAGCGTGACGGAACTGCAGTGGTATTCTTAGTATTATACGTAGACGATATTCTGCTCATTGGAAACAATGTAAAGGTATTGTCAGACGTAAAGGTATGGCTGTCAAAACAATTTGATATGAAGGACTTAAGGGAAGTCGGTCACATCCTTGGGATCAAGATCACTCGCGATCGCAAGAAGAGGATGTTGGGCTTATCGCAAGCTTCATACATTGACACTGTTTTGAAGCGTTTCAGCATGCAAGATTCCAAGAAAGGTTTTGTACCTTTTAGACATGGAATCCATCTATCGAAAGAAATGAGCCCTAAGACGCAAGCTGAGATAGATGACATGAAAGGTGTTCCATACGCTTCGGCCGTAGGAAGCCTTATGTATGCAATGCTGTGAATGAGACCGGATATCTGCTTTGCCGTGAGCATGGTAGCAAGATATCAAAATAATCCCGGGAAAGACCATTGGACTGCCGTAAAGTGCATCTTGAGGTATCTGAAAAGAACTCGTGAGCGGATGCTGATTTACCAGTCAGATAGCCTAGTTCCCGTGGGATACATGGACTCGGATTTCCAATCAGACATAGACTCAAGAAAGTTAACCTCGGGTAGTGTGTTTTGCATGGGAGGGGGAGCCATTTCATGGATAAGCATTAAGCAGAAATGCATCGCCGATTCGACCATGGAAGCCGAGTATGTAGCTGCTTGTGAAGCAGCGAAAGAGGAAGTTTGGCTCAAGAACTTCTTAGTGGACTTGGACGTTGTTCCGAATTTGTCCGACAAAATAACTGTCTTATGTGACAATGCCGGAGCAGTTGCAAATTCAAAGGAACCGAGAGCCCACAAGGCCAGCAAACACATAGAAAGAAAATACCATCTTATACGAGAAATCGTTAAGAGAGGAGATATAGAGGTGGCAAAGATAGCGTCGGGTGACAACCTAGCGGATCCATTCACAAAGGGTCTGCCTCAGACTACATTCGAGAGACATGTGGATGGAATGAGAGTCAAGACTATTGCCAATCTGCTTTAAGTATAAGTGGGAGGAATTATTAGGTTAGTGTAGGTTGACATGAGATGTCACGTAGAGCTACTACACTAAGACATGCGTGATGTATACTAAAAGCAGACTTTAAGTATAAGTGGGAGATTGTTGGAGTTATACGTGAAAGTATGCTTTTACTTTGTATAACTCGTGTATCAAACACTCGTTTTATGAGAATAATTCTTTTATCACATTTGCTTAAGTTATGATTGAATGTTGAATTTCTATTGCAAACCGTTCAATATATAGTACATGTTACACTGTAGTTAATGTGGTGATACCCGATCACGGAAGACAACATTAACAGTTTACTTGTAACTAAACGTACATTTTCACGACCTAGGTGGAATTGAACAATCCGCCGTGAAAGGTCGATGTGTAAGGCTCAGATTGGTCTGTCTTGACTAAGAGATTGCAGTAGCACATTTAGTATGTGTTGAAGAGGACCTACAGCGAGGATAAATTCTTCTGTTCTGAAAGGTGAAGAATTAGACCTCAGTGGTTGTTGATTTCTTAATCTCTGTCACTTAAATAGGACCGTGTGTGCTTAATGGTTACTGCTTTGATTCATGTTGGGTGAGAATCATTGTGACTTCGAACTTTGTGTCTTGGGCAGTAATATTAATCATACGACGGTTGCTAAGATTTAATACGGAGAAACGCGTGCGAGTACGGCTCGTGTGATTAGTCCCCTTGGTGGGCTCAGAAGTTTTATTGTACCAAATCTTGCAAGTGAAGAATTAGTTTCTTCGGTACGAATAATAATGTTGAGCTGTCTTTACTCCAAGGTGAAATATATTAATTAATTTAGAGCTATTCAGAAGCTTAATTAATTAATGGACTTGATAATCTTAAACGCGGGAAATAATAACCGGGAGCCCATATTATCGTAATATGGATTAAGATGGATAGTGCAATATTAATTTATTAGTGGTAATAATTAATATTAATGGGCTGAATTATATTGGGGCTCAATATTGAAATTCAGAAGTCCATTAGGAGGTCCAATCTTAATTTTCCTTAAAGGCCCCTCAAGTAGTCCATTAAGTAGCCCAATAATGATAAGGTGATTAAAATAAAAAGATAATATCTTGCTGATTTTTTCTCTATAATTTTCGAAAATTGGTGCTTAAGAAGAAAGAAGATTTTGTTGATTTTCTTGGAAAGATATTATGGAAGATATGTATTCTTGGAATACAAGAATATCTCATATATTCAAGAAGATCCAAATCTTTGGATTTCTTCTTGTAATTTTCGAAAATTACCCTCTTAATAGGAGAGTGAGATTTTTGTGGAATATTTTATTGTGGAGAAAAGAATATATGAGATATATTCAAGATTTCTTAGAGTCTAAGAAAAGATTTTCTTCAAGCCTAAATAAGCCCAAAAATTCGGCCACTTCACTATTATAAATAGGGGATGATTATTTCATCCCCAAGTACATAATTCCATGTATTGGAAAAATCAAGAGCATAGATATTTTTCTTTTTCCTTAGTTTATTAAATTACTTGAAAGCATCTCCCACCGGTGATCAAGTGAGGTGAAAGGGAAATACTTGAGAAGGTTTTTGGGTTGATAGAGCGAGATCGTGATTGTCCCGTATATCCAAAGGTCAATTCTACAAGAGGTACGTTAATCACATATTTACTTGTTTATTCCGCCATAGTTTATATGTGAATTAATTCAACATGCATGATGAAAATTCGTTGTTGGAATTATTATTTGAATTAATTAGAATTAATTAGAATTAATTCATGCTAGTAATAATTGTATTTAAATTCGTATTTAAATTTCATCCCGAATAGATTCCGGGCACCCCTATTTTCCCAACAATCAGATGGTTACTCGGGCTAAGTCAGGTATTTTCAAACCCCGTTACCCCGTTGACTTGGCCTCATCTGCTTTACTTTCTGCTTTGGCTCTTTCCTTTGAGCCGCGTGGGTTTAAATCGGCTGCTAAGTCTCCACATTGGCTTGTTGCTATGCAAGAAGAGATGGATGCTCTACACTTGAATAACACTTGGGATCTGGTTCCTCGACCTCCAGACACCAACATTGTTGGTTGTAAATGGGTTTTCCGGACTAAGTATCACTCTAATGGTTCTATCGAGCGTTATAAAGCTCGCCTCGTTGCTCAGGGTTTCACACAAATTCCGGGCACTGATTTCAGCCATACCTTCAGCCCAGTTGTCAAAGCTGCTACTGTGCGTGTTATTCTTGCCTTGTCACTTCAGAATAAATGGCCTCTTCATCAGCTTGATGTTAAGAAAGCCTTTTTAAATGGAATTCTTGCCAAACTTGTCTTTATGACTCAGCCTCCGGGCTTCTCTGATCCATGATTTCCAAATCATGTCTGTCGTCTGAAAAAAGCTATTTATGGCCTACGACAAGCCCCCTTGGCTTGTTATCACAGATTAGTTCCTTCCTGATGCGTCTTGGTTTTCAGCAGAGCCGCTCAGACTCTTCTCTCTTCTACCTTTTTAAAGGTGTCTCAGCTATCTACCTTTTGCTCTATGTGGATGATATTATTCTCACTGGGAGTGATTCTGCTTTAATACAACGTTTTCTTCAGTGTGTCAGTTCTGAATTTTCTATCAAGGATCTTGGTAGACTTAACTATTTTTTAGGTTTGGTGGTTTCCCACACTCCAGACGGTTTATTTGTTGGTCAGGCAAAATATGCAAAGGACATTCTAGAACGAGCACAACTCTTGGACTCTAAACCGATTTCCACACCGCTTGTAGCTGGTGAAACTCTCACTTTCGCTGGTGAACTTTTTCCGATCCAACGCTATATAGATCTCTCGTTGGTGTTTTGCAGTATCTCACCATAACTCGTTCGGATCTCTCCTATGCAGTGAATCTCGTTAGCCAGTTCTTGCACGCACCTACATCTGATCACTTTCATGTTGTCAAGCGTATTCTACGCTATGTCAAGGGTACGCTTCACTTGGGCTTAAATTTTACTCGTTTCTCTACTCCTTCCATTATAGCCTACTCTGATGCTGACTGGGCCCGCTGTCCTGATTCTCGTCGCTCTATTTATGGATATTCGATTTTTCTGGGGGGAAATTTTATTTCTTGGAGTGCCAAGAAACAACCTACTGTCGCTCGTTCTAGTTGTGAATCTGAGTACCATGCTCTTGCTAATGTTGCCTCAGAGATAAGATGGTTATCTAATTTGTTACACGAGTTGAAAGTTCATCCCCCTGTCTGCCCGATTCTTTTTTGTGACAACAAAAGTGCCATCTTTTGGAGTCAGAATCCAGTGTCTCACAAGCAGGCAAAACATATCGATATCGACTACCACTTTGTTCGTGAACTTGTTTCTGCTGGGAAGCTTCAAACAAAGTTTGTGCCATCCGATTTACAACTTGTTGATATCTTCACCAAGAACTTACCTGGTCCAGCCTTTGAATTTCTTCGCTCCACCCCATGTATCGCTTGCGGGGGGGTATTAAGGATAAACATCAGTAATTCACTAGAATATACTAGAATATATTTTGTATCTTTTGTACTTATCAGATCTGTTTCCTATATTTAGGGATATTCAAATTGTAAATATTTGACTATATGATAGGATACTATCCCATCACCTCATTAACGGTGAATGGCATGCCAAATCTCTATTCTTTACACTAATGACATTGAAACTAAACTTGGACTTGATTATAATGAGTCACTAGTATTTGATGAAGAATTCGTTGATAAGGAGCAACATGGTATTGATCCTGCTTCCCATTTTTTATGTTGAGCCCGACGACGATCCACACCTCAATGGTAATGTTGGGGTTGTCTAAAAAATAATTATTATTTTTATATCAATCATGATAACTATATTGTTTGTGATTTTCTGAGGCCCCTTTCTGCTTATCGCCTAAAGATTTTGAGCCACATACGTACCACTGATATTTTCAAGGTCAAATATTTAAGATATTAATGAATTCCCCAAGATATTGGATCGAGTTTGATTCGAGGGCGAATCATTTCCAAGGGTGAAAAAATGATGAAGATAAGATTGCGATACCAATCTCAATTAATTATGATCCGATTTTTAAAATAAGAGTTTTCGGAAACATGTATCTTTATTATTCTATTTACTTTGTCATGATTTACTTTCCTAGTTATTAGGATTTGTTTATTAGTATTTATAGGAGTTCGGGAAACATTGTAGATTATTTGTGTTATTCAATAGAAAATTATTGAGTTCATCTTCTTCTTGTTTTATCGGTACTTTTTTTTTATATTCATGAGTATTCATCATGATTTCGTCTGCATTATATATATATATATATATATATACATATATATATATGTGTGTGTGTGTGTGTGAGAGAAAATTAGAAATTGATTCAGAAAAGGGACACTAATTCGGACACTCTCATATGCACCAGGTGCGTGGCGCACTCACTAAACATTTAAAGTTGTTTATACTTAAAAATATGATTACATTAAAAATTTAATTACACTGAAAATCAATTTTCAGTATAATCTAACAATACTTTTCAGTGTAAATAGTTTCAACGGTTGAGTGAATGCACCATGTACCAAGTGCACAAAAAAGTTGCTCATACTAATTACAAATTGGTTTGAAATATTTGCACAACCAAATTTCTTATGCTTCTTAATTTGTAATTTTATTTTTTAATAAGACACCTACAGCTTATTTTTAGTGATTATAAGTCCTGTTATTAAATATCACATGTGATTCAGAAACTTATAAAATAGTTCCTAATTAAGACATGCAAAAACAAGTTTTTCATTTGAATGAATGCATGCAAACATTCTAAAGATTTCAAACGTAAACAAAAACCAATATTGCATTTCAATCCAAAGAACAACCTCAGTACAACAACAAAGAACCCACAAAATTAAACTAGCATAGTTTAAAACGATACAAATTGCTAAATTTGGAAAATAAAGGTCTAGACCACTTAATTAAGCACAAAGGAAATCCTTAGGAAGTGTCTTGCCACAAGTGTTGATGAGCAAACTCAATGAAATAGGAATATTAATGTTAATGCCAAGAATATTAGCTTTCAAGGCCGTGCAAAGGCAAACTGCAGCTTCAAGATCCAACAACCCTCCAAGTGCTGAGCAGCAAGGGTGATCCGGCGGGTTCCCGATTTCGGCCCCGATACTACCGTTTAGTAGCTTTGCACATATGCCCAGCTTCAGTGCATCTCTCGGGCATTTCCCCTGGCTCGGGTTTGGGTTCGGGTTTGGAGTTGGTTTCGGGTTACAACCAAAGTAGCAACCATTGACTAGGGCAAAGAACATGAGGTTGATGAGGAGAAAGAGAATTGAGGTAGAGGATTTTTTTGAATCCATATTGATGATTTTTTGGTTGGATTTTGGTGAGTTTGGGAATTTTAATTTGCAAAGGTAATTATTTATAGGGGAGGAAATGTTGGATAATACATGTGAACGTGACACTACTTGGATAAAAGTATTATATGTTGCATGATTTAAAAATTTGTGATAACACATATGAAGCAAGTTATAAAATTACTATATACGACTAATTTTTCCTTTTATATTCAAATCCTTGAACATTTATTTTTAAATAGAGTTAGTGTTCGATCGGTATAAGAACTAACTATGAGTAAGAGTGAAAGAATTCCAACTCATTTAAAAGTTCGAACTTTTAAATGAGGCAAAATTCTTTCATGGTATATATCAGAGTCAAAAGGCTCACGCTAGCTCTTATAAAGATCTTGAGTTTGATCCCGCAAAAAACAGTTTTATCCATATTAAATTATTTATTTTTTGAACCAATCTTTTTTGCTCTAATACCATGAAAGAATTTCACAAAAAAGACGAAATTCTTTCAAAGTGGATAGAAATAACGATCAAATTTAGACCCGTGTTATAACTCCCCTCACATAAAAATATTTAAATTAATGTTCTTCATCATTGTTTGAAAAATAGAATAAACAGATTAATTTCACACAATTCTACAAGCTTGAAGTTTAAAATGAGATGAATTTATTTCATGGTATTAGAGCCAAAAGCTGCGCCCCATGTTTGATTTCCACATAAAACAACTTCACCCATATTAAATTGTTCATCCACTCGTTGAACCTCCCACCCAAATGATAGAGTTGAGTATCATGCTCATGGGTGAAATCGAATATTAGGAAAACAATATAAATAAATTAGTTTTACACCTTTTTACATTTTCGAATTTAATCATGAAATGAAATTATTTCGATTATTATTGGAGATTAGTAATAATCTACTAAGCGTCTCATGACCGGAATACTTAGAAAAGATCCATGTACAACGGATCCTTTTGGTATTTTGCTGATATTGCTAGTCTAACGGATAATATATACTCTCCCTATGATATTACTAGTCCTGTTTATTTAACGGTTATTATATTTTTTTATTATAAATGGGAAGGTATTATGATTTTTTGTTATTAATAAAGTTATTATTTATGAAAAGCATTTTTCATAAAAAATTGTTTTTTAAATATATTTTATAATACTCTTTAATTTATAATAAAAAAATAACAGAAAAAAAAAAGGAGTAGTAAAATTGAATTGGAGGAGAATTTTGATAATTAAGTGTACTTTTGCAGTAATTATATGTGGGTATTAGTAAGTGGAATTGATATATCGGTCACAAGATCAACCAAGTGGCCACATGGATTGCATCCCCGTGACTTCATTCCCATTAAAATTCGTGTAAAAAAAAAACCCAATTGGCTGTAATATTCCTGTATATTACTTCTTTAAATTTCAACCAATCATATTTCCTTTTAGTTTCAATATATAAACCTACATGATTGGCCGGATGTGAAAGTTTTGGGACTTGTATGCTTGTGACACAAGATGTTCAACAATTGAGATAATTATTTAATAGGATAAATTGTTATATTTTTTATTGGGATTGAATTATAGTGCATATATATATATTATTTGAAAACTTTACGAGTCTAGTTTCGAATGCAACAAATGAAGCTAAAACATAGTAGTTCAGCATCGATCATTTTACTTATGTTTGGCAAAAATTGTGTTTTTATGGTTCTCTTTGTTCAGGAATATTGATATATAATTGTTTGAAGTACTTGATGTAGCAAAAGTATGATACAAATATAAATCCGTTGATTATAAAAATAACTGGAATATTATGCAAACATGATTAAAAAGGATAATACATTAATTTAATATGAATACTGAAATAACACAAATTAAAATACGGGAATGGGAAAACCCAATTCTTTTCTTAATTCATCAATAAACTGATTACATTGAAATATTGTACTCCTATAAAGTATAAATACTAGTAAATAAAATCCTAACAAATACTAGTAAAGGAAATGGAATAAATAAATATAATATTCTTGATTTTCTAAATCTATAATTATTCTAGATTGCTACTGCGATCTTGTCTCCATCATTATCTTTCTCTTCGAAATGATTCATCCTCGAATAGAAATTGATCTCGCCTTCAGTGGATTAAAATAATGTCACCAAATATGCGGGCTTAAAAATATAAAATGTACGTGTGTAATTCATAATCTTCAGACGAATCATCACCAAACTATCACGGTTAATATAAAAATTATAGTTAATTTGTGAGACAAAACCAATATTACTATTGAGACCACGGACCCATAACAAACAACTCTTCATCAATTGATTCTTAATTAAATACTGGTGGTGCATCATATCCCAACCCGATTTCTATTTCAATATCAGTTGACCCAAGATTAAATAAACCATCATGAATACCGTTTGGGCTCGATAAAATTAAAATGCCCAACACATTTGTCATCAGTATAATTCTGACTCTGATTTGATTTGTAGAATCAAATTAATTAGAAAAAATAGCATTAGCATTAATATTTTATGATTTATTATTTTCATATTTTAGATTTTCGTTTACTATTAAATATCGAGTTGTAATACATTCTAAGGACTTGGATGATGAATTAAGTTTATTGAAAGAGTGATAACACTTTTATTCCTCATTGCTAATATTCTTACGAGAAACAACATAAATTGAGAAGTGCTATTTGTTCGTGTGTCATGTTTTCCCAACGTCAGTACTATTCTTATATAATATTTTCCCGCTACTATCACTAAAAGAAAATATAAGATTATCTATAGAAATTATCAACACAATTTAAAAAATTCTAATAAAAAAATTCGTAATAGGGATTGTCTATATATATATATATATTTAATTATATAGACACTAGTGCATAACTCCGCGAGTTCCGCGGATTGGAAAAAAAAATGTTATTTTTATTTTCAAATTATAAATATAAATTTTCTTTATTTTAAATATTTTGTAATTTGGATATAATATTAAACGTCAATTCGAATTATTTAAAAAATTCAATTCCCTCCTAAACTTTTCATGTATACATGTATTTTGAAAAAAAAAATATTAAAAAAATTGCTAACTTTCAGTATTATAGTATTATACATGGTAAAATAATTTATATCATGGCAAGATTTTTTTGGAAATAATGTGTTATTTCAGTGACAATATCTTTTGGGTAGTAAAATTTTGTCCAAAAAAATAACAATGTTATAATCTATTTTCCATGGTAAGATATGGTATTGGATGACATGATTATTTGGGAATCTTGTCATCTTTTACGTGACAATATCTTTTGCAAAATATTTCAATATCCTCTTAGAAAATTATCATTTATAAATATTTTGCAAAAATATTATTCCAAAAATATCTATTATTGTATTATACATGGTAAGATATTATATTTCATGGCAAGATTTTTTGGGAATAATATGTTATTTCAGTGACAATATCTTTTGGATAGTAAAATTTTGTTAAAAAAAGGAATGTTACAATCTATTATCCATGGTGAGATATGATATTAGATGTCAAGATTCGTTGGAAATCTTTCTATCTTTTACGTGACAATATATTTTGCAAAATATTTCATTATCCTCCTACAAAAATTAGCATATATAAATATTTTGCAAAAATTAAATTCCAAAAATATCTAAGTAAGAAAATCGTTGAACTGTGGAAAAAATATATGCTTTACATCTTAGGAGACATGGCGGCGGCCCCGAGACTGTTCAATGGAGGATGGCAAAAACTAAAAAAGGAGGCGAGTAGAAAAAAATCTAAGACAAAAAAAAAATACTATAAAAAATCAGTATCATACCTTCAGTTCAGGGCCGCGATATCCGATGCGATTTGAGGCGGCGAGAGTAGAGCAACGAGGCGGCACCAATTTGTAAACAATTTGACAAGAAAAGGGTTGACGGAGTGAGAAATGAATAGAGGAGAGGCGGTGGCGGTTCGGGATCTACATACCTTGGATTTATCCCTATTTTGCATATCCATTTTCGACGCGCTCGCTTGAGTCCACGATAGATGCCGCCACTTGAATCACTGGGCTAGGCGGAGAAGTCGCCTGAGATTGGTTCGGAGTAGACACAATGATCGATCAAGTCGGAGCAACGACGACGCGTAAGCAATATTGGTGACGACGATGCTGGTTGTAATAGTGGAGGCGCCGTTGATGATTGCTGCAACAGGAGAGAAAAACAGGCGGCGTATTTGAGAGAAAGGGGACGGTGTGTGTGCTATTCTTAATAAGAGATTAATAAAACCTAAATATAAAATTAATGGTTTAGATTTAATTTTTTTAGATAAATGGTCGAGATCAAAACTTAAACAGACTTTTAATGAGAACGCAACATTTCGAAATGAAGAGATTTGAGACATACCACGTCAGTCCTTGCTTATTTTTATAGATAAATTGCTTGTAGGTAATTAATACATAGGAATTGCATTTCGTATGTAAATTGATTTCGTAGTCAAATTATTTGTAGGTAGAGGAATGAAGGTGCCTGCATGATTAAAAAATTTGTAGGCAAGTCATATATAATTTCACGACGAAAAGTTTTTGTTGAAAAATTTTGTAATTTTTTTTATTTTCTTTTAGTATATGTACAAGTCTATGGACTACCGAATGGAAACAAGGCTTAAGTATAAAATAACTTGGATGATTAACCATCTCCAGGACACCAATAAGCAGACGAGGTCACGAGGATGAACCCACAAACGGATTAAAAGGGATTGATATTTTAATCTCATTCAATTATACATTTCGCTCAGGCTACATCGGTTCGGGGTAAGTGGTTATAGGGATAATTGACACATAAAGAGGTTGGACTAATTGTCCCATAAATAAAGAATAATTATTTTATCGATTATATCCATCAAAACAAACAATTCTAAATGTCGAGTTGCAGATTAGACCCATCTTATATAAGTGTTATCATGAGGGGTTTCATAATGTAACACGTTTTTCCAAAATGTTACATAAATTGTCCCATAATTTTTTGACAAAATAAATTTAGTCCCAAAATTAAATTTTTATCAGATCTAGTCCAAATTTTTCTAACAAGGTCCAATTTTGGACCCAAATCGATCAGAAAAAAAAAGCAAAAATATTTTTTTTTTCCTCAATGAGTGACACTTGACGGGCACAATTGACAATTTCCAGCGATGAAGTTGATCACCAGTAACTTATTTGTTAAAATTAAATATATATGTTGAGTAATAAAATTGTAAAATAAAAGAAAAAAAATATAATTAGCAAACATGGACTCCATATCAACTCCCTTGCTGAAAATCACCAATTTCAAATTTCAAAATGACATAGTATTGACTTTCTCGGTCGATTTGGGACCAAAATTGAACCTTGTCAAAGAAATTTGGACTAAATTTGATAAAAAAAAAAATTTTGGAACTAAAGCTATTTTGTCAAAAAGTTATAGAACTATTTATGATTTAAATTACTTTACTTATTGTAAATAGGTAACACTTTATACTACATGTTAAGTATTTTTTTTAGATGTTAAATAAAATCAATTATATTGTAGTTAGAGTTGCCCAACGGTTTCGAACCGTCGGGTTCCGGTTCTGAACCGCCGATTTCCGATTCCAATTTAGTGGAACCTAAACCGAACCGCTAAACATGGATGGGTGGTTTCGGTTCTGTTGGTTCTGGTTCCGATTTCGATTCTAACTGTTCCAGTTCCAAACCGACGATTCATGGTTCCGAATCTTTCTTTATTTTTTTAAATAAATAACATGTAAATATTTTCTTAATTTATGTACAAAAAAATAAAAATTGAATTTAAACAAGTAAAATTTTATTATATTCAACTTTAAACCGACGATTATGGTTCTCGATTTAGTAAAACCGAAACTGAACCTTGTAATACACGGTTTTGATTCCCGTTTAGTGACAGTTCCACTGTTGTCGGTTATGGTTTCGATTAGAACCGACAAACCGTCGATTAGAATCGATGGTTCTGGTTCATTTGGACAAGTCTAATTGTAGTTATTAAACGACATTGTCAATTGCACTCCCTCCAAAGGAGCTAGAATGCTCCTTTGAGAGAAAGAGTAGTTAGTACTCATCTTTCAAGGAAAAATGGCACTTTTGGTCCCCAAAAAAAAAGTGCAAAAACACTTTTAATTAATATCTATATATGTGCAAAAGTAATTTTTTTTTTTTTTACTACAGTTTTGGTTCCATCCCTAAATATTCAGGACTAAGATTGCAGATTTATCATATTCCTCTTGAGTTAGGACAAAAAATATAGTTTACCCAATTCTCTTGGGACCAAAAGTGTAAAAAAAACAAAAATTAAATACAAAATATATTATTTTAAAATGAACATATTTTTTTGGGACTAAAAATGCAATTAACTCTCCCTTAAAAACAACTTACTAATAGTGTTAATTAGGAAATATTGTAAATATCTCATGTCCACATGTAACATGTTCATTCCCACTGAATTTAATTCCATTAATATTAAATTGTTCATTAATTAAATTTCTTAATAGATTAAATGAGATGGAATTATATATGCAACCACCATGTTAATTATGTATATAGAGTTGGGAATGCGATATTTCACTACTTTGTATAGCCACCATTACAACATTAATCTTTACAAACCACAAAACAACATCAAGACTAAGCTATGAAACAATTAACACATCCCCTTCCTACCTACACCAACTAACAACACAGTAAATAAACACTCACGGCTGTGGCTGGAACACAGAATGACCCCGTGGCGACTGCCGCCTGTGGGCCATGTCAAATGGGTCGTTTTGTGGATTCGGGCTATCTGGCGTCCCCACCATCGCGTCCCCCGTCGCCTCGATCCCCACGTACTGCTGCACCACCACCACCGAATATGTCGCCGCGAAATCCGACGACGCCAACAAATCTCCAATAGCCCCCAACTCCGGACACTCGCTCCAATCCGTCAGCCCCGCCGTGAGCGGCGACACCACCCCCGCCCCCCTCCCCACCACGAACAAATCATGCACCGGGTCGATAGACCTAATCGCCGCCACCGTCTCCTCCCCGTGGTTCACCACCTTCTCCACGTACACCACCGACGAATCGTTCGCCGTCCGGGCTCGAAACTCGTTTATGTAGTCCTCGTCGACCTGCTTCTGCCGGTTGTGATCGTCCGTCGAAACCCTCAACCCCTCTTCGCGCGGCCGGCTCTCTTCCCGCACCAAGTTATCACCCGCCGCGAAACGCATCACTGTCAGATTGATCCCGGGATGCTCGCACATGCGCCATGCATACGCTAAAGCCTCCCGATCATCGGCTCCACCAAAGAACAGCACCGCTACGTGGTGCGCTATTTGGTTGGCCGCCAACCTGGTCGACCCGGTCAAACCTCGGTCGACCAGTATCGCAACCGAGCATGGCGCGTTCGCGAGAACATTCTGATTAATGGTACGAATAGCGGGGTTCGTTGCCTCCATCCCGCCGTCGACGGTCTGCTGCTTATGAAACGGGATGAGGATAAGGGCGACGCGCTTATCCTCAGCCACGTCGCATATGTCCTCATGCATGGTCGAGTACGGCGAGATGGCGGTGAGCGGGTTAACGGAGACGAAACCTGAATGCTGCTCGAAGTTTTCGAAGGCGTGGATGATGTGGTCGGACTGGGCCTGGGTCCGGTTCAGGGCGGGTCGGCCCGATTTACGCGTCGAGTGGACGATGAGCATGGCGGAGGCCCGGCCCGTGAGCTCGACGAGGTGGAGGACGTAGGTGCAAATGGGGGACTTCTTGGTAGGGTGGGAAGCTTCGAGAAGGTTGATGATTGTGGGGACGTTTCTTGGAGTGTGAACGCAGACGAGGACCCGGAACTCGCCGTCGGGTTTGGATCTTTGGACGGTTCGTCTTTTATACGGAGCGTGTTTTCGGGCGGGTTTGTAAATGTGGGTCACCACGGGTGTGACGACTGCAGTCATCACAAGGGCTACGATGACCATGATTGCGAAAGCCTTATCGTCTAGAACCTGCATGGTTTGTATTATGATCGTTAATTACAAAGTAATTATTGTCATGATAGAGTTTTATATAAGTGTTAATAATGAGTGATTATGTAGTAACTGGATTTTGGGTTTAATTTCAAATTAATTTTAACTTTTTAAAATTCAATTACTTAGTGAACTTTGAAAAGTCAAAATTAATTTAAAATTTGATGTAAAATCAAAGTGCAGGCTTTGCACTGGAGTTTATAAATGAATTTATGATTAATAATATATGTTTTTAACAAACCCTAAAATGCCGTAAATTTTGTAGGACAGGTTATTTTTTTGCTTTTTTTTCAGAACTCATTAGGTTGGTAAAACTGTTGATCAACCATTTCCCAATTGTTTTGTCATTTTTTGGGCAAAAAATGTTGTTAGTAATAAACTCACGCACGCAATCACGAAATAGAACACGAGATTTGTTTACCCAGTTCGTCTCACGACTACGTCTGGGGGCGATACCAAGCCAGAATTTTTCACTATTTTTTTTTTCTGATAACGAATACAAGGAGAAAATGTGTATATATAACAAACGAACTCTAACCCTAAATTTAGGGCCGAAGAAAGTGGGCCAAAAATGGGCCAAAAGGGCCAAAAAATTCGGCCTCCACACTCCAACAAAAAAGAATTGCAAATTGACAAAATAAATTATTTTAAAAAGAGCTGGCAAAACAAATTTGCCCTATAAATTAAATTTAGGGCAAATAATTTTTTCTCCCTAAAAGATATTAACCCTTTGATTAATGAAAAAATACACAAAACTGAGCTAAATTTTAAAGGGCAAATCTTTTTAATCCTCATTTAGAAAAAATAAATTGATAAAAAATATTGGTAAAACAGTTGACCTTGCCAACCTTTTTTTGTCAAAACATACTTTTTTTTAAGGGCAAAAATAATTTTTCCTACCAAATTTACGACAAATTTTTTCCCCGTATGAATTAGGAATTAGAAAAAGATTAGATTGGTAGGGTACCTTTTGGTCTTTGCCAACGTTGAGGACAATCATCTCAACAAGGCCCTTAGCATTCATGAGCAAACCAAGAGTAAGGCCTTCCTGAAACGGGATCTTGTAATAGAGAGTAACAAGGAGCGTTCCCGCCACTTTTCCCGCACAAGCAAGAACGATGACTACGGCTAGTATGGCCCACGTGGCCACTCCTTTAATCGAAGCAATGTCCGTTTTAAGCCCACTTATAGCAAAGAATAGAGGCAACAAAAGTCCCGACACAAAATCTTCAAGCCTCTCTATAAGCGTAACCCCAAGTGGGCCATTCGGGATAACCAACCCGAAAACAAACGCCCCGAATACAGAATGCGTGCCGATGGCATCCGTGATGAAACCGGAGATCATAACCCCGGTTAAAATTAAGCAAATGTAGAACTCGCTTATCGCTTCCCCTTCGGGGGACCGACGAATCATCCACGCGATTAGTGGCCGTATTATATACACGCAAAAAACGACGAAAACCCCGCTCGAGAGTATGACCCAGAGCGAGGCCAATGACATGGCCTCGTTCTCGGCCAACGCAATAGCGAAGGCGAGTAGGATCCACGCGCAAATGTCGTTTATGAGGGCGGACGACATGGCTAGACGGCCTATGTCCGTGTTGAGAAGCTTTAGCTCGGCGAGGATACGAGCGAGCACGGGGAAGGCGGTCACCGAGAGGGCTACGCCGAGGAAGAGGATGAAGGTGCTCAATTTTACGAACTCGATGCTTTGATGAAGGACGAAGGCGAACGCGACGCCTATCAAGAATGGGAGGATCATGCCGGATATGGCGATGGCGATCGCCCGTTTTCCTGTCCGTTTGATCACGCCGATGTCCATCTCTACTCCGACTAGAAAGAGGAAGTAGAGAAGCCCTACATTTGCCATTGTTTCGAGAACCATGACGCTCCGAAGAGGGAATATTGTGTTTGCAAATTTGTGGCTTCTGCCTAGAACTGATGGACCCAAGATTATTCCACCCTGCACACACAACACTTCATTAAATGTTTAAAGAATTTCGTCTTATCCAAAATTTCGAAATGGTGGAGAAGTGTGAAATTGATATATCTTTCGACTATATTGAGCTAAAGTCAAATGACACTAAAAGAAAATTGATTATGTCCTGTCATTTTAATTTTTTTAGTTAAAAGTCATTTTTAATATCAAGATTCTATCATTAAAAAAAATTCATGTCATTAAAAAAATTTAGTTAGAGAGATTATATTGACATGATTATTGTCACTAAATACCAATTTTCTTATAGTATAATTTTATGTGTTAAATATTTTTTCAGGACCGTAATTTGAAGGTGGCAAAACAAGAACTGTAATTTTTTGTGTTGACAAAATAAGGGCTATAACTTTTCGAGCAGACAAATAAAGGTTCACAATTTTTAAATGTAACAAAACAAGGACTATAACTTTTAAAAGTAGCAACTTGAGGCCAAAATAAGAAAATACTACTCTCTTTTTCTGACTTATATTCCACACTAAAAGTGTGTGAGCCCCTTTTTGAGCTAAATTTATACTTGAGTTGACGTCCAACTGACATCCAATTGTGGGATGTGAGCCGAAAATTGGTTGATAATCCTAGCTAATGTAACCTCAAATAGTTACTTTAAAAAGTTACCATTCTTATTTTGCTATATTTAAAAAGTATGATCCTTATTTTGATACTTTAAAAATTACAATCCTTGTTTTGCTATTATTAAAAGTTGAAGTCCTTGTTTTACCACCCCAAAAGGTTACGGTCCTTATTTTACCACCACCTCAAAATTACTATCCTTAGAAAAAAGAAAAAAAAAACCCAATTTTCTGTATTTAAGTGGCTTGTATTTTTAATTAATTTAGGTGTTTGAGTTGTGTCCAAATTCTCTCAGAGAGAGAGAAAAAAATTAAGTTGCTTCAAACAAATAGTTAATAATCCCTTATGCAAAAGTTCAATCTAATTCTAAGCCATTGCATATTATATCTATTCATTTTATCACTTCAGCATGCACGATTCTCATGACCACTTGTACAATTTTTACAAAAAAACATGCAATTAATAAGTTAATAAAACTCGAAACTCACATGAATAAGAAGGGGAAAAAGAAAAAACACTAAACACATAATACACTATGAGTAGATTGGAACTAAGTTTGCTAACATTTTGACAGATTTACAATTTATTTCTGCCCTTTAATTTCATACAATAGTGTATCTTTTTAACTTGTGCAATTTGATACACGAGACTCAACAAAAAAATAATGCAAAAATTAAACAATAAGTGATTAAATTGCGAAAATGTCAAAAGATGGTGAATTTATTCACTTGTTGTGGAAGACTATTAAAGATACTTACAAGGATCTCAGAAATGACGCGAGGCTGTCGAAGGGGTTTCAAGATGAAGACGAGAATACGCGTGGTAACGACGACGAGGGTTAGTTGCAAAATAAAGAGTGGCAACGAATAGTCCAAAGGGTTATCCCCCTGCCAAATACCATTCGTTGTTATCATCGTCGGAGCGTAGCATACTATCGTCTGCTCCGATTTGTTAACAGCAGTCGCCCCCCTGGCGTCTGCCATTTTTTTCGTATATTATATGTATATTATACGTACAATGTCAATAATTTTGTTGTATCTTTTTCTCTACCATAAATGTGCATGTACAGATCGTCCAAGATCAATTCCTCACTCCTAACCTTTTCTCCTCCTCTGTTCTTTTACCGTTTCACTCCTCTGTGTTCCAACAACTATAGTATCATCATTTGGATGGAAGATTTTGATAAACTTGACTGAAATTGAAGAAAATAATGATAAAAAAAATTCAATTTTTTTTTTTTTTTTTTCAGTTTTGGGTGAAATTGTTGCTTGAAAAAACTATGGATTGTTTTGAGTGGTGGGCCGCTGCATGAGGGTGATCAAATAATGCATGGTCAAGACTTCTCCGAGGATTTTCTATATATGGAAACAATTCTCCATGGCTTTACTCATATGGGATATAAGTTATAGTTAAAATTATACTCCCTCCGTCCTGGGTAAACTTCCCACTTTTCTTTTCGGGCCGTCCCCCAGTAAATTTCTCATTCCATAAATGGCAAAAACAACACTCCACTACATATAAACTTTAACCTTTAAATTCATACAATATTACTAAAGTGTCACTCATTCAATTCACTTTTCATCGTTATTCATTACTTTATCCCAAAAGTCAACATGTGATCCACCATATATTAATAAACAAATACACTTTCTTAAATCATTCAGCAAAAAGAAACGGGAAATTTACTCGGGGACGGAGGGAGTACAAAATACCCATTTTGAATTTCACAAAATTTATTTTTACCCACTTTACTTTAAAACAATTTAGGGAAAATGATTTTTTTCGTCCTATAATTTTACCACTTTTTTATTTTCGTCCTGCTGACTTTCAAATTTTGATTTTAGTCCTGTAACTTTACCTCTTTTTTATTTTCGTCCTGTTGACTTTCAAATTTTAATTTTAGTCCTGTAACTTTACCTCTTTTTGAATTTCGTCCTGTAAGGGTTGGTAGGTTGTAGGACCAAAATCAAAAAAATATGTAAGTTACAGGACCAAAATCAAAATTTGAAAGTTAGCAGGATGAAAATCAAATTTAGGTAAAGTTATAGGACTAAAATCAAAATTTAAAAGTCAGCGGGACAAAAATCAAAATGAAGTAAAGTTACAGGACAAAAAAATAATTTCCCAACAATTTATTATAACCATTTTTAATTTTAAGATATACACACCCCTAATAAATGGGTAAAAAACATTGGAAGTGTATAAAATGGTCTCCACCCTCCCAAAACAAACAAACTCAACCCCCCCGCATAAGTATACAGAGTTAAATTAATTTTAGGGAGACAAGCAAAAATGCCCAAAATTTAAGGGGCACTTGATTTTTGCCCCTTTTTTTTACAAAAGAAGTATTTTGCCCATTTTGGACCTAAATTGTCCACACTACCCTTACTCATTCATTTTCCATTTCAGTTTTTTTTTCTTCTTCTAATATTAGGATTACATTGCATCCAAACAACAACCAACCCAAAATTTAAAAATTCTGGAAAAAAAAAAAGAAAAAAAAAACGAAAAGGTTGAAATTGAAGAACAAGTGACGGGTTCTTCCCAAATCCTACTTGTTTCTTCGCGATTTCTTCCATTTTGTACGGTTTCTTCCCAAATTCAAGCAGGTTCTTTCAAAATTCGCGGCGAGCCTCCGTTATTCCTCCATAGCTTCGGCCAATTTAGTCACGGGAGTAGGAGAAAAATTCGTGTGGAGTAGCGTAGCAGTCCAAGACCGAATTTTTGTCGAAGGGAGTAAGATTACAGTTCATGTCATTCAATTTATGTCTATATGGTATGAAAATTCACTCTTTTGATTGTTTATCTTGTACTATGGTGTTAATGATACATGAATCACTCAAAAAAATTCTGAAAAAATTTCATTCATGTAATGCCCACCAAGTGTTTGACAAAATTCCTGAATGAAAGAGCATAATAATTTGATCTGCTAATTCACTTCCTTGGTCATGTATTTTTGCAATAAATGTCATCTCATATTAACCACAATAGTTGGGGCTTGATATAATGTTCAATAATTTTATATTAGTACATTCATATATGGTTCACAATTTTTCGCCAACTATATTCAACTCAATGCCAACTGTTTGCCAACTCTCACAGCACTATTATGTTGGAAAGAAAATATTAGAGTAGGATCAGTGAGCTTTGAAATTTCCACATGATTAATAAAGAATATGTCATGCTCTTTATACTAATGTTTGAAGCTCTATATAGGTTATTTTCTCAATGTACTAATTTTAACAAATTATGTTTCTTTTGCAGGCTTATTTTAACAATTTACGAGTTTGAACGTTGAAGTACAAAGTGATTTATATACTTGTTTTGTTGCTTATTATCCCGAAAAGATGTATATGGAAACACATAGGATGACAACCACTAAATATTCAACTTTCACTCGATATGTGAGACGATAAACTAATAGTCGAATTTGTTTTTTTCACTATTTTTTGCAATTTGGAATGTTGATGGTTGTTTGATCTTTTTATTTTATTAATTTATTTTTAAATGACCTGGTGAAAGAATAAAACAATCATTGGTGTGTCAACTATTCATTTTAATCATATGCCAACACTTGTGTCAACCCTATGCCAACTCATTTTCCAACATGGTAAATAATCATACGGGGTCAAGTGTTAGCCACGCAGAGTAAAATGTGTACAACCATATTTATAGTATCAATTGAGGTTCAAAACGACAATAAATGGCAAACTTAAAGGATTGCTTAATTGAATTGAAATAAACATGCAACATCATACACAATAACTTACCTAAAACAAACTAGATCTACTGCACGATAAACTGACAATGTGGACCAAATGAGGATGCAAACCAACCTAAGTTGCCCTACTTTTGGAATAGAAATATCTTGAGTACACATCTATTTTTTGCTAATAAATATGTCGTCTATCTTTTGCTAACAAACATGAAAATAGAAGTACACATCTCTTCTTTGCTAACAAATATATCGTCTATCTTGAGTACCCCGGGAGTGAAGTTCACATTTGGAACATCCACAGGAGGAGAAGGCAAAGTTGAAGGCATACACGGAAGTTGATATGTTCATCGTGGATAACTTTACCACGAGAAATACCACCCACGTAAGAAGTGTCATCCCATTTTCCGTTAAAATGAATCACCAAAAATCTTCGTTCACTCATCTGGGAACTACACAAAAAAGGTGCGGGTTAGAGTATAAACTAATAAAATCACAGAAAATAAGACCATACGCATTCATAACTTTCACAAAAGGTGTTGTTGCAGTTGGCAAATTGTTGGCAATAAGTTGGCTAGTGGTTGGCACGAATTCCCTTCAATTTATAAACACCACACTCAAAAGATACATCATACCTGAACATTTAGAGAAATTCATGCTTCATTCTCACCATACTACAAAATAAATGGCTAAATGAGTGAATTTAACATATCATGTTCTTTCATTTAGGACTTTTGTCAAACACTTGGTGGACATCTACATGAAAGAAATTTTACTTAACAAATGCTTTGAGTAATTCCATACCTTATCACCACAATACAAAATAAATTGCCAAATGAATGAATTTAACACACAAACATATCATATTCTTCATTTAGGACTTTTGTCAAACACTTGGTGGGCATTTACATGAATGCATTTTTTTTAGAATTTTTTTTAGTAATTCATGTTTCATTAACACCACAATACAAAATAAATGATCAAAGGAGTGAATTTCCATACCTTATTGACATAAATTGAATTGAATTGGACACTCAATCACTCTTGCATCTTTTTTTGGTGGAGATACCTTGGCCAACCAAACAATGGTGTTTGATTTCTTGAATGGGTGTAATATGAATGAATAAAATTTGCCTCTCAAAGTCTTGAATTAAGCAATAATGTATTGTGTGAATCGATTTGGACCACAAACGCGAACAAGAAGCATGATTTCGCTGTTCAACCTTGCCCAACGCCGCCGTCGGAATTCTTTCTTCGGTTATTGCCTTTCTCGGTGGGTTCTAAATTAATTTCCCAGATTTTTCTCCATTTGTTCAATTGGAGTGTTTGGATGCAATTGGAGTGTTTGGATGCAAGAATGTTAATTTGTGAAATAAGAATTATTTTGTGAAAATGGAAAATGAATTAGTAAGGGTAGTGTGGACGATTTAGATCCAAAATGGACAAAATGCATCTTTTGTAAAATAGGGGGCAAAAATCAAGTGCCCCCTTAAAATTTGGGCACTTTTGTATATTTTCACATAATTTTAACCTCCTAAAGATATTTTAAAATACAATAATTTAATTAATATTACAAATTGATAAAAAAAATTATTAATTAAAAATAAATAATAAAACTATGATAATCATCCAATAAACAATTTCATCCGGAAAATTTTTTATTTACTTATTTATGTATCAAATTCTAAAAATTATTTATTTATTTAAATACAAAATTAGTTTACTAAATTATTATTAATCATAATTAAATATAAGTAATAATAGGATAACAACTCATAAATAATCAAATTAAATGTATTTTAATTTTAGGGTAGTGTATAACCCATATTTTTTTATGTTGGTGGGCCACATGGGTAAAATAAACTTTTTGAACAAGGGTAATATAGTATTTTCATGCCAAAGTGGGTAGAAAAGATTATTTATACATGAAGTTGGTAAAATAAATTTTGGGAAGTTGAAAATGGGTATTATAACTAAGTGTTTTCTTCGTGCGATGCATGATTTAGGTGGGTCTTTTTTATCTTATTTTTTCTACTACTTCCATCCAAAAACACTTTGTATTAATACATTTTCATTCCATAATAACTAAATATAAACACTGATCGCCAAAAAATTATTTTATTCATTTAAATATTATTCCCTTCGTCCCAAAGAAATTTGCAAACTTTCTTTATTTGACATCTCATACCAATTTACACACTACCTGAAAAGGAAATATTGATTTACGTGCACACTCACACAAATATACACATATTTACTCATATGCCACTACTTTATCCTTTTCATCTCAGGGGTACAAATTCCCCTGGAGCGGAGAGAGTACAAATCAACTTTCATACTAAAATTCCTGAAAAAAGTCAAATGCACAAAGTGTTTAAAGACGGAGGGAGTATATATGAAATTAATGCTATTATTAATAAATTATTATTATACATAAATTTAATATAAGATTGATTCGGTATAACTCTAAAAAAAAAGATTTGATATGTCAAATTTATTATACTCATTGTTTCTAGATTGAAAATTTGTAGAAAGAAGAAACAAAGACTAACTAAAGAAAATTAGTCTAATATTTATATGAAATATAAATACAAAGTTCAAAACTAATAAAGTTAAATATAAATGCTAAATACGTTATGAGAATAATAGTAAAAACAATTTGACTAAAAAAGATTCACCATTTTAATGTACCAACGAATTCAATTTATTTATGAAGTGTACATATTAAGTGCGATTTCAATTTTTTTATTTCATAATAAAAGATCAATTATAAGATCAACTACAATAATGCACATTCTAATTAGACTGGACTTAAACTTCAGTTGAATGTATTCCGATTGTCAAAGATTATCACCATTACAAAGTCAACCCTAAAACAACAAATGGGCTTAACCCAAAAACTCGAGTAACCCAGATATGCAACTCTTAGCCTATCAACAGAAAGAGGCCCGTGTAGAAATGGCAAAGCATGAAAAGTGATAACAGAAGTAGCAACACTCTCTTCCAGATACACCGCGAAAGCTTTGGCATTATTCAGCAATTTTCAAGTACATATTTTCCCAAAAAACCAAAAATAAAAATAAAAAAAATTACATGATAGTACACACTTAAATTTTGAGGAAGCTAGCATATGTGACAACTCCAAATTCTTCTAGCCTCTTTTCCGGCACAATAAAAAGACATTGTTATCTTTTCAATTTCTGGCATTTGTTGGAAAAAAATAATAGAGAGATTAGGTAGAATGAACTTTTGGGTTATAAAAGCGTACACTGCAAAGTAAAATAAAAACGAGAAGAGAATAGAAAACCCAAGCAAAGAAAAAAAATATTCCTACAAGATAAATACGTCCTAACTAGTGCTCACATGATATACGTAATATCTCCAAAAGTAAAACGGGTTCGTCTTGGTTGTCGGTAGCACGACTGATCACAAAGCTCTGACTAATGAAAAAGTGTTAGAGCAGAACGAACTCTAAAATGAATGCACGAAAAAGATTCAAAAATTTTGTATGCAAAAGGTTTTCTGTGTACGCAAAAGGGATTTTTGCTTTTTCCACATTTCATAAGGGGTCTGATCCTTAGTCTTGTGCGAAATTTTATTTAAGATGTGGTTGACTAACAGAATGACTTCCCCCCACATATTCTGAGGTAAATCCGACCTAATTAACATTGCGTTCATCATATCTTTTAATCTTCGATTTTTTCTTTCAATAACACCATTTGTGTGGGATGAGTAGGGTGATGTAGTTTGATTATTAATGCGAGATTCGATAAATATCTCTTCAAACGGAGCTACATACTCTTCACCTCTATCACTACGAATTGCATTGATTCGAGTGCTCACTTAATTCTCTACTTCATTCTTATAAAGCCTAAAAAACGTTCAAAGCTTCAACCTTGCTTTGCAAGAGATAAACGTAAGAGAATTGATAAGTAGAAAATAGACATGAGTTATATAGATGAAAAAAGTAATTAAATTGTTGTTCAATTCATTCATTTGACATCTATTTTCTACTTATATATCTCTATTGCCCAGATTCCTCTTGTATTTTGGTTTATGGAGTTTTGATGGTGAATTAGAGCTAACTAAGTATTTGATGGTGCAAACCATCAACAATTAGAGATTTGCAAAGTACGTGCTAGGTGATCAAGAAATGGAAAAAGGATAAAAAGAAAGCTAAAAATGAATTTTAAGAGTGACACTTGGCTATCTAGTGTCGCCTGAGCAAGCCCAAGTTCGGGAATTCAACCTAATAATTCTAAATTTGACGACAAGGATGACATCGGGATTCATTTTAGGATTCCAAATTGAAGAAACATTTGCTTAGATAAAGAAACTACAACAAAAAAATTTGAAAGATAGGGATGAAGGAGTTGAACAATGGAATAAGAATAATGGAAATATAATTTGGCTCAATGACACTTTTAATGTTGCATTTTGAATAATGTCACCCTAATGTTGCATTTCTACAAATATATATATATATATATATATATATATATATATATTTGTAGAAATGCCTATAAAAAGGGTTGCACACGAGTCGCGCAAGGGTCGCACAGAGTATTTTTTTTAAAAAGAAAAAAGAAATTGGGTGATATTTTTCAAATGCAAAATTTGAAAGTGATGTCATATCACATGTACTATGGCATACAAGTTGTATTTATTTTATGTCATAGTACAAGTGAGATGATGGGATGTGATATGATATAGTATCTCCGTCCACAAAAAATGGTCCTATTTTTTGCACATGGTTTAATGCGGGGTAAATTGTTTTTTAAGGACCGTAACTTTGGGGGGGTGGCAAAACAAGGACCGTAACTTTTAAAAGTCGCAATTTAAGGACCGTAACTTTAAAAAGTCGCAATTTAAGGACCACAACTTTTAAAAATAGCAATTTGAGAACAAATTAGCCCGGATTACTCTCTTTCGGGCTAATTAGATCGGATTTCGGGCTCTAATCGCCAACATGGATATTATTTTGAATGAAACTATTTAAAAAAAATTCCACTTCATTTTTTTCTTTAATTTTTTGAAATAATTTCCAACTCATTCATTATACTCAAAATACTCTAAGAAAAAAAAAATGAAATGAATATTTTTTTTGAAATAATGAAAATATTTTATTTTTTGAGTATAATGAAAGTATTTTATTTTTTAAAATAATTTCCAACTCATTCATTAAACGTATAGTAAGTATTAATTTACTTAGATTAAATATTTTTAACTCTAAGTATTATTTTATTGCAATGTGTGTGATGTACTAAAGGTATATTTAAAAAAAAAATTCCACTTCATTTTTTTTAAGCATAATGAAATTAGTTGGAAAATAAAAAAAATAGAAAGTAAAAATAGAGGTAGAATTTAAAAATCCGGGCTAATTTTGTCCTCAAATTGCTATTTTTAAAAAGTTGCGGTCCTTAAATTGCCACCTTTTAAAGTTATTGTCCTTGTTTTGCCAGCCCGAAAAGTTACGGTCCTTATTTTGCCACCCCCCAAAGTTACAGTCCTTAAAAAAAATTTACCCGTTTAATGCGACATGTAGGAGGGTATTACGGGTAATATGAGGTCTGTTTATTAATAAAATGATAATTTATGGAAAGTTGCAAACTTTTCTTTTTGATCCTAGAGGAATTTGAAAACTTTTTTTTTGGTCCGTTATAAAAGAACTTGCATACTCCACTTCCTAGAATTTTAGGTGGAATTGGATTGTAATTCTTTCTACTTCTCGAGGTATAATGAAAGACCGAGAGGCTCGACTATAAAGAATCGGCGGTAAAATAAAACATTGATTTGCATGCACAATCACAAAAATATACATATATATATATATATAAAAAAGTGGTTTTTTCTTAAAAAGCCTGGAAAATTAAGTGTGCAAGTTACTCCGAGTCGAAGTAGGTACTATTTTGACGAAGTGGTATAACTCGAGTGGTTAGAGTCCCACTACGTATGACTCAAAGGTTATGGGTTCAAGTCACAACTTTACTGATAAACAAAACCTTAATATTTATGCCCAAAAGTTATAGGAAACAAATAGGTGGACAGAGGTAGTACACTTCAAAAAAATTATCTATAAATTTATTACTATTTTTTTCAATACAATTCATTTTATATTTTTTCCTTACCTATTTTTTCTCTTTCCTACTTTAATTACTACTTTACTCCTACACATTATATTAAAATAATACAATATCAATCATTATTAAATTTTAATTTGATATAAACCAAAATTCCACCCTACTAAAATTTCAAAATAAATACATACTTTTATTATTTATAAAAAATTAAATCAAATAAATATAAAATTATAACTTCACACGTGTATTTATATCTCGAAATAAAAGATCTAAGGGCTTGTTTGTTTCGGGATTTATGTGGGCGTGTGAAGTCATGATTTTACATCCACAAGATGTAAAGTCTTGGATGATAATAAAAGTATGTGTTTGTTTTGGGATTTTAGTAGGGTGAGATTTTACTTTATGTCAAATCATGTGTAAGGGTAAACTATGATGTGTAAGAGAAAAGTAGAAAAGAGAGTGTAAGTGAGAGAAAAATGATATTGTATTGGAATGAGTAATAATATTTTTAAATTGTATAAAGTGAATTGTACTGGGATAAATAATATTTTCTCCGTCCCTGGGTAAACTTCCCACTTTCCTTTTCGGGTCGTTCCACAGTAAGTTTCCCATTCCATAAATGGAAAAAGCAACACTCTACTTTATATAAACTTTAACCTTCAAACTCACACAATATTACCAAAAATGTCACTCGTTCAATTTACTTTTCAACACTATTCATTATTTTATCCCAAAAGTCAACATGTGGCCCACCATATATTAATAAACAAATACACTTTCTTAAACCATTCAACAAAAAGAAGTGAGAAACTTACTCGTGGACGGAGGGAGTAATAGGTATTTATAGGTGTGAATGAAGAATGAGATGTAAAAACTGGATGTTACATATCTAACTAGAATGAGGCGGGGGCCGGAAAGTCCTAATCCTGTCTGTGTGAATCCCAAAACAAACAAGCCCTTTGAAGGGCTTGCTTGTTTCGGGATTTAGGTGGGCGTGTGAAATCATGACTTTACATCCACAAGATGTAAAGTCTTTGATGATAATAAAAGTGTGTGTTTGTTTTGGAATTTTAGTAGGGTGAGATTTTACTTTATATCAAATCATGTGTAAGAGTATAGTAGGATGTGTAAGAAAAAAGTAGGAAATGGAGTATAAGTGAGAGAAAAGTGATATGTGGGTAATGATTGAGTGAGAGAAAAATGATAAAGTGAATTGTATTGGGATGAGTAATAATAGATATTTATAGGTGTGGATGAAGAATGAGATGTAAAAACTGGATGTTACATCTCTAACTAGAATTAGGAGTGGCAATTGCGGACACGACACAATAGCACGATACGAATTCGACACGAAAATTGTGGATTAGTGTTGATCTTATTGGGTTAGTGTCCTTATCGGGTCGATGCGATGTTGATAGGCGAGCAGTCGAGCAACAGGATTAAGCTAATTAAGAGTAATTAAATGGCTAAAAGGTCATTAGGAAATAAAAAGAATAAAAAGAACGAGCAGTAGGGAAAAATCAGACAAGGCGAGCACTGGGTAAGAAGCCAAACACGTTGGACAAACAACTGGTCAGACGAGCAACGGGTCATAAAGAAGTCAAGACAAGCGAGCAGCATGAACAAAGAAGATTCAAGAGAAATCAAAGAGGCGAGCAGAAGGGCATCTCGGAAAGTTACCAAGAGTCCCACTAATTAGGCATTACATTAGAAACAAACAAGTGTCTTAAACACTTGTCATTGTATAAGATGTAATAGCTTAGGAATAAAATAAGTGTCTTAACACTTGTCAAGATGTAAATAAGAGTGATTAAGGAGGTGACACCTCATGCTTCCTTGTACCCTATAAATACCCCTTCACGAGAAAGGGAAAATAAGTTCATTTATTCAAAAACAAGCCCAAGCTCTTGCAATTTTAATTCTCAAACCCTACTTGTCTTAATTTAGCATTCAATCCTAGTTTAATCACCTTGTTTGATGATCTTCCAAGCCTAAATAACCACTAATCATCTACATTGAATCAAGATCATCAACAATTGGCGCTAGAGGAAGGGTCCGAACCTCCGGTTGGTTGAAGATTTGAAGAAAACTTGCAAAAAATCACCGGAATCCGGCAAAAAGTCACCGGAAACTGGGTATAAAGGTGTTAGTTGAGCATTGGTGAAGAATTTGTTCACATTTAAGAACCTGAATGCATGCATGTGTGAATAAGGGTTTGTAAATAGCCAAATTCACACATACAAGGCTAGTTGTTCTTAAATTGACAATTACAAGCATAAAACTTACATCAAAACATTCAACACTTAATAATGTCGAGATCACAAGAACGACATTCCTCGAGTGCACACCCGTCACACAAATCACGAACTAGGGTATCATCAACGGGTGACCATGCACGGACGGTACGGACAACATCCCGAAGAAACGTTCAAGTCACCATCGACACCCTCCCTTCAGAGGTTGAAGCTTTCACTCGGAATCCAGAGGAATTAGCAAAAACAATTGCCGTCTTACAGTCATTGTAAAGACGTCACGAAGTTGTCGGGCCATCAAGAGCTCGGGAGGCGAGCAACCGAGCAGCCGAGCAGGTGGCCAAACAGCATGAGGATATACGAGTGGGTGGGGCAGATAGTGCCCAAGTCAGAAGGAACAGAGGCAAAGCCCCGATAAGTGAACGATTGGGAAGTCGAGGGGAATCTACCCCCGGGGAAGGAGAGGAGTCAAGCAAGGAGACCACCAAAGATACGGGTTACACTCAAGCAAGAGCAAGAACAGAGAATCGAGGAAGAAATATGAGAGAAACCATCCAGAGGAGCGGGGAGCGAGCACACCCTGCTGCTCGCCCCTCAGTCTATGACAGGCTGAGAAGGTCCGCCTTTGGCCGTTTGGGCCCCAACGGAGCTAGCAACGTTGCTAGGCTAGCCACACAGGAGACACGTCCCGTTGGAGAGGGACTGCATCATGGTGAAGGTAAACTTAATCATGATGAACAACCTTCCAACGGAAGAACGTCCCGATGAGTGGCAAGCCCTAAAGAAAGCGGTGGAAGAAATGCAGAAGCAGTTGGAGACCCAAAAGGGGGTCGGATCAACGGTGTTGCCATCGTTACCACTATCTTCAGTAATCCTGAATGCTCCCATACAAAAGAAGATACAGTTCCCAGCTATCAACCTTTATGAAGGAACGACAGATCCAAGGGTCCATCTGACAAAGTATTCAGACTTCATGATATCAATGAGGGCTACAGTTGCAACTCAATGCAGTAACTTCCCACTCACACTTGGAGACGGACCCCATCGATGGTTCTCAGTATTAACCCCAGGATCTATCAACTCATTTGCACAACTGAGCAAGGATTTCCTATCTCATTTCTCTACCGGCGGGTCTTATTTGACACAAAGACACCGGCTAGCAGATCTGAAGCAAGGAGACGATGTGTCCGATAGAATATTTCTTGAAAGATTCGATAAAGTCCTACTGGAGGGAGAAATGGTGAGCGAGGATACAAAAATCGTGGGGGTGATGGCAGGACTCAAGAAAGGAACCGACCTATGGAAGGAAATACATCCGGCCTTTCCCAAGACCTATGCAGAATTCAGACATAAGGCTGGCATATACATATCAATGCAAGATACTCTTCAAAAGGAATTGGGGGACAAGGCTGACCAGAAAAAGTCAGGAGGAGAATACAAAGCCCCTAAAAACATGAAAGCCTTTAGTGAAGGATCATATCTAAAAGAAAAGCTGAATCAGGTCCGGACCACATCAGTAGAGGTTGGCTACAACAATGTGAAAGATAAAGACATGTTATCGGAACCTAGAAAGATTCGATAGGAACGAGGAAAGTTAAACCCAAACAAATACTGCGCGTATCATCAAAATATAGGCCACTTTACAAGTGAATACCAGGACCTTCTGAAGCAGTTATGGAGGTTCTACGAAGAGGGAAAACTATCGGAGTTCGTGAAAAGACAACCGGGAAAGAAACCGAGAGCAACAACATCCTCCAGCTCGGAAGACGATGAGAGTGAGGAGCAACCGAGCAGGAGGAATAAGAAAAGAAAAAAGATAATGACAGCCCCAGCTGAGCCAATGCAAGAAATCTTAATGCTTGAACCAGCTGGGTCGATAGGAGGTTGTTCATATGGAAGACCTCAAATGTCCAAAAGAAAAAGGAAAGCAGAACTCAGGGCTGTGGCTCAAGTCAAAGAGGTAGGAGTAAACCCAGCGACTAAAAAGACGGAAGACTTAACGTTCTCAGAAAAAGATTTGGACGGGATACTCACTCCTCACAATGACTCGTTGATCATATGTTCCAACATTATGGGAACTCGAGTCCATCGCCTACTAGTGGACACCGGCTCCTACACAAATATTCTGTTCAAAAGCACGCTAGATCAGTTAGGAGATTGTGCTGAATATATCAATGATTGTAATCATAAGATAGTGGGATTTGGGGAAGCTGTAACCATTCCCTTAGGAGTAGTCACGTTATCGGTTGAACTTGTATCGACTGAGAACCCTGATAGGAGATTAACTAGAATGGTAGAATTTTTGGTTGTAGACCAACAATTTGTCTACAATGGGTTTCTCGGTCGTCCTTTTATGAATGAATTCAAAACAGCCATTTCAACGTACTACTGTCTTAAATTTCCAACTTCGAAAGGGACAGGTACAGTGAAAGGCGATCAGAAAAGAGCTCGAGAGTGCCTCCTGCAACTACAACCAAAAGACAACAAAGTGTCCGTCATGGACGAACAGCCGAGCAGCAGGGCTGAAGATGAACCTTCCATCTTAGACAAAATTATGGAATCCATAGACACAGAGATGATAGAAGTGGACGAACAGCAGGGTGAGGGCGAGCAGGAGGTCCAAAACGAGCAGCAAGGAAAGGAGACCGTACCTATTATAAACAAAGTTGAGGATATCGAGCCAAGGCTAGGAGCAGAGCCAATGATGATCGAAGATGAACTTAATCCAGAAGGACCCATCATCGATCCTCATTGGAAAAGCCAAAAGAGAAGAGCAACGCCGGTTGAAGAACTGGAGGCAATAAGAGTCGACCCGAACAGAGAAGACTTGGAACTTTTTATTGGATCTGAGCTCCCTGAGCCATACAGATCCAGGATGAAAGAATTCCTCAAGTCCAATCTCGATGTGTTCGCATGGTCGCACGCCGATATGGTGGGCATTAGCCCTGAGCATGCTTGCCATAGGCTAAATATTGATCCAACTAGAAAACCGGTAAAGAAAAAAAGAAGAAAATTTGGACCCGACAAGTACGAGGCGCTGGATGTAGAAGTGAAGAAGCTACTAGACAACGATCTTATCAAATAAGCTTTATGTCCTAAATGGGTGGCGAACCCGGTGCTAGTCCGAAAGCCAAACGGAACATGGAGGCTATGCATTGACTTCACCGACTTAAATATTGCATGCCCGAAGGACAACTTTCCACTTCCACACATCGACCAGATGGTGGAAAACACGGCCAGGCACGAGCTTCTCACATTCATGGATGCATTTACAGGCTACCACCAAATCCCAATGCACCCAGACGACCAGGAGCACACAACATTCTACACCAACAAAAACTTGTTATGTTGGAAGAGGATGCCTTCGGATTGATTAACGCAGGAGCCACGTACCAAAGACTTGTCAATAAAATGTTCGATGAACACATTAGCAAGATGATGGAAGTATACGTGGATGATATAGTCGTCAAAAGTCCAAAGAAGGAGGATCATCCAGAGCACTTATCACAAGAATTTGAAATACTACGTGTTTATAACATGAAGCTAAATCCAAAAAAGTGTAGCTTTGGAGTCCACTCAGGAAAGTTCCTTGGACACATGGTCAGTCAGCGAGGATTGAAGCAAACCCGTCAAAGGTAAAGGCAATCATGGATATGCAACCACCAAGATCAGTCAAGGAAGTCCAACGGCTCACTGGATGTTAAGCAGCATTGAATAGGTTCATTTCAAGACCAGGGGACAGATGCCGACCCTTCTTTGATGCTATCAAGAAAGGACAGTTTCAATGGACAAGCAGTTGTCAACAAGCATTTGAGCAACTAAAAGAATATCTTGGTGAAACCAAGACCCTGTCAAAGCCTGTCTCAGGAGAGAATTTGTACATGTACCTGACTGCATCAGAAGTGGCGATCAGCTCGGTCTTAGTTCGGGCAGAAGGAAAGTTTCACTTGCCAATTTACTATGTGAGTCAGGCCTTACACGAAGCAGAAATCAAATATTCACCGATGGAAAAGTTAGCCTACGCGATAGTAATGAGTGTAAGAAAGCTATGTCCATACTTCTTTGGCCATCAGGTAGAAGTGCTAACAGCATTCCCGTTGAGGCAAATTTTGCAAAAGCCTGACACTGTTGGTCTCCTCCTCAAGTGGTCCCTCGAAATAAGCCAGTTTGGAATATCTTATGCACCTCGAACAGCGGTCAAAGGACAAGCGTTAGCCGACTTCATAGTCGAACTAACATTTCCTCAGGATCCGACGAGAGGTCATAACCATCCATAGCACATGTACGTTGACGGATCATCAACGAATACAACATCAAGAGCAGGGATAGTACTGATCAGCCCTGATAGGCAAGTATTCACATCAGCTATCAGATTTGAGTTCATGGCGATAAACAACGAAGCTGATTATGAAGCACTGATAGCCAGACTTCGGTTAGCTTTAGCTGTGGGGGTACGAAGATTGCAAATATATGGAGACTCCCAGTTGATAGTCAACCAAGTCCGAGTGGAATACGAGGCAAAAGATAAGAACATGGCTCTGTATCAAAAGATTGTAGCTCATCTAGCCTCCTTATTCGAAAAAATATACATTGAATAAGTGCCGAGAGACAATAATGCCCAAGCAGATGCACTTGCTCGTCTGGCTACTAGCACAGGACCAGCGGAGCTTTCAGAGGTTACAATAACCAAAATACTTCACCCATCAACTAACGATTACAAAATCAATTAAGTTGAGGAAGAATTCGGGGAAGATGACTGTCGAACACCAATATTCAAATATCTCAAGAATGGTGAGGTATCTGAAGACCCACAAGAGGCAGCTAAGATAACCAGGCGAGCAGCCAAGATTCACTCTCATGGATGGGAAACTTTTCAAGAGAGGATTTGCACTTCCCTTACTAAAATGTCTGGCAAGGGGGCAAGGCCAAGAAGTCTTAAAAGAGATACACGAAGGTGTATGCGAAAATCATGCAGGAGGGCGAGCATTAGCATACAAGACTGTGAGACAAGGATACTTGTTAGGATATAGATTAGATGTTTTGAAGATGTTAAAACAAGAACTTGTAATAGGACTAGCTGAATCTGTTACTCAGCTACAGATTAGTCTAGGTCTAGAATAGGTCTTTGGTTAAGGGGGAAGAAATCTGTGCAGAGCAGATGAGGTGACCAGAGGAGTCTGATCAGAGGAGGTGACCAGAGGAGTTTGATCAGAGGAGGTGACCAGATGAGGTATGGACCAGATGAGATCTGACCAGAGGATTCTGCCAGAGGAGTCTGCCAGAAGAGTCTGCCAGAGGAGTCTGCCAGAGGAGTCTGACCAGAGGAGCCTGACCAGAGGAGTCTGACCAGAAGACCTCTCCCAGATGAGGTTCAGAGCAGAAGTGTTACCTGACCAGACCAGACCAGATCAGATGAGACCCCAGACCAGACGAGTGCTGACCAGATGAAGGAGACAGATTAGTTCACCCACATGGAGGCTGCGTGTAATCTGGAGACAAGGAGATTTTGGAGATCATGATGGAGAAGAAGGTAATCTGGAGAGTCAACTGATGGAGGATCTGATTGATTGCTTGATTGAAAGTCAACTAATCAATCAATATAATCAATCTGTGATTGATTATATTCCTCCAATTATGGTTGTTTGAATTTCTAGCTTCCAACGGCTAGTTAATTCACAACTATAAATAGGAGTGCTTGGATTAGTTCGATACACAAGAGTCGCGCGAGAGCACACAAGAACACACGAACTCTTTCCAAACACCCACCTTGTTCATTAACGTTTATACACTCTTTAGGAGTTTCAGTTGGATCTTATAATTAACCTGTTCATCTTGAAAGGTTGTTGTAAGTTGTTGTACGAAGGAGCTGGTACTTCGCAATTCCAGTGGTTCGTGAGTTAGTTGGTTGGAGTGAGAGAAAGTCCCCTTTGGAGAAAGGGAGAGTGGACGTAGGATCGTTATATCCGAACCACTATAAATTCTGGTGTCATTTACTTTTCTGCAATTTAGATTTCTGCATTTCAATTTTAGTACTTAATTTAAAATTGGGTTTTTCATTAAAAATAAACTCAAAACGCTTTCCGCTGGATAACCTTTTTGGGACCAACAAGTGGTATCAGAGCAGTGTGTCCTACAGACCACTGTTTTGAAATTATCTCGGTGGTCACCAGGGCAGATCCATTTTTTTTTAAAATCCAAATATTTGTTGTGCTAACAATTTTTGCAGAAATGGGCTCAAAGAGAAGCAGTAAAAGAGACACTAGGAGTTACTCCAAAAGGAGCTTCGCAAATGAGGAAGAAGAAGTATCCACTTCTGGTTCATCATCAAATTATGGACCAGACGAAGAGATATGTCTTGTGACAGACGAGGTATGCAATCGAACTCCCTCTTCTTCTTCTTATTCTTCTTTTTCTGAACAATCAGAGGAGTCTTATACGCAAACTCTGCTATTAGATCTCCAAAAATCTATACAACTTTGTCAAAAATTGGAAGATGAGAACTCAAAGCTAAAAACAGAAAATCAGAAGCTTTCACAATGTTTAGGCAACTCAGCTAATCTACCAGCTGAACAAAATCATACACTAGTTGAAGAGTCTTCTGACTTGACAACCAGGTGTATTGAACAAGTTAAGCTGATAGAAAGGTTGGTTGTTGAAAACATTGAGAAAGACAATGAATATAACCTGCTAAAAGCTAAGTTTGATGAACTCTTCCATCAAAACAAAATTGTAAAAGAAAGTGAGGACAAGCTCAAGATGAGATTGGAACAGCTGACTACAGCAAATAATGCTGTGTCACACATAGCTGCCTCATCTCAAAGAGAGCATGATAAAACAGGCCTTGGTTATTCCAAACCTGAATCCTCACATGTTCAGAAAAAAGAACAGCCTAGAAATTTTATTGATAAGGGCAAGAGGCCAGCTGACCAGGCAACTCAGCCTAATGGGCAGATGAGTTCTAAAACTCAAAAACCCAAAAGGCAGAGGAGGAATTTTAAAAGACCTCAGCCAGGCCAGCAGAGTAGAAGGCAGTCTGGATCTTCTCAAAAGAGGCAGAACCAGATGACTCCTACTCACCTGCAGAAGACCTTCGAGTCATCTGCCAGACCAGCTGGAACCTTTGATGGTTCTAGTAAAACTTATCCTTATCAAAAGAATTTCAAGACTGTTGCTTTAAGACAGGTTACTTCTTCTACTGGACAAGCTCATAAGAGAAGAAGAGCCTCTAGAAGAAATAACCATGTCGAAGCTTCTTGTGTTCAGTGTGTTTTTGTGGACCTATATGGAAGAAAGATAAGATCACCTGACCTAAAAAGGGATGATCTATTCTTGTGGCTTCCTAAAAATTGTGCTAACCCCCCTAGACCCAGAAGGGTACCAAAAAGTTGATTGCCTGCAGATACACAAGAAGACCAGCTGATGTTTTGCCCCAATATCAGCTGAGCATACTTTAAGGGGGAAGATCAGTTGACCCAGCCTGCTAGATTCTTTATCATGTTATTTCAGATTGTCTTGTCTTGTTTTATTTAAGTTCTTTCAGTTTTAACATCATCAAAAAGGGGGAAATTGTTAGGATATAGATTAGATGTTTTGAAGATGTTAAAACAAGAACTTGTAATAGGACTAGCTGAATCTGTTACTCAGCTACAGATTAGTCTAGGTCTAGAATAGGTCTTTGGTTAAGCGGGAAGAAATCTGTGCAGAGCAGATGAGGTGACCAGAGGAGTCTGATCAGAGGAGGTGACCAGAGGAGTTTGATCAGAGGAGGTGACCAGATGAGGTATGGACCAGATGAGAGCTGACCAGAGGAGTCTGCCAGAGGAGTCTGCCAGAAGAGTCTGCCAGAGGAGTCTGACCAGAAGAGTCTGCCAGAGGAGTCTGACCAGAGGAGTCTGCCAGAGGAGCCTGACCAGAGGAGTCTGACCAGAAGACCTCTCCTAGATGAGGTTCAGAGCAGAAGTGTTACCTGACCAGACCAGACTAGATCAGATGAGACCCCAGACCAGACGAGTGCTGACCAGATGAGGGAGACGGATTAGTTCACCCACATGGAGGCTGCGTGTAATCTGGAGACAAGGAGATTTTGGAGATCATGATGGAGAAGAAGGTAATCTGGAGAGTCAACTGATGGAGGATCTGATTGATTGCTTGATTGAAAGCCAACTAATCAATCAATATAATCAATCTGTGATTGATTATATTCCTCCAATTATGGTTATTTGAATTTCTAGCTTCCAACGGCTAGTTAATTCACAACTATAAATAGGAGTGCTTGGATTAGTTCGATACACAAGAGTCGCGCGAGAGCACACAAGAACACACGAACTCTTTCCAAACACCCACCTTGTTCATTAACGTTTATACACTCTTTAGGAGTTTCAGTTGGATCTTATAATTAACCTGTTCATCTTGAAAGGTTGTTGTAAGTTGTTGTACGAAGGAGCTGGTACTTCGCAATTCCAGTGGTTCGTGAGTTAGTTGGTTGGAGTGAGAGAAAGTCCCCTTTGGAGAAAGGGAGAGTGGACGTAGGATCGTTATATCCGAACCACTATAAATTCCGGTGTCATTTACTTTTCTGCAATTTAGATTTCTGCATTTCAATTTTAGTACTTAATTTAAAATTGGGTTTTCATTAAAAATAAACTCAAAACGCTTTCCGCTGGATAACCTTTTTGGGACCAACAATACTGCCAACTCTGCTGCAAGATGCGATAAAAGTTGCAAAAACATGTCATAGGTGCCAGCTGTTCGCCCCCAGCATTCGTAGGCCACCAACTGAGCTGGTATCAGTAAATAGTCCATGGTCATTCACAAAGTATGGGATAGACATTATAGGACCTTTCCCAACCGGAAAGGGGAGTGTAAAATTTTCAGTAGTGGTCGTGGACTATTACACAAAATGGGCCGAAGTAGAGGCACTCGTGACGATCACGCAAGAAAAATTAATTAGCTTTATTTGGAAAAATATTGTGTGCCGATTTGGAGTCCCACAAGAAATTTTAACAGACAACGGGAAGCAGTTCGAAGGTAAGAAGATAAGGGACTTCTGTAAAAAAATGGGGGATCAAGAAACACTTTTCAACGACCTACCATCCTCAATCCAACGGTCAAGTCGAGGCAGTTAATAAGATAATCAAACACATCTTGAAGATTCGCTTGGTAGATAAAAAAGGCAAATGGTCAGAAGAATTGCCAGAAGTACTTTGGGCCTACAGGGTATCATATAGGATGAGCATCGGGGAAACACCATTTACTATGGCATTTGGCACCGAAGCAGTCATACTAGTAGAGCTCAAGGTCCCAACAGAGCAAACAGTAGGGTTCGACGAGCAGTTGAACAATGCTGCCTTGGCTGCAGAGATGGATTTGATCGATGAAAAAAGAATTTCAGTAGAAATGAAGAATGCGATATACAAGAAAAGAATTGCAAAATACTACAATTCACAAGTGAAAATCAAAGAATTCGAAGTTGGAGATCTGGTGCTTCGGAAAGTGTTAGCGCCACCACCAGGAGTATTTGGACCGACTTGGGAGGGCCCATTCAGGATAACCCGCAAGTGGTACAATAGCATGTACGACCTCGAAGACATGAAAGGCAACTCGGCCCAATACTCCTGGAACGCGGCCTTATTGAAGCAATACTATCAATAGTCAAGAGTCGATGTAAATTTTATATATCACATTTGTACATTATAAATTTAGACGTTATAAATTTAGGTGTAAATTTTAGAATATTTTTAAAAATTGTCTAAGTTTGAATAGTAGTAAGATTGTCAAAATTCAAGCAATGTAAATGATTATTTGATGTATTTTTGCCATGTATTGAGATGTGACTTAGAAAGGCATCAAAGCCCACATGTTCGCCCACAAAGCCCACATGTTCGCCCACAAGGCCAACCTGTTCGCCCAAACAAAATGCACTAAGTGCAAACTTGATATGTGGCGAACAACAAGGCTCAAGCTACATTCCAATAAGAATTATGAAGGCTAAGTCCAAATAAGGACCATAAAAAGCCCAATCAGTGGAGGTCAAGTTCCTAGAGAACCAAGAAGACCCATATAAAGTCATGCATACAAATTTGCAAATAAAAAGTACCTTACTCTTGTAACATAAAAGAGAGGTACTTAAGCAAAAGTGTGAAGCATAATATAAAGGGCGAACACTAGCGCAAATATGAAGAAAATATTAACACAAAAGGCTATGGAAGAAAACAATCATTTCATTAATAAACAAAAGGATAGTACAACTAAAAAGGAAGTACATGGTAAGCCATGGTAAGCCCTATTGCAAAACTAAGAAGTTCAAAGAGAAAAAAAGGGTTCTTCAGTTTTGAGGAGCCGGGGGAGCAGGAGGAGCTTCAGAAAATGAGCATCTGGTTTGGTCGCCGCCGTGACCTGCTGCTCGCTGGCTATAGCAGAAGTGCCAGCTTCATCCAAGGGGGCTGGAAAGAGAGGACTCAGAGCATAAAAAACCGAGGCATCTTTATTCACTTCCTCAGTCCTCTCCTTTGGGGCGACCACCCGGACATCATCCTTAAAGACGTCCAAGTTAACACCCATATCCTCTAAGTCAGCAACAGGGATATCAAAGCCGGCAGCAGGAGGGTTCTCAGTAACGTAGTCCGTGAAGTCTTTTGTGATACAAGTCATGATGTCGAGACCATTATCAAGAGCATACTTCACGGACCTCACGCAGTCAGCATATGCACAGATGTAGCCAAAGTTTGTGTTATCGGTTACATCATGTACGTAGTTGGTGTAAGAAATAGCACGTTTCTTCTCCTTCTCCAGCTGGGCGATGTGAACCTTCAAGGATTCGACCCGCTCCACCAGCCCAACACGTTCGGTCTCCAGAACTTGTAGGCAGTCCGTGGCCACACCTAAATCCAGCTTTAGCTTCTCGGAAGTATTGAAGGCCACATTTTCTCGCTCTTCTGCAGCTTTCAAACTCTTCTCCCAGGAAAGCTTGGCCTTCTCAGATTCACCTTTTAGTTTGGCCAGCTCGTCGTCTTTTTTCTTCAGCAAGGTAGCCCTCTCAGCCTCGAGTTGCTCAATCCTACGTCCCAGGCCCCTATTTGTCCTCTCCAACTTGATAGCCTAGTCGAAGACTCGTTGAACAGATACAGCCTGATGACTGGCATTGTAACCCAAAAGACGAGCATTATCACTCAAGTTTTGGCTCTGAAGAATCTCTTCACCCAGCTTAGTCCAAGAACGGGGTACGAGCTCAGTTGCTCTCCTCACGTGCGAGTCCTAAATAACTTGGTAAGCGGGGATAGACTTAACACAGCTGAGCTAGTGGAGCACCTTAGCTTGCCCCGGGTATGTTGGGAAAATAGGGGTGCCCGGGAACTTTTCGGGATGAAATTTAAATACAAATTTAAATACAATTATTACTAGCATGAATTAATCCTAATTAATTCAAATAATAATTCCAACAACTAATTTTCATCATGCATGTTGAATTAATTCACATATTAACTATAGCGGAATAATCAAGTAAATATGTGATTAACGTACCTCTTGTAGACTTGGCCTTTGAATAAACGGGACGAATATGTTCACGCTTTACCAACCCAAAAGCCTTCTCAAGTATTTCCCTCCGCCTTATTCGATCACCGGTGGGAGATGCTATCAAACAATTTAAATAACTAAGGAAAAAGAAAAATATCTATGCTCTTGATTTTTCCAACACATGGAATTATGTATTTGGGGATGAAATAATCATCCCCTATTTATAGGACTAGGGTGGCCGAAATTATCAATGAAATATGGGCTTGGAGAAAATCTTTTCTTAGCCTCTAAGAAATCTTGAATATATCTCATATATTCTTTTCTCCAAAATAAAATATTCCACAAAAATCTCACCCTCCTAAATAGGTGTAATTTTCGAAAATAATAAGAGGAAAATCCAAGATTTGGATCTTCTTGAATATATGAGATATTCTTGTATTCCTGGAATACATATCTTCCATAATATCTTTCCAAAAAAATCAACAAAATCTTTTTTCTTCTTATCATGCAATTTTCGAAATTAACATGAAAAAATCAGCAATATATTTTCTTTTTATTTTAATCACCTTATCATTATTGGGCTACTTATGGGCTACTTGAGGGGCCTTTAAGGAGAATTAAGATTGGACCTCCTAATGGACTTCTGAATTTCAATATTGAGCCCCAATATAATTCAGCCCATTAATATTAATTATTACCACTAATAAATTAATATTGCACTATCCATCTTAATCCATATTACGATAATATGGGCTCCCGGTTATTATTTCCCGCGTTTAAGATTATCAAGTCCATTAATTAATTGAGCTTCTGAATAGCTCTAAATTAATTAATATATTTCACCTTGGAGTAAAGACAGCTCAACATTATTATTCGTACCGAAGAAACTAATTCTTCACTTGCAAGATTTGGTACAATAAAACTTCTGAGCCCATCAAGGGGACTAATCACACGAGCCGTACTCACAAGCGTTTCTCCGTATTAAATCTTAGCAACCGTCGTATGATTAATATTACTGCCCAAGACACAAAGTTCGAAGTCACAATGATTCTCAACCAACATGAATCAAAGCAGTAACTATTAAGCACACACGGTCCTATTTAAGTGACGGAGATTAAGAAATCAACAACCACTGAGGTCTAATTCTTCACCTTTCAGAAAAGAAGAATTTATCCTCGCTGTAGGTCCTCTTCAACACATACTAGATGTGCTAGTGCAATCTCTTAGTCAAGACAGACCAATCTGAGCCTTACACATCGACCTTTCACGGGGGATTGTTCAATTCCACCTGGGTCGTGAAATTGTACGTTTAGTTACAAGTAAACTGTTAATGTTGTCTTCCGTGATCGGGTATCACCACATTAACTACAATGTAACATGTACTATATATTGAACGGTTTGCAATAAATATTCAACATCCAATCATATCTAAAGCATATGCGATAAAAGTATTATTCTCATAACCAAGTGTTTGATACACGAGTTATACAAAGTAAAAGCATACTTTCACGTATAACTCCAACAATCTCCCACTTATACTTAAAGTCTGCTTTTAGTATACATCATGCATGTCTTAGTGTAGTAGCTCTACGTGACATCTCATGTCAACCTACACTAACCTAATAATTCCTCCCACTTATACTTAAAGCAGATTGGCAATCGTTTTGACTCCCATTCCATCCACATGTCTCTCAAATGTACTCTGAGGCAGACCCTTTGTGAATGGATCGGCTAGGTTGTCACCCGACGCTATCTTTGCCACCTCTATATCTCCTCTCTTAACGATTTCTCGTATAAGATGGTATTTTCTTTCTATGTGTTTGTTGGCCTTGTGGGCTCTCGGTTCCCTTGAATTTGCAACTGCTCCGACATTGTCACAAAAGACAGTGATCTTATCGGGCAAATTCGGAACAACGTCCAAGTCCACTAAAAAGTTCTTGAGCCAAACCGCTTCTTTCGTTGCTTCCCAAGCAACTACTTATTCGGCTTCCATGGTCGAATCTGTGATGCATTTCTGCAAATCGCTTCTCCATGTCATGGCTCCTTCTCCCATGCAAAACACACTACCCGAGGTAGTTATTCTGGAGTCTATGTCTGATTGGAAATTTGAGTCCATGTATCCCATGGAATTAGATTGTCTGACTGTTAAATCAGCATTCCATACCAAGTTCTTTTCAGAAACTAAAGAACGCATTTAATTGCAATCTAATGTGCTTTCCCGAGGTTACTTTGTTATCTTGCCATCATGTCCATGACAAAGCAGATATCCGGTCTCGTACACAACGTTGCATACATAAGACTTCCTACGTTCGAAACGTACGGAACGTCTTTCATGTCATCTATCTCCACTTGCGTCTTAGGGCATATTTTCTTTGGATAGATGGATTCCGTGCCTAAAAGGTACAAAGCCTTTCTTGGAATCTTGCACGCTGAAATGCTTCAAAACAGTGGCTTTGTATGAAACTTGTGATAAGCCCAACATCTTCCTCTTGCGATCTCGAGTGATCTTGATCCCAAGGATGTGACTGGCTTTCCCTAAGTCCTTCATATCAAACTGATTTGACTGCCATACCCTTACATCTGACAATACCTTTACATTGTTTCCAATGAGCAGAATATCGTCTACGTATAATACTAAGAATACCACCGCAGTTCTGTCACATCTTTTATACACACAACTTTCGAACTTGTTTTGATCACAAACCCATAAGACTTAATAACTTGATCAAAACACTGGTTCCAAGTACGCGGTGCTTGCTTAAGTCCATAAATGGATCTCTTAAGCTTGCATACGAGGTGCTCTTGGCCTTTTTCAATAAAACCTTTGGGTTGTTGCATATAGATATCTATCCCGTCAAGACTTCCGTTAAGGAAAGCTGTCTTGACATCCATTTGCCAGATCTCGTAATCTAGGTGCGCAGCGATCGACAAGAGAATACGGATGGACTTAAGCATAGCTACAGGCGAAAAGACCCTTTGGCCACAAACCTTGCTTTGAAGGTATCTACCCTTCCGTCAGGTCCTCTTTTCCTCTTGTACACCCACTTGCATCCAATGGGTTCTACACCACTGGGTGGTTCGACCAACTCCCACACTTGATTATGATCCATCGAACCCATCTCGGTTTCATTGCGGTTTGCCACGCCTTTGCGTCTTTGTCTTGGATTGCCTCGTCGTACGTCCATGGGTCTGATTCATCGCCGGGAACCAAATCCGAAGATTATCCTATCCCCATGAATCTCTCGGGCTGCCTAGCAATCCTCCTACTGCGACGGGGTTCCGGTTGTGAAGATGTGACATGTGGTACATCATCTTGTATACTTGGTATAGGAGTTTGCCTTCTTAACTCGTCTAAGGTAATCTCACTTCTGGGCTTTCTTTTGTTCATATAGTCTTCCTCCAAGAATTTAAAGTGTGAACTAATCACGGTCTTTTGATCCTTGGGACTATAGAACATACACCCTTTCGTTCCTGCAGGGTATTATACAAACAGCCTTAATTCCGAACGTGGATCCAATTCACCGACTTCCTTGTCTAGCACGTATGCCGGACAACCCCAAATCCGCAAGTATCTTAGACTGGGCTTGCGCCCAGTCCACAATTCTATTGGGGTTTTAGGAATTGATTTGGATGGCACCAAGTTTAGAATGTGAAATGCCATTTCCAAGGCGTTACCCAAAACGACTTGGGTAAATCCGAATAACTCATCATGGATCTGACTATTTCTAAAAGAGTCTGCTTTCTTCGTTCCGCCACACCGTTCTATTGAAGGGTTCCCGATGCGGTCAACAGGGATACAATCCCTTCGTCCGATAGGTAGTTCAAGAATTCATTGCTAAGGTATTCGCCTCCACGAACAAATCGTAGAAACTTGATACTTCTTTCCCTATGCATCATAAGGTAGATGTATCCATATCTCGAGTAATCATCAAATTACTCATACCCCTTCTTGCTATGATCGTCATTGAACCACACATATCGGTTTGAACGAGTTCTAACACTTTGGTGGCTCTATTCCCCTTGGCTCCAAATGCCCTCTAGGTCATCTTACCCTCTAAACAGGATCCACAAGTTGGAAATGACTCAACTTGAAGTGACTCCAAGGATTCATTTTTCACCAACCTTTGTATCCGCATTAGATTAATATGACCTAATCTAAGATGCCATAGAAATGTTTCGTTCATGTCCGAAGAATGCTTCCTTTTATTACTCGAAATAATCGATGTGTTATTAGATTCAATTTTATAAGTGGTGTGCCCAAATAATGGTATAAAGATCATCCATTGAAGTTCCGGAACAGATAAACTCATCATTTCAAGAAATAATAACATCCTTATTAAAAGAAATTGAGTATCTATTCAAAAACAGTTTAGAAACTGAAGGTTGAGTTCTTTCTAAACTAGGAACATGAAGAACGTCTCTCAATACCAAAACCTTTATCTTCAAAAGATAGGCGCACTTCTCCCACTGCTTCAGCTGCCACTCTCGTAGCATTGCCCGATGTGATGGGGATCTCACTTCTATTAAGTCATCGGGTTAGCTTGAACCCATGAAACAAATGTGATCAGTAGCTTTCGTATCCACTATCCACGAATAGACAGCATACACCACTTCACAAGTTTCAACGACTAGGGTGTGTGAATTACCTAACTTTCATAACCTCTTAGGCTTGGAATAGGCAGACCTCCATTGTCTTCTCTCACCGCAACTAAAACACTTCCCCTTCGATGCTAGCCTTTGCATTTGCCTTTCGCAACAATTGGATTTGCTTGGATCCGGCCTTTGGTTCTCTTCCTCTTTTTCCCTCCCTTGGGACCAAAAAATGTAGACGAACCATTAGCCACCATAGCACTAGACTGGTGCTTCATTATCACCTCCACCGAAACTAAAGCTTGCAAGAGCTCGGGCAAACGACTTGTCCGTTCATTCATCTGACAGTTCAGATGAAACTACTCAGAGCTTCTCGGTAGGGAATGGTATATGAAATCAATCAAAATCCGCACCAAGTACTTCCAACTTGTTAAGGTATGCCACTATCTCGAGAACGTGCTCCCTCACGGGCGTTCCTTCCACCATTTCCAACTTGACCGAGTCATGTTTGGTGAACTGATTAGTCATGGGATTCTGATGTGAAAACATCTCTTCAAGGTGTTCCATGATTTCAACAGCGGATACAATGTCTTCATGAACGCGCCTCAAATCCTCAGACAGAGATGTCAAGATAATGCACTTCATGTGTTCATTGTCACGCTTCCAATCAAAAACTGCCTTTTCCCATTGCTTGACTTATCATTAGGCTTGCCGGGTATATTAGCGTAAATAACCCAATTGTGTTTTCGTGCAGTACGGACAAATTTTAAAAAAAATATTTCCAATCGATATAAATCACTCCAAAAAGTTTATTAACTTTAAGTATATTAAACAGTGGATTAAAAGGTCGCGACATGATGAAATGAGAATAAAACATACATTCATATCAATATCTAGAAAAATATGAAATTATCACATAATTCGATCACATCAATTATATTGAAACCTTAAAACAATATAATCATGCATCAGCCAACATCTCAAAACAATTTAAATGCGCCACGAGGGGTGGTCTATACATTTAAATACATTCAAGCGGATCACAAACTTAAAAGTTACAAATCCTTAATTCAAAATTAATAGTTGGCTCCCACTTTGACCACATAGAAATTGACAGGGACTCCGAGGGGAGTAAGTTAATATCAATTTCCTATGCCTAAGCAATAACCATAATTAAATACAGGATTATTATTTCGCTTTGAGCAAGCTACTCGTGGTGAGGGTCAATACCGCCACTAGTAATAATCCACAATCATCCTTTTGGAATTCATTCATGTGAAATCCGTTCTTTTGGCCGATCCGAGGGGGAAAAGTATTCCAAAAGAACTTCACAAATGAATAAATTATGGAGGCCAAAATAATCCAATTTTAATATCCGGAATAAAATTGCGATTATAAAACATACTTAGTAATTTTCAAAAGTAAGGTTTTTCTTGGACAATTAAATTCATGCAAACACATATTAACAAATAATAATAAGTGCACGAAATAAAACATCCATCAAAACAAAATTAAACACATTGGAGCACTCGAATCCAATTGTCACGGTTTAATTTCTTCACGTCTTGATGCGAAAAATCGTCCTCGTTGCTTTCCGTCGTTCGTCTCGACACGCTCCCACTCGAACAAGAACACTTCATCAAAACAGCATCGTTTGGGGTTCGGGACGACGTTTAAAATCACACGAAAAAAAAACACGAACCGAAAAAAAAATTCCACGCCCGAGATACGGCGCGCGTCGGCCCACGAAGTGGACCCGCGCGCCTCTCGGCCAGAAGCGCCGAAGCGCTCCACGGAGGCGCGCCGAGGCGCTGCAGGCCGCGCCCGAGGCGCGCTGCCGGCCACCCGTCGCGCGTGGGTCGTGCACCGTGCACCCCGTGCGCCGGGTTTCGCCGTTCGTTCTCGTTTTCTTCACCCCTTGCATGATTTTACGTCCATACACGTGCCACGCTTGTATGCATCGTCCGGGTACGCCGTTTTTAATTCTTCGTTCTTCGTCATGATCCGGTTACAATTTATTTTACAAAAAAATAAATACTAGATCTAGACTAGTCTATTACAATGATCGAATCAAAATAAAACCAACTAATCTACTCGTGGATTTTCTCACGAGAAAAACAAATTCGAACGAATCAAATTAAAACAATTAATTCACACGCATGAAATTAACAACATTAAAACCATGACAATTGGATACCTGCAAAAAAGATCTAGCAATTCTACTATCCAATTTCAATTTAATGTTTAACAATTTAAATTCCAATTTAAAGATCAGAGCCCGAAACCGTGGCTCTGATACCAGTTGTTGGGAAAATAGGGGTGCCCGGGAACTTTTCGGGATGAAATTTAAATACAAATTTAAATACAATTATTACTAGCATGAATTAATCCTAATTAATTCAAATAATAATTCCAACAACTAATTTTCATCATGCATGTTGAATTAATTCACATATTAACTATAGCGGAATAATCAAGTAAATATGTGATTAACGTACCTCTTGTAGACTTGGCCTTTGAATAAACGGGACGAATACGTTCACGCTTTACCAACCCAAAAGCCTTCTCAAGTATTTCCCTTCGCCTTATTCGATCACCGGTGGGAGATGCTATCGAATAATTTAAATAACTAAGGAAAAAGAAAAATATATATGCTCTTGATTTTTCCAACACATGGAATTATATATTTGGGGATGAAATAATCATCCCCTATTTATAGGACTAGGGTGGCCGAAATTATCAATGAAATATGGGCTTGGAGAAAATCTTTTCTTAGCCTCTAAGAAATCTTGAATATATCCCATATATTCTTTTCTCCAAAATAAAATATTCCACAAAAATCTCACCCTCCTAAATAGGTGTAATTTTCGAAAATAATAAGAGGAAAATCCAAGATTTGGATCTTCTTGAATATATGAGATATTCTTGTATTCCTAGAATACATATCTTCCATAATATCTTTCCAAGAAAATCAACAAAATCTTTTTTCTTCTTATCATGCAATTTTCGAAATTAACATGAAAAAATCAGCAATATATTTTCTTTTTATTTTAATCACCTTATCATTATTGGGCTACTTAATGGGCTACTTGAGGGGCCTTTAAGGATAATTAAGATTGGACCTCCTAATGGACTTCTGAATTTCAATATTGAGCCCCAATATAATTCAGCCCATTAATATTAATTATTACCACTAATAAATTAATATTGCACTATCCATCTTAATCCATATTACGATAATATGGGCTCCCGGTTATTATTTCCCGCGTTTAAGATTATCAAGTCCATTAATTAATTGAGCTTCTGAATAGCTCTAAATTAATTAATATATTTCACCTTGGAGTAAAGACAGCTCAACATTATTATTCGTACCGAAGAAACTAATTCTTCACTTGCAAGATTTGGTACAATAAAACTTCTGAGCCCACCAAGGGGACTAATCACACAAGCCGTACTCGCACGCGTTTCTCCGTATTAAATCTTAGCAACCGTCGTATGATTAATATTACTGCCCAAGACACAAAGTTCAAAGTCACAATGATTCTCACCCAACGTGAATCAAAGCAGTAACTATTAAGCACACACGGTCCTATTTAAGTGACGGAGATTAAGAAATCAACAACCACTGAGGTCTAATTCTTCACCTTTCAGAATAGAAGAATTTATCCTCGCTGTAGGTCCTCTTCAACACATACTAAATGTGCTAGTGCAATCTCTTAGTCAAGACAGACCAATCTGAGCCTTACACATCGACCTTTCACGACGGATTGTTCAATTCCACATATTGTTCAATTCCACCTGGGTCGTGAAATTTTACGTTTAGTTACAAGTAAACTGTTAATGTTGTCTTCCGTGATCGGGTATCACCACATTAACTACAATGTAACATGTACTATATATTGAACGGTTTGCAATAAATATTCAACATTCAATCATATCAAAAGCATATGCGATAAAAGAATTATTCTCATAACCAAGTGTTTGATACACGAGTTATACAAAGTAAAAGCATACTTTCACGTATAACTCCAACAAGGTACTCTTCCTTCTTGTATCTACAAAAGAGAATATAACATTTAGATAAAGGAAGTGGGGGGCGACCAGCCGAGTAACCGGGAAAAACTTACTCTCTCAATTTAACGGGGTCGTAACCCAAGTATGAGTTATCCGGAGAAGAGCTTCTTCCCCTGCTCGCCACCATGGCGCCAACCACTTGTTGCTGGCTCACTTCTTCAACGGAAGAGGAGCGAGGTGCGTCCTTTTTGCTCGCCTGAGCCTGACCCCTGGCTCGCTTTGAGCGATCATCTTCTTTTCGGGATGGGGTGACCTCCTTAGTAAATCGTTTCTTACCCCGGGTATCTTTCTGAGCCGCGAGAGGCGAGGAGCAGGGAGGCATTCGAGGAGCAGGGTCCTTGATCCGAGGAGCTTCTTCTTCCTCATCCTCTTCAGCCCTCAATTTGATGAGAGAAGTGGGGGGATCATACTTTTTCTTCTTGGAAGGGTCCTCAGCAGCCATTTGTTTGACACGGCGAGCAAGAAGGTGGTAGCACTCCGGTATTTCTGGGACAGCAACAGTCACCCTTTGCTCTGAAAAAACAAACAAAACATAAAATCAAAACAGTAAAAGAATTGACCAGGCGACCAGGATATCAAAAAGATAACAATACGAAGACAAAGTATATTAAAGTACCTTCCGGAATAGCAGCTTGAGCCTCTAAGTGGTGGGCACTCGTGGTCAACTGGGTAAGTTTTCGACAGTGGGGCTTAGAGAGGTGTTTGATACTACGATCACTCGCGTTCCGAAGAGTGATCACGGTAAGGACGTAAAGAAATTCTTCACTCAGCTCAGGGTGCCCCCACTTCAGGATACGCGGACCTGCAAAACAACAGAAAGAAAAAAAATTAAAATTAGTTTCACCCTGGACATGACAAGTCAAAAGTGAAACCTACGCCGAATTTCGCCGAAGCCTTCAGGAGAGTTTATACGACCAGGTCCATCAGAGAAGTCAGAAGTCGCCCGCCAATCACTACCAATAAAGAAGAACTGCCTGTGTCAGCTCTTCACCTTATTTGGCACCTCTTCGATCAATTTTACGCCACTACGGACCTTGATATAGTACCATCCCAATCCTTCCTCATTAGCAGCCGAGGAGATGGTCATCACGTAATGTATCTCAACGGTATTTATCTTGTTCTTATAACCCTCAAGTTCGAAGAGGGTTATAAAAGCAAGTAAGTTACTCCATCCGTTCGGAGTGATCTGAGTAATCGCCAAGTTTGTGTCCTCAAGAAATCGGCCGATTACGGGATGTAGAGGCAGCGGGAACCCGATATTCAGGACATCAAGATTAATTGCAGTACAACCGGGTGGCAAACGGTCAGCCGTTTCTCTTTTTTGAGGGGCATATAAGTGGATGTCTTAAGGAATCCGAAAAGATGAATGAATACGAGCCAAATCGTCCTCTGTAATCAGACTTGGTATCCTACTCGCCGTATATGGGGTCTCTTGAGCAGCCATAATAATTCTTTCGGGTGGAGGAAAGGAGTTTTGATAACGGTTAGCGTAGTCGATCCATTCCTGCCTACGAACAATTGCTTCAGGAATTTGAGACTCAGGAGTTGGTTTGGAGATGGGGAAGTTAATCTCTTTAAAAAACTTCCAAGTCACTCTTTGAGAGGGCTGATCCAGCCAGTCGCCTCTCGACTGGACCACCTGCTCGTTGCCCCAACAACTTCTGGAACACTCATTTCTTCAATCTCAGCAGCAACCTCCGAAGAATCCTCCCCCAAATCTGACGAAGTGTTCCCCTCTGCAGCCAGGCGAGCAACTGATTGGGCGACGTCTTGCTCGCCCGAGCTGTCCACAACATAATATGCATCAATGGAGCGAGCAACGGAGCTCGCCTCCGAGCCTGTGACTTCATCCACAAGTAAAGTACGGGGATTCCGAGCAACGACTTGACGAAGTGAACGGCGAGGAGCAGGGGGTGACGTTTCAGATTCCATCGGCATTTTCCCCGGATTCTGACCAACATTTTTGTCGGAGATCGTTTTACTCGAAGAAGGGGACGCCATGGGAACTAAAATCGAGGGATTTTTCGATAGAAGAGCTCAAGTGCAAAATTAAGGGAAAAATCGTGACGATGCCGAAAGCAAGAAGGCGACGGCGGTGATGGCGGGATAACGGTGGTGATCGAAGGAAAAATACGAAGAAACGAAAGAAACCGAAATGCATGTACGGAAAAGTAAAATTAAAATGAAGAGATTAACAAAATTACCTTGCGAATCGAAGAGATTGAGTAGAAGGAGATAAGAAATCAAGAAACAAAAAGCTTGAAATGGTTAACAATGGCAGATTTCGTACGGAGGAGTGAAAAGAGAAAAAGAGAAGAAGAAGTCAAGTATTTATAAGTGAGAAGATGGGGATAAAAAGAAGGGAAAAATTAAAGCCCCTATATGAAATTATAGGGATGCACGCGTGGGTGATGGTGACATCACCAAACCGCCTACAACGCTTCGTAAAGTGTGTCTCGTAACTCGAACCGACGCCAGCCCAAACGTCGCGCCCTACTGGTCGCCGAAAATTTTCCCGCTCAAAATTTTTAAATCTCTGTTGCTCGCCCATAACCTCAACACACCGCCTAATAACTATAATTTGACCTAGAAGATAATTTTTTATCCTAATAGGTCAAATTAGGGGGCATTGTTGATAAACGAGCAACCGAGCAACAGGATTAAGCTAATTAAGAGTAATTAAATGGATAAAAGGTCATTAGGAAATAAAAAGAATAAAAAGGACGAGCAGCAGGGAAAATCAGACAAGGCGAGCAGCTGGGTAAGAAGACAAAACACGTTGGACGAACAACTGGTCAGACGAGCAACAGGTCATAAAAAAGACAAGACAAGCGAGCAGCATGAACAAAGAAGATTCAAGAGAAATCAAAGAGGCGAGCAGAAGGGCATCTCGGAAAGTTACCAAGAGTCCCACTAATTAGGCATTACATTAGAAACAAACAAGTGTCTTAAACACTTGTCATTGTATAAGATGTAATAGCTTAGGAATAAAACAAGTGTCTTAACACTTGTCAAGATGTAAATAAGAGTGATTAAGGAGGTGACACCTCATACTTGCTTGTACCCTATAAATACCCCTTCATGAGAAAGGGAAAATAAGTTCATTTATTCAAAAACAAGCTCAAGCTGTAACGCCCCGAACCCAATATATATTAATTATATCGAATTCGAAGTGTTATTGTGATCAAAAGTCCGAACTATAAAATTTTTGAAGGAAATATAACAGAAATGAGAGATGATGAGTTTTATATGCAGCGGAAGAAATGGATAGAATAAATTTTAATGTGTATCTCTCACACATATATGTGTACATAAAACATAGTATCAACAGTAATGTTTTATTTAAGTGGGGAACTCCGTGTCGTCTCTATTACTGTCCTTGCTCCACGAAATCATAATCTGCAAGGGGCTGTAAAATGGGGCGTGAGAATTGAATTCTCACTTATGGGTGATTGCAACATCATGGGATTGGTAAATCCGAAATATATATTAAATTATACTCATTAATAAAGTATTTATTTTATTTAATCAGTTTCATATAAAAATTTAAACGGCATTAAGCATACTTCGCATAATATAATTGAAATAGCACAAGTTGGTTCACATTAAGGCAAAGCCCAAAGTCATATCAAATATTATCACAACTGTCAAACCATAAACGTACACCCATTCCACTTCCATCATAGTTACTCTTTTCAACTCCAACCATCAACAGCCTTGATTCCGAGGGCGTCAAACGACAGCTGTCCCCGGAGACCGGAAAAATAATCAACGACCTTGATTCCGAGGGCGTCCAACGACAGTTGTCCCCGGAGGCCGGAAAAACAATCAACGACCTTGATTCCGAGGGCGTCCAACGACAGATGTCCCCGGAGGCCGGAAAAACAATACCCAAATCACAACTCCGTACTTACTGACTTTCCATAAAACTAATACAACAACCTCATCGAGAAAATACTTGACTGATAATTGAACTGGTTCATGCTCACGTAAGGTGTTTACTCATGCAATGGTGATCGATTCACAAAACAACAGGCTAATATATAACATATATAGTTATATCACATAATCCAAACAGTTATATAGATAGGTGTTACATTTATGTTGGATTAGATACTTTTGATTTGATTTAGTCGAGTTCAGAAAATACCGGCACGACGTTATTAATAGCAGATCAATCAACAGATCATCACCCACCTGATTGTTTCGAGTCCCGAGAATGATGTGCGAACAGATGGTCGGAAACCTCGTGTGCGTTCCAACTAGTACCGAATCCTAGTAGAAAGATATTTAATTAAAAGTTGACCTTTGAAAATGTTTAGGAAAACTTGAGAGTTTGTGTTACGAGAATCGAGAGAGTTGTGGTCTTATAAACTCAAAAAGGACTTGCTTAAGGGTCACACCCTATTTTGGTAAGTACACTACTTCTAAAAAGGTGAGTGTATTTACTAGTATACTTGTGGTATGACTATCTCGATTACTACAAAAATAATCTTTTGATAAGTACACCCCTTTTTAAGAGGAGGTGTATTTAGGGGGTGTATTTACTAAAAGCAGTAGTGTAACAGGACGGTGTATTTACTGAAAGCAGTGGTGTAACAGGACGGTGTATTTACTGATTTCTGTTTGTAACAGGGGGGTGTATTTACTGAATTTAGGGGTGTCCTTAATAAAGGCCCTTTAAGGAAGGAAATATAAGAATTCATCTTGAAATTACTTAGAAAAATATTAATAAAATTAAAGAAAAGGTTTTTCTTTCTTAAGAATTCTATTTCTCATTTTAAAAGAAATCTTGAATATAATTAATCATATTTTATAAATAAATTTCCTTTAATAAAACTTATTAATAAACTTAGACTTTCTAAGAAGTTTATAAAAAGTACTTTTCTTTTCTAATATTAATAACACTTCTAAAATTGATTAGTGACACTTTCTAAACAAAAGAATAATACCATTTTCTACCTTTTTCATTTGTTTACTAAATTTTGAATATAAAACGACTTATATTTTCGTTCCTAATTTTCTAACAGTCGCACAAGGGGAAGACGAGTTTCCCTTTGTCTCCAAAAACTCAACTAATATTTCTAACAACTAATTTCATCACCTTTCAACTAATTTAATAATACTAAAGTAATTCATTCAACAGTTAACCAAACCAAACTAATTCAATAATACTAGACAACTAAACACAATAATACCAAACTACAAAACCAATCATACTAAACCCACCAACTAACAATACTAAATACCAAATTCAATAATACTAACCAACTAAACTAATAATACTAAACAGCTATTCCAATGATACTAAACAACATATTCAACAATACTAATCAACAAAACCCAAATACTACCAAGCCTAACAACTAACACTAAATAACAATTTCAATAATACTAATAGAAATTTAACAACAAAAGTCCATTTACAACTCTCCAATCCAACATCAGGGAATCTAAAACTGTCCAATTCCTATTCCAACTAGGACGAGAAATAAAGAGAAGTTTAGAAATTCTTACGAGTCCCAAATTCGGCAACCTAACGGCGTAGTTCGGAGACTCGTCGGGTAAATTTCGGCAGCGTAACGACGTGATTCTGGATTTTCCGAAAATACAACAAGCAGCTAATTATTACGAAGGCATCTCGATTAATACGAAAGAACGAAACATGAGTCTTTCTTTTGAGAGATTAATTAGGCAGAAATTTGTTGAATCAAAAAGAGAATTAAAACGAGCAGGATTTTGTTGAATCAATAAGGGAATCGGAACGAAACAAACGAGGTTTACCTAAAGGACAATCGGACGGAAGGCGTGGACGGCGGCGTCGCGGCTGGGTTGGAGGGGCGGCGCTCGGCTTCCGATTGGAAATAGAGAAGGCGTGAATCGCCTGGGGGAAAGAGGGAAGACGACGTTCGACAAAGGAGGCGACGCTGTAGAGTGAGCGGCGCGTCGGAGGAGGTGGCTCCTCTGATTTGAAGGAGGGGCGGCGGTGGTCGGATTCTGGAAACAGCTTCGACGGCGGCGCGACTGGCAGTGAAGCGAAGAGGCGGCGGCTGGGCTGAGCACGGCGGCGATCGATTGGGCTCAACGGCGTCGCAACGTTTGGGAGCGGAGGCTGGAGGTGTTGCGGCGAGGCGGCGGCCGCGTCTGGGAGTGGATGGCGGGCGACGGCGGTTCTGGGCGAGGGGCTGCGATGGGCCTGGCCACGGCGCGTTTGGCTCCGTGCGGGCGGAGAGAGGCGCGAGCCTTGGCTGCGGTGGCGCCCGTCGACGTCTGAAGGAGGGAGGAAAGTGATGGCGGCTGTTTCGCCGGAAAAGAAAAGAAAGAAGAAAGAGGCTTTTGTGCTTTGAAGAGAATAAAGCAGAGAGAGAAAATAAGATTGGAGATGGTTATGTGCGTGAAAGAAATTTGGGAAACTGATTTGTGAAGGAAATGAAAATGAGGATAAGGACGTTTATTACTCAATTAATTTTAAAGGGTAAAAATATCATGTGGATGAGGTAATTTAATTAATTAATTTAAAAGAAGGAATAAGCATGTGGGTGTGATTAATCCTCTTTAATTTCTGATATTTTCGTTCTTATTTGATACGGTTCAGGGATCGTTTGGTTCACGAGTTTAATCCCGATTCGAGAATTAATACAGTTTTAAAACTCAATTAATATTTTATTGTATTTTAATTATTCTCAATAAATTAAACGGATCGAAATCCAAATTTTTAATCTTGAATATTTAATTTCTCGTAGTCCTTTATTCGCTTTGAAAGATTTAATTCTTTCTACGAATTTAGGAATTTGTAAAAGGGTATATATTTAAATTACACAAAAGCACACAAAAATAATAAAATAAAAAGAAACAAAGATAAGAAAATAAAATAAGGGTTCTAGGAAATTAAAAGGTATAAAACGGGACGGGGTATTACATCCTCACCCCCTTAACAGAATTTCGCCCCCGAAATTCAGCTTCTAGGTATTGCTTAAGCATTGAGGGTATTTGGTTAGGACTTCATCCTCTATTTCCCAAGTTGTTTCTTCTTTCTCGTGTCGGCACTGGACTAGAACTAATTGTATCTCTTGATTCCTTAATAAGTGTAACTTCCTTCCTAGGATAGTAACTGGAACTTCTTCATAAGTCAGGTCACAACTTAAACCTAAATCTATACGATTAAAAAACAGGGTTTGGATTGCTTATGTACTTCCTGAGTGTAGATATGTGGAACACATCATGCACTCATGATAACTCTGGTGGTAGTGCTAAGCGATAAGCCACATCCCCGATTCTATTCAGGATGTCAAATGGCCCATTGTATCGCGACTTTAGCTTACCTCTTTTACCAAAACGGATTTGACCTTTCATTGGTGCCACTCGGAGAAATACTTTATCGCCAATGTCGAATTGTAAATCTCTTCTCCTAGCGTCCGCATATGACTTCTGACGGTCTTGAGCCGCTTTGATTTTTCCTTTAATCTTTGCGACTACCTCAACCGGTCTTTCAACTAGTTCGGGTTCGAGAATCTTTTGAATTCCGACTTCATCCCAACAAACTAGTGATCTACACCTTTTCCCGTAACGTTCTTCGTACGGTGCCGTTTGTATTGTCGCCTGATAACTATTGTTATATGCGAACTCTACAAATGGCAGGTGGCTCTTCCAACTTCCTGCAAGATCTAGAGCGTAGCTCTCAGCATACCTTCGAGTGTCTGGATAGTTCTTTCTGATTGTCCGTCAGTCTGCGAGTGGTATGCGGTGCTGACTTTCAATTCAGTACCCAAGGCTCATTGCAGACTTCCCCAGAACTTAGAGGTAAAACGGGATCTCTATTGGACACTATCGAGACTGGTACACCGTGCAGTCTAACTACTTCTGCTATGTATAGTTGGGCGAACTTGTCCAATGTATACGTCATTATAACAGGGATAGAGTGGGCAGTTTTCGTAAGTCTATCTACGATAACCTAAATGGCATCGTGATTTTTCACCGTTTTCGGAAATCCGTTGACAAAATCCATAGTGATGTTCTCCCATTTCCACTCTGGCATCTCCAGAGGATGTAACAATCCTGGAGGTCATTGGTGATCTGCCTTAACTCGTTGGCAGGTTAAACAACTCCTGATGAATTGAGCTATCGATCTCTTCATACCCTTCACCAAAAGTTTCCTTCCAGTCCCCGATACATCATCGTTTCTCCGGGGTGAATGGTGTATGGAGTGTTATGTGCCTCTTTCAGAATTTCATTCCTCATTCTTTCATCCTTAGGCACACAGATTTTGTTATCGAACATTAAAGCTCACTCAGTACTCAATACGAACCTCTAAATGGTTCCTTCCTCAGCGTGCTTACGTATTCCTCTCAAGAATTTATCGTTCTTTTGCGCTCCTAGGATTCTTTCTCGTAAGGTCGGTTATAGGGTGAACGCGTAAACCATGGTATCTGCACAAAACTGTGTGGAAAAATTCTAGGTCTAGGATGAACTGGTACTATATCTTACTCCACCCAAAATGGTTTTGTATAACTACTTACTCTAAAAACTTTTGGTCCAAAAAGGGGTGGTAAACCTTAGTGGGGAGGTTTTTTTTTTTTTTAAAGGTCCTCCATTAGTTAAAGCCAAAATAACTTCTCGGTTTTCTTAGTCGACTAAGTTTGTTGTCACTCTACCTGATTTAAGACTTAGAAGGTTTTCTAATCCTCAAACATGCAAACTTTTCTTCCTACATAGTTGCAAATTTTCCTCTACTTCGAAGTCTACTATGTATCCCATAGACAAAAATCAATTGTCCTTTCTTTTTCAACTAAAGTATTCCCATAACATATAAATGTTAATTCTTAACACGTAAGTCTTAAGATTACATCTAGCTTACCCATTCCACAAAAGGCTCTACTTAAGCTTAAAATCTTATGTTATCCCAAAAGAAAGTAACTATGTCCATGTTTCATATTTCTTCTTATGCATAGAACTAGTCCGTTTTCAATAACGCCTAACTACTCAACTTAAGAACGTGCAGTTCAGCTTATATTTGATGTGCATCCAAGTCTATCTCCAATCAATTCACTTGGCTTAGGTTCTCATTGTATTCCTCAAAAGTTCACTTTCACTTAAGGTCTATTCTTCTATACTCTATATCCTCAAATTTTCTTAAATTCTTAGACACAAGGGAGTGAGATGCTCTAGTACTAATCGATACATAAGCAGTTGATCCAAAATTCGCACTTGCTGAATTTGGAATACAACTTCTCTCGTCTCATTGTCTTTAAGACTGCCTTGAGATGTTCTTCGTGTTGCTCTTTGCTCTTAGAGTACACAAGTATGTCGTCGATGAAGGCGATGACGAATTGGTCCAGGTACGGACGAAACACTCTATTCATCATATCCATGAAAATTGTCGGAGCGTTTGTTACTCCAAAAGGCATCACGGTGAACTCGTAATGTCCATACCGAGTCCGGAATGTTGTCTCTGGGATATCCTCGCTCTTGACCTTTAGCTGGTGGTAACCAGACCTTAGATCGATCTTTGAGAATACCGTAGCATTCTTCAACTGGTCGAACAAGTCTTCTATCCTCGAAAGAGGATATTTGTTCTTAATGATCAGTTGATTGAGACTTCGATAGTCTATGTACATACGGAAAGTTCCATCTTTCTTCTTTACGAACAACACGGGTGCTCCCCATGGTGATGCACTAGGCTTGATGAACTTCTTTTCAAGCAAGCATTGCAGTTGTTCCTTCAGTTCTTCTAATGCCTTTGGCGCCATTCAATAGGGTGCTTTAGATACTGGTGCTGCCCCAGGTATCAAGTCGAAGGAGAACTCTATCTGACGATCAGGAGGTAACCCGGATAATTCCTCGGGAAACACGTCAAGATATCCATCCACGATTGGCACCTTGATGCACAACTTGTCGTCTTTCTCTCTTGCTGAGATGTGGACGAGGTAAGCTTGACATTTCTCCTTTCGTAATATTACTGCAGCTTGGATTGCTGATATTACTCGGGTTTCCTTCTTGGTCTTGATTTCACGAAATGTGAAGCATTGAACATTTCGGGTTTCGAGGTCGATCTCTCATTCTGCGCATTCTATTATCGCTTCATCCTTTGTTAACTAGTCAATGCCTAAGATTATACCAAAGACTTTCATCTTAAGGATGTGAAGATCGGACTCTACTAAGTGATCGCTTAGCGTTAGGGGTAAACCTCAAATTCGGTTCTTAATTTCCATAGTAGTTCCAGACATTTCTTAGCGCGGCCTGCTGAGGTGGCTTAGGTTCAGCCTGAGAAGGTGAGTTCTGTCCTATAGGATTCACTGATACAGGAACGGGGTTAACGCGGGGTCGTCCACGTCTACGTTCTGGTGTCATTCTAAAGGTGGTTCTAATCGGAAAAGAATAATATTGTTACGATATGTATAGGTGCGAGAAAGTTATAAAAACATAATCGGACTAACCAAAATTAACACACAACGTTCACTGAAAACACGTGTGGTACATAATTCACCAGCTGCGCATTGGGGCCCCAATGGTACAGTGCTCACATTCGCACAGTATTCTAGGAACAACTAATGTGTCATTAAGTGATAATCAGATAAAATATGACATTTAATATATAAATCAAGTAAAACATATTGACAAGTAGTGAGCACATAATAAGTATATATATATCTAAAAAGTTTTGGTCCTACGGAGGTCAGTCTCCTTACATTACGTCATAGAACACAAAAGGTTTCTAAGTACAATTCTAACGCATTTCCTTGCATCAGAACGGTCCACAGGCGACAAAAGGAGCGGGTTAGAGCTATGCTGCTACGGTCTGAGTAAAACGGTCATACGTCTGACTACTACTATATGTCAGGAAAGGGTGGCACATCTAGGGTGTACATATTTGTGACTACAACAAAAAGGATAACTGCTTAAAAGGATTTGATCACTCTGGCTGATCACTACTATCAAACGGGAATACCCATTGTCGGCTTCTTTCTAGGTATGTCTCCAAGTGAATGTGGGGCCTTTGTACTGGGTCTTCTATTCTCGTCCGTTCGAGTAGTCTTACTGCGATAGGACGGAGAACAACTCAGTAACCTTTCTGGCAAAACGAATCACGGCTGTCAGATATGTCTCGTCTGGGGATATTGGAGTGGCTCTTGCCTTTACACGTAGTCTCGTGAACTGGGTTATAAACACACTGATAGAATTCTAAGGTTAGCTAAGTGTCTTCTAATTATCGGGATATAACTATCTTAGGTGGATTCTTATATGGAAAGGAGATTCCTAATCAAAATTTTAGTTATTCAGAAATATTATTTAAACAATTAAAGGCACATAGTTCAAATAATCATATAACATCATTTATGAAGTTTATAACTTTACACAAATATATTTATTTCTATCATTCACTAATTATCTGTATTTCAATAGTATTATAAACGACATTTCGGGGTTCTTTCTACACCTCGTAGGTGTTGTTTCGAGTTCGCGATCTTTTGATTGTAGTTTTGTTATGAAAGTCAAATTGTCGTAATATCACAAACTTTAAGGCAATAAAATAAGAACATACCTTCGAGGAGCTTTTGACGGTAATAGGAGACACATTTCCCTTCAAGTGATTTAATTAGTGATCCATACTTACATGATAAGAAAATTTAATTAAAGAAAAAGAATTTTGGTTTGATGAAGACAATGATTTGGGTTTTGGTCCGAAAGTTTTGAACGTAAGCTCTGATACCACCTGTAACGCCCCGAACCCAATATATATTAATTATATCGAATTCGAAGTGTTATTATGATCAAAAGTCCGAACTATAAAATTTTTGAAGGAAATATAACGGAAATGAGAGATGATGAGTTTTATATGCAGCGGAAGAAATGGATAGAATAAATTTTAATGTGTATCTCTCACACATATATGTGTACATAAAACATAGTATCAACAGTAATGTTTTATTTAAGTGGGGAACTCCGTGTCGTCTCTATTACTGTCCTTGCTCCACGAAATCATAATCTGCAAGGGGTTGTAAAATGGGGCGTGAGAATTGAATTCTCACTTATGGGTGATTGCAACATCATGGGATTGGTAAATCCGAAATATATATTAAATTATACTCATTAATAAAGTATTTATTTTATTTAATCAGTTTCATATAAAAATTTAAACGGCATTAAGCATACTTCGCATAATATAATTGAAATAGCACAAGTTGGTTCACATTAAGGCAAAGCCCAAAGTCATATCAAATATTATCACAACTGTCAAACCATAAACGTACAACCATTCCACTTCCATCATAGTTACTCTTTTCAACTCCAACCATCAACAGCCTTGATTCCGAGGGCGTCAAACGACAGCTGTCCCCGGAGACCGGAAAAATAATCAACGACCTTGATTCCGAGGGCGTCCAACGACAGCTGTCCCCGGAGGCCGGAAAAACAATCAACGACCTTGATTCCGAGGGCGTCCAACAACAGCTGTCCCCGGAGGCCGGAAAAACAATACCCAAATCACAACTCCGTACTTACTGACTTTCCATAAAACTAATACAACAACCTCATCGAGAAAATACTTGACTGATAATTGAACTGGTTCATGCTCACGTAAGGTGTTTACTCATGCAGTGGTGATCGATTCACAAAAAAAACAGGCTAATATATAACATATATAGTTATATCACATAATCCAAACAGTTATATAGATAGGTGTTACATTTATGTTGGATTAGATACTTTTGATTTGATTTAGTCGAGTTCAGAAAATACCGGCACGACGTTATTAATAGCAGATCAATCAACAGATCATCACCCACCTGATTGTTTCGAGTCCCGAGAATGATGTGCGAACAGATGGTCGGAAACCTCGTGTGCGTTCCAACTAGTACCGAATCCTAGTAGAAAGATATTTAATTAAAAGTTGACCTTTGAAAACGTTTAGGAAAACTTGAGAGTTTGTGTTACGAGAATCGAGAGAGTTGTGGTCTTATAAACTCAAAAAGGACTTGCTTAAGGGTCACACCCTATTTTGGTAAGTACACTACTTCTAAAAAGGTGAGTGTATTTACTAGTATACTTGTGGTATGACTATCTCGATTACTACAAAAATAATCTTTTGATAAGTACACCCCTTTTTAAGAGGAGGTGTATTTAGGGGGGTGTATTTACTAAAAGCAGTAGTGTAACAGGACGGTGTATTTACTGAAAGCAGTGGTGTAACAGGACGGTGTATTTACTGATTTCTGTTTGTAACAGGGGGGTGTATTTACTGAATTTAGGGGTGTCCTTAATAAAGGCCCTTTAAGGAAGGAAATATAAGAATTCATCTTGAAATTACTTAGAAAAATATTAATAAAATTAAAGAAAAGGTTTTTCTTTCTTAAGAATTCTATTTCTCATTTTAAAAGAAATCTTGAATATAATTAATCATATTTTATAAATAAATTTCCTTTAATAAAACTTATTAATAAACTTAGACTTTCTAAGAAGTTTATAAAAAGTACTTTTCTTTTCTAATATTAATAACACTTCTAAAATTGATTAGTGACACTTTCTAAACAAAAGAATAATACCATTTTCTACCTTTTTCATTTGTTTACTAAATTTTGAATATAAAACGACTTATATTTTCGTTCCTAATTTTCTAACAGTCGCACAAGAGGAAGACGAGTTTCCCTTTGTCTCCAAAAACTCAACTAATATTTCTAACAACTAATTTCATCACCTTTCAACTAATTTAATAATACTAAAGTAATTCATTCAACAGTTAACCAAACCAAACTAATTCAATAATACTAGACAACTAAACACAATAATACCAAACTACAAAACCAATCATACTAAACCCACCAACTAACAATACTAAATACCAAATTCAATAATACTAACCAACTAAACTAATAATACTAAACAACTATTCCAATGATACTAAACAACATATTCAACAATACTAATCAACAAAACCCAAATACTACCAAGCCTAACAACTAACACTAAATAACAATTTCAATAATACTAATAGAAATTTAACAACAAAAGTCCATTTACAACTCTCCAATCCAACATCAGGGAATCTAAAACTGTCCAATTCCTATTCCAACTAGGACGAGAAATAAAGAGAAGTTTAGAAATTCTTACGAGTCCCAAATTCGGCAACCTAACGGCGTAGTTCGGAGACTCGTCGGGTAAATTTCGGCAGCGTAACGACGTGATTCTAGATTTTCCGAAAATAAAACAAGCAGCTAATTATTACGAAGGCATCTCGATTAATACGAAAGAACGAAACGTGAGTCTTTCTTTTGAGAGATTAATTAGGCAGAAATTTGTTGAATCAAAAAGAGAATTAAAACGAGCAGGATTTTGTTGAATCAATAAGGGAATCGGAACGAAACAAACGAGGTTTACCTAAAGGACAATCGGACGGAAGGCGTGGACGGCGGCGTCGCGGCTGGGTTGGAGGGGCGGCGCTCGGCTTCCGATTGGAAACAGAGAAGGCGTGAATCGCCTGGGGGAAAGAGGGAAGACGACGTTCGACAAAGGAGGCGACGCTGTAGAGTGAGCGGCGCGACGGAGGAGGTGGCTCCTCTGATTTGAAGGAGGGGCGGCGGTGGTCGGATTCTGGAAACAGCTTCGACGGCGGCGCGACTGGCAGTGAAGCGAAGAGGCGGTGGCTGGGCTGAGCACGGCGGCGATCGATTGGGCTCAACGGCGTCGCAACGTTTGGGAGCGGAGGCTGGAGGTGTTGCGGCGAGTCGGCGGCCGCGTCTGGGAGTGGATGGCGGGCGACGGCGGTTCTGGGCGAGGGGCTGCGATGGGCCTGGCCACGGCGCGTTTGGCTCCGTGCGGGCGGAGAGAGGCGCGAGCCTTGGCTGGGGTGGCGCCCGTCGACGTCTGAAGGAGGGAGGAAAGTGATGGCGGCTGTTTCGCCGGAAAAGAAAAGAAAGAAGAAAGAGGCTTTTGTGCTTTGAAGAGAATAAAGCAGAGAGAGAAAATAAGATTGGAGATGGTTATGTGCGTGAAAGAAATTTGGGAAACTGATTTGTGAAGGAAATGAAAATGAGGATAAGGACGTTTATTACTCAATTAATTTTAAAGGGTAAAAATATCATGTGGATGAGGTAATTTAATTAATTAATTTAAAAGAAGGAATAAGCATGTGGGTGTGATTAATCCTCTTTAATTTCTGATATTTTCGTTCTTATTTGATACGGTTCAGGGATCGTTTGGTTCACGAGTTTAATCCCGATTCGAGAATTAATACAGTTTTAAAACTCAATTAATATTTTATTGTATTTTAATTATTCTCAATAAATTAAACGGATCGAAATCCAAATTTTTAATCTTGAATATTTAATTTCTCGTAGTCCTTTATTCGCTTTGAAAGATTTAATTCTTTCTACGAATTTAGGAATTTGTAAAAGGGTATATATTTAAATTACACAAAAGCACACAAAAATAATAAAATAAAAAGAAACAAAGATAAGAAAATAAAATAAGGGTTCTAGGAAATTAAAAGGTATAAAACGGGACGGGGTATTACACAAGCTCTTGCAATTTTAATTCTCAAACCCTACTTGTCTTAATTTAGCATTCAATCCTAGTTTAATCACCTTGTTTGATGATCTTCCAAGCCTAAACAACCACTAATCATCTACATTGAATCAAGATCATCAACACACGATAAGAACACGAAATTTTTATGGCGAGTTAGTGTCGGATTAGTGTCAACACGTTAAACACGATAAAATTAACGGATAACCCATTAACCTGTTAACAACCCGTTAAGCACGAACACGATATTGATACGAAATAACACATAACACGATAGTGACACGAAATATATTTTAATTATATTTTTACAAAAATAATAATATATAACATTATATTTTCAAGCTCATTAAGAATTTAGTCTCAAAATCTTATCTCTAACTAAAAAACAGGCAGAGGAAGCCCAACTCCCAGGCCCATCAATTTATAAACTAAGTATAAGGACCAAATTAAGAATAAAAATTACTTTTGGAAACCCTAAAAACACTCATCGGCCATCGCAATTTCACTATTTCTCTCTCCCTCTCACACGGTCGTTCTCTCTCTCCCTCTCTAGCCTCAGCGACCGCCGCTCTGACGGCCATTCTTCTTTTGTGTATTTTGAAACTTTGGTTTATCATAATATTTCTAAAACTTTGGTTTGTAGTATGAGACTTTAATTATTATGTTGGATAAACTATGCATTTGGTATTTTGGTTTGTAATCGTTTTGGACAAAATATGCTTTCTATGAACATTTGTAGTTTTTTGTGTTGAAATTTTAAATTTAGCCATCTTTATATCAGGTTTATATCGTGTTCGTGTCGACACGAAATGAATCGTGTCATTATTGAATCGTGTCATTATTGTATCGTGTCGACACGGAATGAATTGTGTCGTTATCGTGTCGTGTCGATACTAACACAAAAAATATTGTGTCATTATCGTGTCTTGTCGACACGGATTTTATCGTGTTCGTGTCGTGTCGGCATGGATGCTTATCGTGTCGTGTTAGTGTCGGGACTTATCGTGTCGTGTCACTATCGTGTCGACACGAAACACGATTCGTTAACACGAATTGTCACCCCTAACTAGAATGAGACAGGGGTCGAAAAGTCCTAGTCATATTCGGGTGAATCCCAAAACAAACAAGGCCTAAAGGTCTATTAATTCCTCTCTATGAATGGTAGTTGCACGATTTGATCACATGGGATATAAGCTACTCAGGACATTTTGTGGCCAGTTTCATGGGCCAAACACAGGCCCGGGATTATCCACTACAAGAATAAAGGCCTAATAGTACATTAATTTTAGTACACTAAAAAAAGAATGTAGTGAAAACAGCTCTAATGATACATATAATTCACATATTCTAAAACTACACTACATTCAACCCTCTTAACACACTATTAAATAAATGTCCTAATACAATATACACTATTAACACACTATTAATTAAATGTAGTGATACAATTCAATTAGTACATTTAGAATAATGCATTATTATTTTTCCTTTTGGAAAATTTATAATTTCATTATAATAATATAATTTACTAAATAATAATTGACATCACTATTAGAGCATTAATTTTTTTAATAAATTACCATTAACTTCTAGTGAAACAACTAATACGTTATAGTGAGACAACTAATAACCCTTCTAGTAATACATTTAGTGAAAACAACTAATACATTTAGAGTTAATATATTTAGTAACAATTAATAATATCATTTAATAAAACAACTAATATCCTTTAAATAAGTTTCATGGTGAATGTTATTCACGCAATACTTTGTTTGTGTGAGACTGTCTTATAGCATTACACAACAAAAATTAACATTCATCCTTGTCAAAATGTTAATACTGCATCCCATCATTTCATGGCATGAGACGGTTCCATACAAGACATACTCATATATATATATTCTTAAAAAATAATAATAAAAAATTCGTTTATACAATATTAGAACAATGTGTAACCAATTTTCTGCAACAAAATCAATGCGCATATATCAAGATAATATTAAATAAAAAAATATGGGAATAAAATATATAATTAACCACTCTTTGCACTTAACAGAAACCCATGACCAATTCTAAGCTAATATCCCATTTTTACGGCGGTGGCGCAAATACTATTTGATTTCCTTAAGATTTAATATGAAAAAACTTTATAATAGAGTATGTATAGAGTGAAATTGGTTTATATATGAATTAGTGAAGGGTATTAGTTGTTTTCCTTACGTAAAGTATAGGGTGAAATTGATTTATATATGAATCATTTTAAAGGGTATTAATTTTTTCATTAAAGTGTATCTATTGTTTTCACTTCTGGAGGGTATAAGCTATTTTCACTAAAAACTACAAGTTTTAGGGTATGAAAGGTATAAGTTGTTTCACTAAAGGATATTAATGTTTCCACTAAAGAGTATTAGTTATTTTATTAAAAAATGTTACTAAGTGACTTACTCCCTCCGTCCTTGAAAACTATGCACCATTCTCTGCACGTCGTTTAATACAATATATGAGAGGGTATTTAAGGGTCTTGTGAGATTCGTTTATGAATAGAATTATTGTTTATACGTTTCTATGCATACTTACCATAAACAATCATTTTATTCATAAACGGACCTCATAAGACCCCTAAATACCCTTCAACATATTGCATTAATCAGCGTGCAGAAAATGATGCATACTTTTTAAGGACAGATGGAGTACATGAATAAGGTTCACACAATACATACTCAAAGGGTATTAATTGTTAAAATGTGTTAATTTTGAATTATATTTGAAGTTTTATTAAAAAATATTAGTTAAAGAGTATCAATTATTTAACTAAAAAATATTTATCCTTCTGCCCCGCGATTAATTTCACATTTTCCTTAAAGTTAATAAAATATTAAAAACCATTAATTTATTCAACCTCACACTCACATACTCTTCTTTAAAAAAAATTGAGTAGGTCTTGTATGAGACCGTCTCATGGCCTGAGACAATAGAAATTGGTATAATTAGGGCATTAACTCGTTAACACTTTTGTAGGGGTAGATGTTAATTTGTATTGTCTCATACCATGAGACGGTCTCATACAAAATTTTGTCAAAAAAATGTATCATTTTAAAGAAATCATGAGACAAAGGTAATAATTACTTTGCTATAAACATTAATTATCACAGAATTAGCTATTTTATTCTAAGAAATTAATTGTAAATAAATTTTGTCACAAATGTAATACTACATGTTTTTAGAATTATCTTAGCATGTATACTCCGTGTATTATAACAAACTGTGAAGAATTGGTACTACTGCTGCCCTAATTTTATACTTCTCCGATTGTGCCAATATCTTATTATCTCTATCAAAAACTTGAAAGAAAATCGCGGGAGGTAACCCGCCAAAAATGAAACTGGCAATCATGGATCGTGGGCGATGGCTTCTTTCACGAACTATCACGATATTATAATTAAGGTAATTAGCAGATCAATACCTCTTTTTTTTTTCTACAAAGAATTACCCTTTTCGATCACTCTTACTACAAACAACGGTTGATACCCTTTGTTTCACTCGTTTAAAATTGTAGATTATATCGTTCATTTTTTAGGATGATTTCCACGCCAAAGCAATTTCTTTGAATTAATTTTTTTTTTCAGGGGCAACTTTTAGATTTATAATTCGCAGAATCACAAATTGTTGATGAGGTATTTCATTTTTCTTGTCTTTTGTTTCGAAACAATTTGCTGACTTGATTTAAAGTTGCACGAGTTCAATAGCTAATGATATGGGTTAATAGTTGTGAGTTTTCATGCTCATGGAGTTTCTGATTGGAATGATTGGAATAACTGCTGGGTTTTTCTTTTTGAATTGGTAGTAAATTTCTCTATGAATTGCTAGTGTTTTACACAATTCAGTATACTTGGTGCAACTGCTCCATCTTTTAACACAACAATATTGTCGGATACACAATTTAGACCTATCAGTGAAAAGAGTTCAAGTCAAATTTACAAATTCTTTCTGAGATAATTAAAAGGCAGTGAACTTGATTTAACATTAAGATAACAGATTAGTTCATAGAATACATCTGAAGGGGAAATGGTCAAAAACTACTATGATATGATACTAACAGAGAACCTATTGGTTAATCAGCTTGCTAAAACTGAGGACCAGTATATGTCAGTGTTTTTTTTTCTGATGTTACCAGTATTTCTGTCAAATATGCTATGCCTAGACGTCTAGTGTCCAAAGATTCAAGCTGCATAGGCAACATGGATGAAATGAGGAAATTTATGTGTGTGATTTTGTGATTTTTCTTCTGGATTAGTTGGATGCTTTGTATAAGTTCTCATTAGATCATCCTATCCCCCAGTTGGTGTTTAGCAGTTGAAGTCTTTTATCATACATGTCCACTAAATTTATTTAAAAAAAAATGATCCATTACTATTTGCATTTTCACTTGTTTCTTGGTAGCTACTGTTTTCCAAGTGTATTTTGTTTTCTTTACTTTTACAAAGTGAAAATAATTGTTATCATAAATTGATTATTTTGAGATTAGGGATATGGAGGGATATCTAGTGGCCATCAGGATTGTCACCATTTAGATTGATGTGTAGATGAGGAAAATTGATCATGTGGTTGTTATGTATTGGAAATTTTCTCCATTACTTTGTTGTGCATTTATCTTATCTTCAATTCTTGACGTAATGAATTTTCTTAATTCTGCAATAATGCACTGATCTTAGATAAGCATCTTCAATGCCATTGCCTAATGCTCTGTGTGCTACTTTAGTTATTGCAAGCTTCAAATTAGTGAGTAACATAATTTTATTGTCATGGGTGTGTATGTATCATATTAATTTTATAGTAATTTTGCACTTATTTCTTTGTAGATGCTTATCCCTCTGTCATTAAAAATTGGGTTGTGGCTATTGTTGTTTTAGCAAGCACTTTCTCCTTGTTAAGTTACTACTCCCTCCGTCTCAATTTTGTTTACCCAAAAGTCCAAAAAGTTAAGAATTTTTTTGTTTTCTCATTTCCTTAAATGACAAAAAAACAATACCATCTTTTCTAACTCAACCCTTAAAAACTACTTTATACTAAAAAATATTATTAAACAATTCCTAAAAAGCTACTTTATACTTAAAAAATATTAATAACCAATTTATTTCTTAAAAATTGTGCTATTTTGAAATGGGTAATCAAAATAAGCATGAAGAGAGTACTATTTATCATGGTTTGCAAGTCTATTATTTATATATTGTAAAAATAACTTTTTTCTTACGTTTTGCAAGTATGGCTAATTACATTTTACTAAACAAAAGAATAGATATATTTAACATAAAAGATCTGTAGTTGGAGCCCATGTTTTAGTTACTGGTCACATTTAGTAGAGAATTAATGATCTCATGGGGGCTGAGGTGAAAATGTGGGACTGTTTAGGAATGGATGGGACAATAACTACCTTCTATTTAAGCAGCCTTACCAGAGTTATACCCCGTAGTGAATTTTCAATGACAAGACATCTAGATCTATCCACCTTAAGTCTTTTAGCAGCTTCCAGGTAAGTCCACAGAACATTGATCACAATTCCATCTTTGTTAAGAAGTGTTTCATCCAAATCAAGGCTAACACATACATAAGGTTCATAATGTATTTTCCCTTTGACATATCACAGTTTAGCATCAGGGTTAAATTTTTGCAATTACAAGAAAAATAGAATTGCCGGGACCTTAGGCGAGTTTATTTGTACAAAATTTGTGCCGGATTCCATTGAATATTAAATCCACATTATAATATTTTCTCATACTCACTTTCTTGCAGGTATGGATAACAAAAACAAAAGGAGCAGACCAAAGAACTTTATGCTTCGAGATGAATCAATTGTACAACCACCTAGAATCTCGACAACAAGAGGTCATCCTCAAAGGGCTTGGGATCAATTTGACATGTCAAATTGTTGGAACAAAAGAGAATATTCAATTTTTTTTTTCTTAAAAGGTTGGTACTCATGTTTCTCTCAATCACTTATGTGATCCCAAAAGAATTATTGTTAAAGGATGCATTCATAGTATCAATCCATGTACAAAAGTTGGGGGCCAACTCTTGGAGTCAAATTGGTGTGAAGTAAATGTGAAAGTGGTGCTTGAACCCTAGGAAGAATTGATTAGGCCTTATGGTAATTTTCAGAAATTTTCACAAGTACTTGGAGAAATGATCGCTTGGCCTTGTCATTTGGTATGTAAATATGTTTTAAATCTCATCAGTAGCATAAATTTGTTTTTCTAACATTAGTTGATTCTTTAATTAATTTATATTATATTTGCAGGTGGTACCTAGTGAAGATTAATGGTTGCTTAAATATCTATTGCAACGATGCTGCATCATGTGAGTATCTTTTGTGTCATTATTTGACCTTATATTAATTGCAATGCATATTTTGATTATCTTATATCAATTTTATGGTCTTTTTTTCACTTTGTCTCTAGTCTTGCATATCATTCTTTCCTGTGCTTATGGGTGTACATATCTCACTACAAGAAAAGTAGCTTTTAATGACGAAAAGATTAACTAGAGGATGAATTACTCTCACTAACTGTATAGCACTAATGACAGAAAGAGTATACTCTGATTAAAAATTATACTTAATTAAGGTACTGTCACCAAAAGTCGTGTACCATCTCTTGAAAGCGTTGAATTTATGCCTCCAGTGTTTCGAAGTTATCTACCAGCTTTCCAAATTCCTCCTTTTCTTTTATCTCTTTTAATATAAAATTTAATTAAAAAAAGTTATAAAACAAATACTTAGAATTTTTTTAACATAAATTTTCTTCTCTCTTTCGCTGAACCTCACATGAGCCCTAGCCATGGTGGATATTCTTTCGCTGAATCTCACGCTCCACCTCCGTTTCTAGCATCGTCACGCCTCCAATCTCTCTCGGCCATCGCCGCCGCTTTGCACCTGCCTGAATCCTTCACAGGCAAGAGTTTTCATTTTTCCGATATTCTTATCTTCTTATATTAGCAAATTTATCCTTATTTACTAGTGTATTTAACTATCGACTATGAGATCTCACGGACATTGAATAATTGCATGCTATGTCGAATGAAAAGGTTAACTGATTATCTCTAATTTGACTAGTGAGATGTAGATAAATGGCTTCAAAATACTTTATAAAGAAATTGACTCAATTTCATCGTTTAATTAGATCCAATTTTATGTTTGCCGCGTTGTTATTGTTCCTTTCTCTGTAGTTAAAAAATAAAAAGATTATTGATGAACAAAAAGCTAACTTACAAAAAACTCAATGTGCAGGCTCTCGTACCTCCATATGTTTTGAGTTTCTGGTTAAAATTGCTGAAATTGACTGGTTTTTCTTTATTCGGTTAGTAACTATATTTATAATTAGTTTTACAATTATCAGTCTACTAATTATTAATGTACAATTTCCCCCTTATGGAGGTGGCTTGATCGAGTACATATGCCACAAATTGTGGTAAAAAAATGTATTATCCTTCATATGAACATGTCCCTACGACTAGGTATTTTAGTTTGGAAAGTTTGGAGGTATATGTTTGTTACCAATTCTCCTCATCACTCAACAATACACTAGATCCTAAAACTTATATTCTATCACATTCAATTTCAACTAATTGTGTCCGTTGTATCTAACCATGAAATACTTGATATGACGATATATATAACTGGGAGATGGACGTAGTATATATAATGCTTTGTACAATACCATTAATTGCAAGGAAAGTTGATTTTCTTTATAGAATTACCTTTAAAATGATTGGAGAAAGAACAATTCTCTCGTATTCTCTATGTCATGACTTTGTTCTATGCTTGTTTTTTGCACGGTGAATATTTTTTCACTTATTTAGAGTAACTAAACTACATTTATAAAGTGGGACCAACTGGAAATAGTTCTCTGAGGATTTATCTCTGTTTAATTACTCTGTTTATTGTTAATCTTGTTAATATAGCAACAACGTAATTTTAGTCTCTTGCTTTTGCAGAAGATGTTGAGCATTATCTGAAAAGATCAATATCAGGCTCTATTACGAGCTACATTTTTTCCTCTGTTATTTTGACTATTTACTATAAACATGTGTTGTAGATGGGATATGTATTTGCCTTGTACCATCTTTAGGAATTCAATATAATTGGATTTTTTGTGTTGAGCTATCTTGATATGAAGCTGTTAGTGATATTTTATGGAGAATTTGTATCTTATCTAGGGATTAAGTAATGACATAAAATATATTACTTAATATTTACTTTTCACTATCCACTTGAATATGTTGCTATCTTTTGTTAGTCCAAGATATGTGATTGAATTTTAAATTATCAAAAGACGATGAATATCTTGATTATCTTGGTAAATTGGATGGCATCAGTCTCTGATTTTCTCTGTTTGGTGCAGTAAGTGATGGTTTTGTTCAAGGGGTTTGGGCCAATGGCATTTGAAGAAAAAAAATGAGCTAACTGTTTGTGGTGATTTGTCTCGATTGAAGATCTTAGCTGATGTGAACAAGAAAATATAAATATGTAAGTACCAATGACAATATGGCAATGTCACTGCTATTTGTTTCTAATGATTTGATACATGAAAATGCTTCCATGCTTTTTCCCATTAAGATAACATATTAAAACCTGGCCAAATTTTCTTGCTATAGGAAACAATAGTGACTATTTCTGATGATAAATAATTTATGCTGAGTTTATGTTTGCTCACTTCATAGGTGATTATAGTTGTTTATAAAGTTAATATTCATTATTTGGTATGAAAATAAAGGTAGCAAGAGAGCAAGCAAAAAGAAGGAAAACTGCTCAGTTAATCTTTGTTGCCGAGGTAACTTTTACACTGTTCTTTAATATCACTTCATCACTCCAGCTACCTTGTATGAGAATATATGTAATGTAATTGTATAATGTTTATGTTTTTGCAGTTATAAGAACAAGATTTTAGTTCTTTATCTGAGATGGGAAAAAATGGTAGCTGTTACAGATTTGAATAGTCAAATCACCAAGGTATGCATACTATCTTTTTACTTTGAATTGATAATAGTTTCTTCTTGTCCTTGTAATGAAAATGGTGTCACATTGAATTTAGAATAATTATTTTTTCTTTAACTTTAGCTTTTTGGTACTATTCATTTCATTTAGAACAGAGGATGTAAGATCCATCTGATTTTCGCTGTCCATAACATTATCTTATTTATTCTAAATTGCCTCTTAACATTCTTGACATTGACCTCTTCTTCAGTTTCCTGTAGGTGCTTTTACTTGGAAAAATCCTATAGTTAGGTTGGAAAAAGCTAGATGCATATGTTTTGTACAACAAAGCATATTTTGATGATTTTCATGTATTTGCTTTCTAATTCCTTGCATATGTTAAGACATTCTAACCCAAACTGATTAAGAGTCTTTGATATATATTTCAAGAATACATCTCCAGCATAAGTTCACCAAAATATTTATTGAAGAAATTTAATGTTTTCACAGCTATTTTTTTCTTGCTATTCAGATTAATAACTTTGATGCTTGTTGCTTCTCTGGGTCAATCAATAGTTGCTTTAAGTAATTTTTTTCTTTTTGCTTCTCTAATTTCAGGCATGAGCAGTCTGAACTGATAGAGCGGGAACCGGAGCAGATGACATAAAATATTAAATCAATTATTGATGATCTTAATGCCAATCAAGTAGGAGCCTTATTATTGATTTTTTTTTTACTTTATGAAAATATCCCTTTTATATGTCTAATGAGCTCAAATTTACCTTAATTCCTTACGAGGTTGTTTTGATTGTGAATAGGTGTCTTAGAGTCGATTGATTGCGTATTCAACTTGTAAACATCAGAGGCCTCGTTTGCTTCAGATTTTATCACATTTTACCAAGTTTATGGTTTTCATTTTTGACATTGGCTATGTTCTTTTGTCTTTCAGGTATTTTTTGTATATGTTTCTACAATAAAGGTGTTTTTGCCTGGTACATCTTACGACTAATGGATATATATGGTTTATTCTAGTGAACTACATAGTGCTGGCAATGACCATTTTCTTTTGTAATACATGATTTCTTATGTTATGCCTGTTGTTGTAATTCAGGAAGTGACACACCACAAGTCTTGCTTCAAAGGGCCCACTCATACAAAATGTGGAGTTGAGTTGTTTTGCTGAAAGCTTCTCTTGCAATGCATTAGTATCTTTTCATTTCATTCAATGCCCTATGGTGCCAGATGCTTGAAATTCTGAATGGCCCATAGCTGATAGTATATTCTATTTCCGTTTATGATATTATCTTATCAGATCTTTAGTTATTTTCTTATTTACGTAGACTTTTTTTCTTTCAGTGAGCTTATTAGTCTATAATGCTTTATCTCTCTTCCAGATTTGGTTTAGTCTTTGGAAACCATACTGACTTGGATAAAAGTTATCATGGAACTCTGTTTCTTCTTCTTATTTCAGTATTTTCTTATGGTAATTTGTGTGTGCATGTGTGTGTCTCTGTTCCCTTGCATCTAACAGTTTGCATTGTTTAAGGGGATCAACTTCTAGTCCTATGTTCGATGAACTAATAAAAGTGTTGTATGTTTAACAATTGACAGGTTGTGGATTTGTAAAAGTATTGGAGATACGATGGTATTCGGTAATAGGTCTTTCTACGCATAAATCTCAAATTCACCACCATTGAGGTACAAAATTCTAAAACTCCACTTCAAAATTTTATGGAGGAAATGATAGTCTTGTTATATTGCAATTCATATCATGCTACATCTTGATTTTTTTTTTAGTCAAATGAAATTAGAACCAAGTGACCATGTGCACCAAGAACTTTAGGAATTTTTTATTTTTTTTGGATGCACATTGAAGTATTTTTTTGACTATTCTGTCTTCAGGTGATGTTGAGAATTATATGGTTTATGAATTGACTATGCATAAATGATTGTCTTGTTGTCCTTGGGATGGTGAAATCAGATGCAGTCGTGCCAAAATTTTAAATTATCATTTTTTTAACTTCATAATTTTATCATTTTATTTAACAGGTGGTAAAAGGTATTGGGGAGAAGGAGTATAGTCAGATACTTGGTGTTAGTCAAGCAGCTTGCGGAGGATTTTATAATATTATAGGAAAATACATTCATAATTGTTTTTTTTTTTGTTTAATTTATGGATTTGTTTGCTTTAATGTTTGTGGATTTTGATTCTTTATTATTTGACTTGTTTGATTCTATTGTTGCTATAATTTATTTACATCAATATTGTAATGAGTATAAATTTATATATAATGTATTTAATGAGGGGATTTTTGAATTATGAGGGGAATTCTAGTAGTTAAATATACTATTAATGAGAGTCAAAATGATGTACTAATGACAGGAGTTTCTATCATTAAAAAAAAATAGTGACGGTAAATTTACTCTCACTAAATATTTATTAGTGACAGGACACTATCCTGTCATTATTAACATTTAACTAGAGAAGCAATAGCTAGAGGCCATGACAGGAGATTTCCCGTCACTAAAACATATTAATGAGGGTATTTTGATTTTTAGCCACAGTTTTTACTCTCATTAAAAGTAGTTTTTCTTATAGTGTCTTCTGACCTCAGAATGTATCTTGTGGATTGTTCTTTTGTTTTCCTTGTGTAAGCTTTGCAAGATATTTGGGCAACCTGTTGGAATAATAGGGAGTAATATTGTATCATTTACTTAGGGAAACATTTTGTTGATGCGATTTGTGGTGTGCACTGCCCTTTTATTCCTACTAAACCCCGTGATTTCACAGCATATTTAATGCCACTTATATTCAACTTGGTAAGTTAAAAATTGGATGAACTAATTATATTGCTTAGCCTTCACTAAACCACCAAACTGATCATGCTATAGTGTCTTTGGTTAACACCACTAATTATAAAATTAATCCTAGAATTGCCACCTTAACTAGTTACATATACAGACACCACAAGAATTGATGTATTAGAACATGTAATTGGATTAAATGGAGGAGTAAGGTCAACTTTGAGTGTAACTTGTATAATTGGTTGTCAAATTCCATAGATTGTTTGGGAAGCATGTAACCGTGGGAATTTTCCCCATCTTTTTTACTATTATGTTGATTTGAGTGTAGTTTCTTTTGCATTTTTTTGTCTGGTTTCTTTGAGTTATTGTAGGCAATTTGTTTGGTCTTTTTGTGTTTTTAGTGAGTGGAGTATCCCTTTACTCCTAACTAATAAAATTATTTATCTTTGTGGTTCATAAAAGAACAAAACAAACATATGTAGTTAATCTGTATTATATATTGTTACTAATGATATTATTGTATTGATTCAGATGACACTATTGTCTTTACCAAAAGATGGACCTGGGAGGTGTTCTATATGACTGCTATAAACAAGTACCAACTAGAAGCCCTTGAAATGTTGCAAACTTTTTTTAGCTCATTCTATTGGAATTTCTTCTATTTGGTTTCTATACTATACCACATTTGGTAGATTGTATATATATGTTGTTCTTATGTAATTCTCAAGATTTGTTTAGGGTATCTTATGTGAAATTTGGAATGATGGATCAATTGATTTTAGACGAATTTTAATGTCAGTTTGTTTTTTTTTTTCCAATCATGATGTTGAGTACATATTAATTTCTCAATTATATTTTATTTTTGAATTCAATTACTCTTCCAAGAAAAAAAAATTATAAATATATTATTTAGGTGTCTCATTATGAGAATTAAATTGATAATTATAAATATTTATCTATATATAGTATATACAATTAATATAATATATATATATATATATATATATATATATATATATGTTATGACATTTTCAAATGTCATATTAACATGTATATAAAAGATGTATGTGTATTTATACCACATTTTAAAATGTAGTTATAGTATGTATGTAAAAAATATATGTGTATTTATAGAATATTTTTAAATACATTTAAATGTAGTTATAACATGTCTGTAAAAAACCTCATATGCACTTACATAATTTTTTTTAACACATTTATAAATGTAGTTAGAGTATGTATGTAAAAAAAAAAATGCATATGTACTAATAGAATATTTTTTAACACATGTATAAATGTAGTTATAACACCTTGCCTATTGCTACATTGTTTTAAAGCACACTAACTATAAATGTGGAGATAAGTGAAATGTAGTAATTATAGATAACCAATTACTACATTTTAAAGTGTCATTTCATGTAATTTTTCTTGTAGTGATCCCTTGCACTTTTTGTCCCGTGCAGTGAACCGATTTAGAGGGTGTTTGGTTGAGCTTATAAGCTCTTTAAAAAAACTTAAAAGTTATTTATGAACTTATAAACACTATCAATTTGTGTAATAAAATAAGATGTTTACCATCTTATAAAATCATAAAATAAGTTATTAACGTCTTATAAACTGTAAAAAAATAAGTTGAGATTTCTGAACTTATTTTCCTTACCACCTCCGCCCCCAACCACCCACCACAATCTGAAATCACCCCACCCGCCTCCACTCATCCCTGATTCATCATAAAAAATTTAAAAATTGTATTTTATGTTAAAATAAATTTTAAAAAATATTATTATAAATTTTAAAAAATTATAATCAAACACTTTAACAATTTATAAGTTACATAAAAATTAAATTTTATAAATTTTTAAAATAATTTATAAGATGTCAGAATTTTTAATATATTTTAAATAAACTTAGAAACTGTGCTCATAATTTATCCCAAAACGTAAACGCACTTTTCTAGTTAAAATTTTTCTTTCACCAAAGCAAAGAAAAGGTACTTCACGTGATGACTTTAATTTCTGTGAAAAAATATACAGTGTAATCTGATGCATTCTTTCTCCTTTTGCCACCAACGCTGAAAGAAGACAGCTATGAGAGCTCGTAAGTCTATGTTATATTTAGAAATATTTTATTAAACATTCGGTAAGAGCTTATTTGTTTTGAGATTCACCGGACAGGATTAGGACTTTCCAGTCTCCGCCCCAATTTTTATATGTAATATATAAAACATTAAATAATATTTTATTTAAAAATTTATATATATATATATATTTAGTTAGTATTACGGTAAAATACATTGATAGGAATGAAATCTGAATTTAGAATTTTAAAATTTAGATATTGTTCTCCTATGAGATTTTGGTTTTTGAAAGGCCAATATCCAACTCTACAGAATACCTAACCATTACAATACCCAATTTTCTTTTACATATCTTACTCTCTCCAATTAATATATAAATTTCTTTATTCCCACTCACCTTTTATCTATTATTTTCTTACTTTACAACTTTTTTTCAATCATTATAAAATTAAATCATGCCCCTACTTAAATTTCAGCAGAAAATATACACCATTACTATTTATCAAAAAATTTAAAATTTAATAATTTATCCAAATAAAAAATTATTTAAACAAAATCCACATCAAACATATGAATAGACAAATGAGAGAAAATGATAAGCATGAAAATCTAAACAACGGATGAATCCGTACAGAACATAAGTTGGTCTGAAATCTACGATTACGATCACGGATTCACATTGAACTTCGCAACCTTACAGCATTTCCACCTCAATTTTCTCCCTGCATCGTCTATCGTCTCTTTACAAACCCTCATTTTGTCCTTTCTCAATTATCAAACTTTCATTTTCCCAAGATTTATGTTTATTTTGCCAAACGACATGTAGCTTGATTTCTCAATTTTATAAATACGCAGAACTCCCTCCATCCACAAAAAATGCGCACCCCTAAAATTACATGAGATTAAAAAAAGTGATATAGTAATAATATATGGGTAAATATGTATATATTTATATTAGTGTGCATACAAATCGATGTTTCTTTTTTAGTAGTGTGCAAATTGATGTGACACGTTCCAATATAAAGGGTGTGCAAATTTCAGGAGAAGTAATTTATTGGCTAGCTAATTAAGTTGTACTATTTTTTAATATCATTGTGCTTATTTTCGGCATGCATAGATTTTTACTTTTTAGTGAAGGGTGCGACACAGTTCACCACTCACGGGTCGCCCTCATATTCTGCTATAAAATCTTGACACCAAAACCCTGTTTCACAAACTCAACCCTGAACCCCAAAACCATGGGTTCAAACTCAAAGCCTACCGCCATCTTCTTCGCATGCATGTTCTGCATGCTCATATCCCTCCCTCCAGCCTATTCTTGCCAACCCGGCTGCGGCGGCTCCCCCTCTCATCGTCCTCCCTCTAAACCCCACCCCCCTAAACACCGCCCCCCCAAGCCCCAACCCCCAAAAACCCCCTACCCTCATCCCCCCAAAACCCCCTACCCTCATCCCCCATCTCCACCACACCACGGCGGCGGACCACCCCCCAAAATCAACCCCCCTGTCATCCTCCCCCCACCCGTAATTTCCCCCCCAATCACAAACCCCCCCGGCATCATTCCCCCCATTATCAACCCTCCCGGGATCATACCACCCATAATAAGACCACCCTACACCCCTCCCGGCAGCCCCCCGGGGATCCTACCACCCATAACAAGGCCACCCTACACCCCTCCAGGCGGCGGCAGCCCCCCAGGGATCCTACCACCCATAACAACTCCTCCCGGCGGCGGCGGCGGCCCCCCGGGGATCCTACCACCGTCTCCTCCCGGTGGCGGCGGTTGCCCCCCTCCCGGCGGCGGGTGCCCGCCTCCGGTAGCCACGTGCCCCATAAATGCGCTGAAACTGGGGCTTTGTTTGGACGTGCTGGGAGGATTGGTGCACGTGGGGATCGGAAATCCGATCGAAAACATATGCTGCCCCGTGATTCAAGGGCTTCTGGAGGTGGAAGCCGCGGTTTGCTTGTGCACCACCATAAGGCTTAAGCTTCTAAACCTCAACATTTTCATTCCTCTCGCTCTTCAGGTGCTGGCCACTTGTGGCTTGGCTCCGCCACCTGGGTTTACATGCCCACCTCTCTAGTAGGCGTATTGTGATTATGATAATAATAATTATTGTTAATTAATGTGCTGATTTAATGTAATAAAAAAAAAAAAAAAAAAGAGTATTAGAATTTACAAGTACTTTTTATGCCTTGGAAAATATTGTTTATATTTATTATTTTCACATACGATAATATGTGTATATTTGTAAACACGGATTTATATATTTCGTGGGGTAAAGAATGATGTGAACAATGAACTATTATGTTGAAATAATTAATATCTTTGATGACAATAATTAATAATACTAATTTAACTATATACCTTTAGTAAAAACACATAATATTCTTCATACTTTTAGTGTAATAGAATATTTTTCAAATAAGTTTCACCATAAATATCTTTCATATATACCTTCTCGAAAATATATATGGACGAACTTTGATGGATTAAGCAGTATATATGAATCTTCCTAATTAGTCTTTGGTTAAAAAAAACCATTCAAAAGATTGAGAAATTTGTATATCCATGATAATTTTGAATTAATGCTATAAGTTGGGGTAATATTTTTTTTAAGGACTGTAACTTTGGCGGGGTGGCAAAACAAGGACCGTAACTTTTCGAATTGGCAAAACAAGGACAATAACTTTAAAAGGTGGCAATTTAAGGACCGCAACTTTTAAAAATAGTAATTTGAGGACAAATTAGCTTGGATTATTCTCTTTCGGGCTCTAATCGCTAGCGTGGATATTCTTTTGAATAATTTTTTTTAAATTCTACTGTTGGTGATAAAATTTAATCGGACGGTTTAGTGACTGTTTAAGTTCGGTTTAAGACCACCAATCAATAACGTGTGATTGATTACCACCGTAAATGGTAAATCGGGGGTTCGGGTAATGAAATCGAAAATATGAAAGTCGAAATCGTATTAATTTCGTATGTGTGCACGTTTAGGTGTATTAGTGTGTGTTTTGGGAGTATTTATGAATTTGAACTTATATTTCTCAGCTGGAGAGCAATTATTTATAGAGACTAACAAGCAAGAGGTGTCCAAGACTCTTGAACTTCCTTGCTTGCATGCTAGACATGTGTCCTTTGACCTTTGTTTGACCTTATCTAAGCTGAATCTTAGTTACAAAGTCTTCTTTGGTCTTATCTCAGACTCATTGTTGTTCGTCCAGGTCGGCTTAGTTGATCGAGTATGGTTTTTTCATTAAAGTTGTTCGTCTCTTGAGGTCATGGCTCGGAAGCTGTTCGCCTTTATATTTCGTATAGATAGGTTTTGGAATCTTGGTACTTTGTTCGTCGTCATACACCTCTCGAGCTGGTAGATGCACCATTTCTTATAATGTTGTTCGTCATTTTTGACTTGGTGGAAGGTCCATATTTGGTTTCGGGTTTCTAGACCTGTTCGCCAGTATGTTGTTCGTCGGTAGAGTTGTTCGTCAGTTTATACACTCCCTGGATTGATTTATGCACCCCGACTTGATTTTCTTTGTTGATCATCTTTGATTTGAAGTTGATTCTTCATAATCCTTATTAAGGCTTTAATTCTTGTTCGTCAATCATTGATTTATGCTCGCCTATCAACAATTGCCCCCTATCCTGATTATATGTTGCCCCAGACGAGCAACTTTGTGGCGAACAACTATAGTTAGGATATTATTCTGGTGAGGATTTGGACGAACATCATTGGTTTTGGCGAGCAACGTTGAGTTCGCCGTTTCACCTTCCCACGATCTGGGGGATGTACGAGGATGATGTGGGCGGTATGATTGCACACCGCCCACGCGCGAGCATTCCCGAGGTCACGCGCCCCTCTAATTGCGTATAGGTCCTTTAATTTTCAGTCTTGCTCGAAATTGACCCCGTCTTTCTTCAATTAAGTCCACATTTTGTTGGAAATTACGCTCCGTACCCCGCTTTTTGCTTGGGGTATAAATAGAAGAGGGAAATAAATATTTTCCCACTTCTTTGCTCCTTGCTACAGTGCTCCGGCGAATTCTCCATCCCCGACGACTTCAAGCTTTTCCGACGACGTTTCTTCAGTGTTTGGCCTCCAGTTTCGAAGCAAGGTAGTTATTTTTCTTACTCCTCTCTTTCTCCACATTTTTCTTTCGCCATTTTCTTCATCGCACCGTGGGGAGAATTCGCGCCGCCGTGGAGAGAATTTGCACCGCCGTTGTTTATCTAGAACTGCCACCGGAGTTTCGAAAAAATATACTTTCAGATTAACTAGCCACTCTCTAAGACTAATGTCCTCCCATTCGAGCAATAAAGGATCGGAGGAAGAATTGGACCCCTTGTTTCCGATTGTGCCGTTTGTCGAACAGCCGCCGTTTGAGGTTTTCTCAGAAACGCATCTCGACGTGGATTCGGTGGTTCGATCCGTAGAGGATTCTGGTGCTCGCCAATCTGGTGAAGTGGCTAGGGAGGCTACGAGCAGCTCCTCCAACGAACAATATTCATCCGGCTCTGAATCTGAGGAAGATCCGGAGTTTGACGAGCTTACCCCTGAATTTTTGGAAGGGATAGGGTTTCCAGGCCCTAAGATGCTCAAAAATGAGATCCCCACTGCTGTTGCTCGCCCATTTGTTTGACGAGCATATTCTGACGAACACGCGAACAACTTTCCTCGCCCCCCGCGTCAAGTTTTGGATCTGGTGAGAACTGAGTACCAGGCAAGCAGAATTCGAAGTGTTGTTCGCAAGGACGAGCTCAACCTCATACGGGAAGCATATCAAAATTCCCATGACATCTACATGTGGGCTCCCAAGAAGAAGGAAAGAGTTGATTGTCCTCCTCCAGGGTGTACGGCGATCAACATAGACACGCTGATCGCGGGGCTAAGGTTGCCACTGCCTCCCGTTGTTGGTCGCTTTCTGGAGGCGACCAACTTAGCCATCACCCAAATAACCCCTATTGGGTGGATGAATCTGCTCGGCATTATGGGCTTGTTCGCCCTGGAGGGGTATGTCGACTGCATCACTGCCGAGGAGGTCAACTACTTGATGCCCATCACCAAATGTCCAAGGGGTGAGGAAGGGTACTATTACTTGAAGGCCCGGACCGGACTGAAATTGGTGGAGGGGGTGCCGAACAAGATTCGGGATTGGAAGGAGCATTTCTTCTTCATCGTGGGCGACTAGCGAGCATCTTCTGGTCCTCACGGCGGTGCTGGGCGTATATTCGAACCCACCACCTATGGGCAAATCAAACGTATGGTCATCTTTGTTCGCCCTTGCATAAAGTTCTAATTTAAATTTTTTTGTTTGCTCGCAGGTCCCCGGTTACTCAAGTGGAACTCGGAAGAGGAAGAGATTGGATCTGAGTTCCTCTTCACTTCATGTTTGGTCGCTCTCCGAGATAAGGCCGAGAGGACCATTGAGTACGTGAACAAACTTAAGTGCAAGAAAGTTGCTCGCCTGTTCACGTACCCCCATCATCTGGAAGCCCAAATTGAGGTGCCCCCAGGTACAGGAAGTTTTTAACTTTCAATATACATGTTGCTCGCCGTTTGTTTCTCTAACTTGCTCGCCTAACTCTTTTATTTCATCTTTTTTTTAGCCGAGCAAGTCACCGTCGCCGTCCCTCCTTGTTTTGGACTTTTGGAGCAAAGAGTCCACGAGATGCCGCCTCCAAAGGGAAGGAGAAAGAAAGGTGACCCTCCCTCCAAGGTGCTAGCAATGAACAACAAGGTCGAGGGGGCGAATGTTGCTCGCCCAGCTGCGCCCCCATCCAATCTTCAATCCTCTCCCCCGCCGGCTCCATCATCGCGTGGCGGCAAGCGCCTAAAGAAAGGGGATGGGACCTTCATGTCCCAAGCTGCTCCTGCCGGGACCAAAGGCAATGAGAAAGTGGGGCAGAGCCATGCTCGCCACCACACGGAGGGAGAAGCTGTTCGCTCCTCCCCCATCGAGCCTGTGGAGAAGACAGACAAGGCGGGCAGGGATTCCACTCATGTTCGCGGTCCTGAAGATATTACCCATCTGGGTTGGGACGATCGAAAGTTCCAAGAGTAAGTTTACTATTTCACCTGCCGAACAAGATTCGTTTTTTCTTTTTTTTACATTTTTCTAAGTATCATTTGCTTTCTTGTTCGCAGATACCGGGCTGACGATCATCCTGGACGAACAAGCGTCGTCCACCAATATGCTTGTTCAAAGACTCCCGTCAACATAAGGGAGATTCCAGGCGACCATGTTCGCAGGGCGCGAGCCTGGACACGCCCCCTGGACAAAATTATCTCCCAACAAGGGCTGGCGGACAACATCCATCTCTCCATGATGCATCATGCTAATGGCCTTGTCACGGCTCAGAAGGCAATGGCTCAATTAGCCGAGCAAGAAGAAGCTGCTCGCCGTTACGCAAGCACTGCTCGGCAGCTCACGGAGGAGAAGGACGGTATGGTCAGCCAGTACGAGGCCAAACTTGCTCGTCTCAATAACCAGATCAATGTTTATATTGACAATGAAAAGAAATATCTTGGAGAAATCCAAGGCTTGTCTTGTGAATTGGGAGGCAAAGATGCCTTGCTCGGTGAGGAGAAGAAAAAGTTGTCCACGGCCGAGCAGAAAATCGCCGAGCTCGAAGCAGAAGTTGCTCGCCTCAGGGACGTGGAGGCCAACACCTTCACCCGCGAGCAGCTCGAGGCTGAACTCCAGACCCGGTCTGCCCCCATCTCCAACTTAGGCTACATCTGCGCCTACGCCGATTGCATTCGCATGGCTGACGCGTACGATTTTAAAGACATGGTGGAAGAAATGGGCAAGGACCTGACCGAGTTCTTGGAGCACTATCCCCCGCCGAACAACATTGAGCTCCAACTGGGGGATATAGCTGAGTTAGGGGTCAAGATTGATGGCCTTGACCCAAGCATCATCATTACTCGTCCTCCACCTCAAGTTGATGAGGGCGAGCAAGAAGAGGAGCCAGCTGTTGCGGACGAGCAAGTTGAAAGGGAAAAGAAGGCTGCTGAGGATATGGTCAAAGACATGATTGTTGATCCTCCCGCCGACCAGACTCAAGACCTTCCTCTCGCCGAGCAGCAATAGATTTTGGACTTGGGACTTTTTTCTTCCTTTTGTAATAGCTGTTCGTCTTTTGTAGTACACTTCTTCTAGAATCATTGTACTATTTTTTAGGCTCAATGCCTTGTTTTAATCGAATGTCTTTCTTTTGTTCGCTCATTTTCTTATATATGTTAATTGCCTTTACATTTTTATCAATGCTTTTGCAATTATAACATATAGTGTTGGGCTTTTGTTCGAATAGAACTTTGCCTTTAATGGAATCAGGGTTTAGCCTTAGGTTCTGTTCATTTTAAAAAATGAACAACCTTTAAGTGGCTTTGGTCCTTAAAGATGGACTTGTACCTCGAGCTCTGGACTTTTCCTTTTTTGACGAACAACTGCTATATTTACATTATGAAAATTTACAAGTGTTGTAAGACTGCTCGTCACTAACATATGCAAACCGATGAACAACTTTGAACACCATCCAAAACATGCTCGCTTATAGTATTTTTGCCGAGAAACTTTGTCTAAAAATTAAAAAAGATGAAACAGCACTAGACTATACAATGTGCCGAACAACTTTTCATTCTATACTTAGCAAAATTTTCAAAAAATTAGGCAAGTTTTTTGGTTTGCCCCCACTTGTCCCCCAAGACATTTGTTCGCCCAATCAAGAACTTGTTCGTCTCATTGATAGTACTTCTTTAGATGTACAACATTCCAGGAGTATTGGGCCGGCTTGCCTTCCATATCTTCGATATCGTATACACCATTAACGATTTTTTCCGTTATACGATACGGGCCCTCCCAAGTTGGTCCCAATACACTTGGAGGTTGGGCGAGCAACTTTCTTAGAACCAAATCTCCAACTCTGAATTCCCTGATTTTAACATGGGAATTGTAGTAGCGTTCTGCTCGCTGCTTATAGGTAGCATTTTTTAGCTCGGCACTTAATCTTTTTTCTTCGAGCAAATCCATTTCAGTAGCTAGAGCAGAGTTGTTCGCCTGCTCATCAAAGTTGGTCGTTCTGAATGTGTTGGTCTTTAACTCGACTGGTATCACAGCTTCTGTTCCGAAAGCCATCGCAAAAGGTGTTTCTCCGGTGCTTGACCTGGGAGAAACTCTGTATGCCCACAAGACTTCCGGAAGCTCTTTAGACCAACTACTTTTGCTCTCCGCTAGCCGTACTTTTAATGTATGCTTGATTATCTTGTTTATGACTTCAACCTGTCCATTCGACTGGGGATGATATGGTGTAGAATAATGTTTTTTGATCCCCCACTTTGTACAGAAATCTCTCAACTCTTTCCCATCAAACTGCGGACCATTGTCTGTCACGATGGTTTGTGGAACCCCAAACCGACAAACAATGTTCCTCCAAATGAAGTTGATCATTTTCTGTTGTGTAATCTTTACCATGGCCTCTGCTTCTGCCCATTTCGTGTAATAGTCGACTGCCACAACGGCGAATCGAAAATTTCCTACTCCTATTGGGAAAGGACCAATAATGTCCATCCCCCATCTTGCAAATGGCCACGGACTGTAAACTGATACGAGCTGCTGAGCCGGGGTATGAATATTTGAGGCAAAAATCTGGCATTGATGGCAAGTTTTTGCTTTCTTGATTGCGTCCTGACGTAAAGTCGGTCAATAGTAGCCTTGTCTGATAGTTTTGTACGCCAAGGCTTGCCCCCCAGTGTGATTTCCACATACTCCGGCATGTATTTCTTCGAGTATTGCTCGTCCTTGCCCCCTAGGCAAACATTTGAGAAGTGGGAGTGATATTCCTCTTTTGTAAAGTTGCTCGCCTACCAGAGTATATCTGGCGGCTTGCTTAATTAGCTTGGCAGTTTCAAAAGAGTTGTTTGGTTTTTCCCCACTTTTCAAGTATTTGACTATACTTGTTCTCCAATCTTCTTCTTCACTGGTGTGATCGTCAAGTTGGTTGAAGTTATAACTCGTTGTTGATGGGTCATTCATCTTTGTGATTATAATGTATGCCAACTCTGCAGGCCCTTCGCTTGTTGCTAGTCGGGCCAACGAATCTGCTTGAGTGTTGCTCGTCCTTGGGATTTGTTCAATGAATACTTGATCTAACAAGGACATCAGGTGGGCAACAATCCATTGATACTCAATCATGTGATCGTCTCTCGCCTCGTATTCACCCCGAACTTGGTTCACAATTAATTGTGAGTCGCCGAATATTTGCAATCGTATCACACCTACTGCATGGGATAGATGGAGACCAGCAATGAGAGCTTCATACTCAGCTTCGTTGTTGGTTGCCATGAAACCAAATCTGATCGCCGAGGTGAATACTTGTCTGTCAGGGCTGATCAGAACCACTCCTGCCCCCGAGGTTACATTGGTTGAAGATCCGTCGACATAGAGATCCCAGGGGTGATCAAGTCCTCTCGTCGGATCTGGTGGGAAGGTTAGTTCGACTATAAAGTTGGCTAACGCTTGCCCTTTGATCGTTGTTCGAGGAGCATAAGTCACCCCGAATTGGCTAATCTCCAGTGACCATTTTAGTAGACGACCAGCTGTGTCGGGACGATGGAGAATTTGCCTGAGTGGAAAAGTTGTTAGTACTTCAACTTGATGATAAAAAAGTTATGGCCGTAACTTCCTCACACTCATGACAAGTGCGTACGCCAGCTTTTCGGTTGGAGAGTATTTGATCTCCGCTTCATGTAAAGCTTGGCTGACGTAGTAAATAGGTTGATGAAATTTGTCGTCCTCTCGTACCAGAACAGAGCTGATTGCCACTTCTGACGCTGCCAAGTATAGATAGAGCTTCTCTCCTGGGACGGGTTTTGATAGAATTTTGGCATCTCCCAGGTATTCTTTCAATTGGTCGAATGCCTTTTGACAGTTGTTAGTCCACGTGAATTGTCCTTTTTTGATGGCTTCAAAGAATGGACGACATTTGTCTCCTGATCTGGATATGAAATGGTTCAAAGCTGCTAGGCATCCCGTGAGCCTTTGTACCTTTTTTATTGAACGTGGTGGTTGCATATCCACGATAGCTTTGACTTTTGTTGGGTTGGCCTCAATCCCCCGTTGACTAACAAGATGACCCAAGAATTTTCCCTAATGAACTCCAAAGCTGCTCTTCTTTGGGTTCAGCTTCATGTTGTAGTGTCGAAGAATTTCGAACACCTGGGTCAAATGTTGGAGATGGTCTTCCTTACGGGGACTCTTGACTATGATAACGTCTACGTAGACTTCTACCGTATCTCCGATTTGTTGGTCGAACATCTTGTTCACCAGTCTTTGGTATGTTGCTCTGGCGTTGATGAGGCCGAAGGGCATTCTCTTCCAGCACAGCAAGTTTTTGTTCGTGTAAAATGTTGTGTTTTCTTGATCGTCTGGATGCATTGGAATTTGATGGTACCCGGTAAAGACATCCATGAATGTTAGCATTTCATGACCTGTTGTGCTGTCCACCAATTGGTCAATGTGAGGAAGAGGAAAGTTGTCCTTCGGGCATGCTGCATTCAGATCTGTAAAGTCCATGCATAGCCTCCAGGTCCCGTTTGGCTTCCTCACAAGGACTGGGTTTGCTACCCATTGTGGACAGAGAGCTTGTCGGGTTAGGTCATTGTCTAACAACTTCTTTACTTCTTCATTCAAGGCCTGATACTTGTCTGGGCCATATTTTCTTCATTTTTGATGGACATACCTTTTTGCTTGATTGATGTTGAGCTTGTGACAAGCATGTTTTGGATCTATCCCTACCATGTCTGCATGAGACCAAGCAAAGACATCTAGATTCTTGCTGAGGAACTCTTTCATTCGGGATCTGTAAGGCTCAGGGAGCTCAGATCCTATGTATAATTCAAGATCTTTGTTTTCAGGATTAACTTTGAATGCCTCCAGTTCTTCGACTGGAGTTGCTCGTCGTTTTTGTCCTTTCCAACGAGGATCAAGTATTGGTCCCTCAGGGTTGAAATCATTTTCGATGTTCATGGGCTCTGCTCCCAGGCGGGGCTCTAGATCGTTTGTTGGCTCTGACCCGTTGTTGTTAGTCGCCATCTGGCCCTCCAAGTCACCTATTGAATGTTGCTCATCACCATCCCTATGTTGTTCGTCAGGTGGAAGTTCTCCATGGGTGGTAATGAGTTGCTCATCCAACACTTGCTCGTCAGAGTATTGTTCGTCCGTATCCATATGGTCATCTTCTATATCCATCATGTTCTCCAATATTGATGGTTCGTCAACATGGTAGCTGGCGGTGGCTTCCATCATGGATACTTGTGCATGTCTTGCTTGCAATTGCAAGAGGCACTCCCGAGCTTTTCTTTGATCTCCTTTGACTGTGCCCGCTCCACTTGCTGTTGGGAACTTTAAACAATAATGGTAAGTGGAACAGACAGCTTTGAATTCACTTAAGAAAGGTCGACCAAGAAACCCGTTATAAGTTGACTCCTGGTCTACGACCAAGAAATCAATCATTCTAGTAATATCTTTTTCGGGTTCCTCGATCGTTACAAGTTGTACTGACAAAGTAATTATCCCCAGAGGGACCGTTACAGCGTTTCCAAAACCTAAAATACGATGGTTTGTGTCTCGGATGTAGCCTGCGTAATCCCCCAGTCGATCAAGTGTCTTCTTGAAGAGAATGTTGGTATATGCTCCCGTGTCGACCAACAATCTATGCACTCTCGTCTCCATGATTTTGGCACAAATCACGAGGGAATTATTGTGGGGGGTCAAAACTCCTTCCAAATCTTTTTCTGTAAAAGTCAGTTCCGCCGTATGCATGATGGATGGTTTGACCCCCATTTCTTGTACTTGACCAATCTCCCGTAATTCAGTCTTTCTTTTTTTTTATTAGAGATTGGTGGTCGTCCATCTGAACACCCTCCCGCTGGTCCCGCGGGTTCCATCATGTATAAGTCTTCAAGTGGACGAGCAACAATGGCCAGAACTGGCCGTCCGGGTCTATTATTTTTCCGAGGTTGATCATCCTCATCTTCAGAGTTGTTCTCCTGGGCTCTTTTTCCAGGTTGTCGTTTAACAAAATCGGAGAGCCTCCCCTCTTCGTAAAACCGCCAAAGCTGCTTAAGCAAATCTCTACACTCGCTTGTAAAGTGCCCCACGCTTTGATGGTAGGCACAATACTTGTTGGGGTTGAGTTTGCCAGTGTCTTGACGGATTTTCCGTGGGGGGGGAGAGCAACTCCTTTTCTTTCATATTTTCATATACAGTATCGACTGATACTGTTAGCACCTGGTTCAACTATTCTTTAAGCTCCGTCCCTTCATTGAATACCTTCATGTTCTTCGAGACTCGGTAGCTTGTTCCGCTAGCTTTCTTGTTGTTCTCCTTGAGGTCAGCTTTGTTCTCCCCCAAGTTTGATTGCAGGGCCTCATGCATGGAAACAAATATGCCGGCTTGGTTTCTAAACTCGGCGTAGCTTCTAGGGCACTTCAGACGTACATCTTTCCATAGCTTAGACCCCTTCTTCAATCCGGCCATAACATCAACAATTTTTGTGTCTTCGCTGACGGGTTCCCCTTCCAACAGCACCTTGTTGAACCTTTCCATAAATGCCCGATCCGATTCGTCGTCATTTTATTTCATGTCTGACAATCGGTATTTTTGGGACAAATATGATCCCGCCATTGAGAAATGGGAAAGGAACTCTCGACTCAGTTGAATGAACGAGTGGATAGATGCTGGTGGCAATGTCGAAAACCATTTGTGCACCCGGTCCCCCAGAGTTAATGGGAAGTTTCGGCATTGGGTGGCATCGCTGGCTCCCACCGAGACCATATAGTCCGAGTACTTTGTTAGATGAACTCTGGGATCAGCAAGGCCATCATATTGTATGCTTGCTGGGAATTGGACTTTTTTCTGAATCGGGGCTTTCAGAATGTGGGATGATAGGGGGGAAGATGGCAAGCTGGTCGTCCCCATTCCTCTTTGTTGGTCCAATTGTCCCTGCATGCTCTCCACCGCCCTTCTCAGGCTTATCAGCTCATCCAAAGATGCCCCCTGGCTTAGAGGCTATTCGGCGAACAAAGGCATAAGCCTTTCTGCTCGTCGCAGTCCCTCACTCGGAGCGGACATATCCTGGAGCTATTTTTTTGGGTTGCTCGCCGCATTTGGCCCTAGATGCCTGAAAGCAGACTGGGAGAGTCTTTCATGAACCGTTGGGCGAGGTTGCTCAAACGTTGCTCGCCCATCACATGCACCCTGGCGAACAACTTTGTCTTGGTGGCGGGGTTGGCCAAGTCTATCTTGGGCACTGGAACGGGTTGTTTCATGGCTCGACATTGTTGTTCGCCCGCGAGCAGACTCTGTCTGGCCCTCCCTTGGCTCGACTACCCTGGCTTTGCCCTTGTCCCGCCCGACCTGGGCGCTGTTCACCTCACGTTGTTCGCCCCTAGTTGACTTGGCCCTAACAACTTCCAAGGGTCTATCCTTAGGCCTTGCTTGTGAAGGCCTATTCTGTTCTTGCTGTCTCTGGAGAGCTTGGAGAGCAGCAATGGTCTTGGCTAGTTCGTTATGGTTGTTCGCTAGGGCCTCCATTTTAGGTGGGAGATTATGAGTTATGGCCGTATGTTGCAATCTGTTCGCATGTCTGGGATTACGATCCTGGTGGTCAGCCGACGAAGCTCGGGTGGGAGATGCTCTCCTTGACAAGCGTGTAGCGCCCCGAACCCAGAATATATTAATTATATTGGATTCGAAGTGTTATTGTGATCAAAAGTCCGAACTATAAAATTTTTGAAGGGAATATAACTGAATTGAGAGAGAGAAGTTTCATGCAGCGGATAAGTGGGAAGAAATATTATAACGTAAGTGTATTTATATATATATAAAGATGGATAGAGGGTTCTGTATCTTCAGGATAATACACACTAAGTTTGGGTAATTAAAACACACGGTAAGAGTATCGCCTTGCATGGCAGTAGCGATAACATTTATTCGGGAAATAGAAATAATAGGCATCATTGTATTAGTAGTAATATTTTAAGCAAATGGGAGACTTTGTGTCTTCTGTGTCACTGTCCTTGCTCCCCGTAATTGAAATCTGCAAGGGGTTAGGAAAAAGGGGCGTGAGAATTGAATTCTCACTTATGGGTGATTGCAACATCATGGGATTGGTAAATCCGAAATATATATTAAGTTATACTCATTAATAAAGTGTTTATTTTATTTAATCAGTTGACGTATATATAAGATTATAAAGTTTAAACGGCATTTAAGCATATTTCGCATAATATAATTGAAATAGCACAAGTTGGTTCACATTAGGGCAAAACCCAAAGTCATATCACATATTATCACAAACTGACAAACCATAAACGTACGATCATTCCACTTCCAACAAAGTTACTCTTTTCAACTCCAACCAATTCCATCAAAGTTACTCTTTTCAACTCCAACCAAAACTTACTTCATCCAACCACACAAACTCACATCATCCAACCATAACATCCCTCAAAATAAGCAAGTATCAATGGCCTTCTTCCCAGTGCGTCAAACGACAGCTGACCGGGGACCAGATCTACTTGATCAACAACCTTGATTCTGAGGGCGTCCCCGACAGCGGCCCCGGAGGTCGGATTTAAAACTCGATCCCGACTCCGTACATACTGACTTTCCACAAAACTGACTCAATAAACTTTACAAAGAATAATTACTTGACTGACAACTGAACTGATTCATGCTCACGTAAGGAGTTTACTCATGCAGTGGTGATCGACTCACAAAACAATAGGCTAATATATAACATATATAGTTATATCACATAATCCAAACAGTTACATAGATAGGTGTTACATTTATGTTGGATTAGATATTTTTGATTTGATTTAGCCGAGTTCAGAAAATACCGGCACGACGTTATTATTAGCAGATCAATCAACAGATCATCACCCACCTGATTGCTCTGAGTTCCGGGAATATTGTGTAGGCAGACAGTCGAGTCCTTCGTGCATGTTCCGAAAAGTACAGAATCCTAATAAGGAGTATTCCGATTAAAAGATTGACTTTTGAATTTGAAAAGCTTAAGAGTGTGAAACTCGAGGATTGAGTAGATTGTTGTCTTCAGAAAGCTATTGAAAACTAAAGTTTTCAAAGGTTGATTTTTAATTGATAAGTACACCCCTTTTTATGAGGAGGTGTATCAGGGGGTGTATTTACTAAATTCAGTGTTGTAACAGGGGGTGTATTTACTGAATTCAGTGGTGTAACAGGGGGGTGTATTTACTGAATTCAGTGGTGTCCTTAATAAAGGCCCTTTAAGGAAAAATATAATTATTAAACTTGGAATTACTTAGAAAAAAATAAGATTATTACTTAGAAAAATTAATAAAATTAAAGAAAAGGTTTTTCTTTCTTAAGAATTCTATTTCTCGTTTTTAAACGAATCTATTAATTTTTTCAAAGAAAACTCTTTTACTAAATTAGATATTTAAGAGACTTATCTTTTGGGTTCTTAATTTCTAACAGGGGAAGACGAGTTTCCATTTGTTTACGAAATTTACTCAAAAGTGTTTTACCCTTTGTCTATGGATTCAAAACAAAAGTGTTTTATTCTTGGAGATCATCAAAACAAGGATACTAAAGGATTTTGCTAATATCATTATAAAACTAAAACAATGACACTAAACATTCATAAGAATAATACTAGTCCACTAAGTCATTAATACTATACATCTAAAACAATAATATTTCAACATTCAACCACTATTACTAAAACACTAAACTAAAAATTCCAATCTCATGGTTTGTGAAGGAGATAAAAACAAGGAAAACTATAACCAAAACTTACTTCTAAAGAGTGATACAAGAGGACAATTCAATAATACTAAATAAGTCAACTAAAGATACTTAAAACATTAAACTAAGCTTAACAGTAAGTTTTTCTCCTTTCTTTTCTGCTTCTTTGTTCCATGGGATTCAAACAGCCAAAAATTCCAAAATTTACAAAAGAAGGAAACAAAGGTAGAAACCTTACGAGCTTCGGTTCGAGATGTTAAACGGGCGGCCTAACGGCGTCGTTTTGAAACTTGGAATTTGCTCACGAAAATTGGGCAGCCTAACGGCATCGTTCGGGAATTCAGAAAAACGAATCGAACAGCCTAACGGCATCGATCGAAATTTCCAGAAATTTGGCAACAGCAACCGGTTCAACGGCGTCAAAATTGAAAGGAAAATTAAACGAAATGAGGTCTCGGTTAGAAATTGGAATAAACCGGTGTTCGAAATCAAATTTAAACGGAATGAAATTCGAACAATAGAGGAGAGAATTCAACTCACTGGAGATTGAGGAGGAGGCGGCGGCGGAGCTAGCTTCGGCGGCGACGCGGCGGAGCTACGACTGAGGCGGCGGCGCTTCGAACAGAGGAAGAGACAACGAGAGAGGCTCCGTGGCTTCGAACGGAGGAGGAGGAGGCGGGCGGTCGTGGCTTCGTCGCGGCGGCGGAGGAGCTTCGGCGGTGGGCGACGGCGGCTGAGCGGGAGGCGCGACGGTGAGAGAGGAGAAAGAGGAGCTGGGTCGCGGTTGGGCGTGCTCGGCGAGGCTGGACGGAGCTCCGGCGCGGTGCGTCTGGGCTGGGCCACGGCGGCGTGAAGCTTCGTCGGCCGGAGGAAGGAGACGGAGGAAGGAGGAAATTTTTTTGAGAGAGAAATTTTTGTGCGTGAATGAAAACAAATGAGGAGAGAGAGTGAGGTTTCTTCTATTTATACTCATTCTTTTCCATGACTTATCTACTCCCCATAATCTTATCCAAAATGATATTTTCATTCCCAAATGATACGGTTTAGGGGTCGTTTGGTTCACGAGTGTAACCCCGATTAAGAAATTAATACAGTTTTTAAACTCAATTAATATTTTATTGTATTTTGATTTTTCTCAATAAATTAAACGGATCGAAATCCTTAATTTAATTTGAATAGTTAATTTCTCGTAGTCCTTTATTCGTTTGAAAGAAATTCGATTTCTTTCTTCGAATTTAGGGATTTATAAAAAGGGTATGTATATTTAAAATACACAAATAACACACAAAATAATAAAAATAAAAGAAACCAAGAAAAGAAAATAAAATAAGGCTTCTAATTAAGAAAAGGGTACAGAACGGGACGAGGTATTACATCCTCACCCCCTTAACAGAATTTCGCCCCCGAAATTCATATCTTAGGTATTACTTAAGCTTTGAGGGTATTTGGCTAGGACTTCATCCTCTCTTTCCCAAGTCGCTTCTTCTTTCCCGTGTCGGGTCCACTGAACGAGCACTAAAGGTATCTCTCGATTCCTTAACAAGTGTAACTTTCTTCCCAAGATAGTTACTGGAATCTCTTCATAAGTCAGGTCACTGATTAGACCTAATTCTACGTGATTAATAACGTGGTTTGGATCGCTTACGTATTTCCTGAGTGTAGATATATGGAACACATTATGCACTCGTGATAACTCCGGTGGTAAAGCTATGCGATAAGCTACATCCCCGATTCTATTCAGGATGTCAAATGGTCCAATGTATCGCGGCTTTAGCTTACCTCTCTTCCCAAAACGGATTAGACCTTTCATTGGTGCAACTTTGAGAAATACTTTCTCGCCAATGTGTTGGGTAGTTTTGTTCGTGGTCTTTAAGTTGTCGAGATGCATAAGCTACAACTTTCTTATTTTGCATCAGAACACAACCCAAACCTGACAAAGAAGCGTCTGTGTAAATGACGAATCCTTCTGATCCATCTGGGATGGTTAACACAGGCGACATGGTTAGCCTCTTCTTTAGCTCTTGGAAGCTTTCTTCACAAGTTGAATCCCAAGTAAACTCCTCAGTTTTCTTGGTCAGTTTCGTCAGCGCTTTCGCAATGCTGGAAAAATCTTGTATGAACCTGCGGTAGTACCCTGCTAACCCAAGAAAACTCCGAATTTCATTGACGTTAGTAGGTGCCTTCCAGTTCATGATGGCTTCTACCTTTGCTGGGTCCCCTTCAATTCCTTTTGCGGAGATTATATGTCCTAAGAACATAACACGGTCGATCCAAAATTCACACTTGCTGAATTTGGCATACAACTTCTCTCGTCTCATTGTCTCTAAGACTGCTTTGAGATGTTCTTCGTGTTGCTCTTTGCTTTTAGAGTACACGAGTATGTCGTCGATGAAGACAATGACGAATTGATCCAGGTACGGATGAAATACTCTATTCATCAGATCCATGAAGATAGCTGGAGCATTCGTTACTCCAAAGGGCATCACGGTGAACACGTAATGTCCATACCTAGTCCGGAATGCTGTCTTCGGGATATCCTCGCTCTTGACCTTTAGCTGGTGATAACCAGACCTCAGATCGATCTTTGAGAATATCGTAGCATTCTTTAACTGATCGAACAAGTCTTCTATCCTCAGAAGAGGGTATTTGTTCTTAATGGTCAGTTGATTGAGACCTCGGTAGTCTATGCACATACGGAAAGTTCCATCTTTCTTCTTCATGAACAACATGGGTGCTCCCCATGGTGATGCACTAGGTCTGATGAACTTCTTTTCAAGCAAACCTTGCAGTTGTTCCTTCAGTTCTTCTAATTCCTTTGGAGCCATTCGATAGAATGCTTTAGATACTGGTGCTGCCCCAGGTATCAAGTCGATGGAGAACTCTATCTGACGATCGGGAGGTAACCCGTTTAATTCCTCAGGGAATACGTCAAGATATCCATCCACAATTGGCACTTTGATGCGTAACTTATCTTCTATCTCTCCTGCTGAGATGTGAACGAGGTAAGCTTGGCATTTCTCTTTTCGTAATATTGCAGCAGCTTGGATTGCTGATATTACTCGGGTTTCCTTCTTGGTCTTGATTTCACAAAACGTGAAGCGTTGGCCATCACAAGTCTCGAGGTCGATCTCGCGTTCGGCGCATTTTATTATCGCTTTGTTTCTCGTTAACCAGTCAATGCCTAAGATTATGTCAAAGGTTTTCATCTTAAGGACATGAAGGTCGGACTCTATCAAATGATTGTCTAGCGTTAGAGGTAAACCTCTAATTTGACCCTCAATTTCCATAGTAGTTCCAGATGGAATACTAACGTTTAAAACTTTTTATTTTTTCCTCGACTAATCCTAACTTTCTTTTAAAGTTATCAGATATAAAGGAATGAGATGCTCCAGTATCAAACAATACATACGCAGGTTTTTCAAGTACAAAGACAGTACCTGCTAGCGTCTCGTGCTGCTCAGGCTGAGTTGGTCCTTTCAGGCGAAGTTGCTCTCCACTGCTTTCTCATTCCTCTAGGATAGCATTTACGTGGCCTGGTCTTCTCTGACCTTGATTAGGCGGACCTCTGACTGGGGGTCCTGCCTGGCGGTTGTTAGGTGCAGGCAGCTGACGAGCCTGATAATTGTTTGCCTGCTGAGGGCAGTACTGAGCGTTATTAACCGGTTGACGGTTGCTGCTCGGTGGCTGAGCACATTCATTGGACTTGTGCCCTGGTTGATGGCAACGAAAACAAATTACTCCTTCCTGATTACAGGGTCCCCAGTGTCTCCTTCCACACCTTTGACAGTTCTGGTTGGCTCGAGGGCCAACAAAGTTGTTCCCCCTGGATTGCGGAACTGGATTCCTTTTAAAGGGTGGCTGCCAATTCCGATTGACAGGGACAGTAGTCGGAGTTTGTTTGTACTCCAAGTTTTGACTGATCGAAACCATCAATGCTCGATGGAAAACTTCTCCATAATTTGGCACCTGAAGGCCAATTATAATTCCTGCTATCTCGGGCCTCAAACCCTGCTCGAACCTGCGAGCTTTCCTTTCATCGTCACCCACCAGATGTGGGGCATAACGAGACAGTTGGTTGAACCTTCTCTCGTACTCTATCACTGAGAGAGTTCCCTGTCGAAGGTTGACAAATTCTTGTTCTTTCCGATCCCTCAGGACTCGTGGAAAGTATCGATCCAGTATAGCTTTCTTAAAGTCCTCCCAAGTAAGGACCTGTCTAGCTTCTTCGTCCATAGTTCGTTCATAAGATTCCCACCATTGGGCTGCATCCTCCATCAGTTGGAACTGGGCACAGGAGACCTTCTGTGCATCAGCCAGTGCCATGTGTCTGAAGATACGTTCCAATCCCGATATCCACTCCTCGACTTCAAAGGGATCTTCTTTCCCATCCAGCCTAGGTGGCTGCAGTCGTCGAAAGTGTTCGACAAAGTCATTCGCCATGGGCGCTATCTGAGGTATAGGCCCGTACAACGGCGGAGGAGGTGGTGGAACTTGCTGCTGAATGTAGTTCTGAAGAGAGATCAGTATTTCTCTCGCAATATCGTTTTCTGGCGCGGCCTGTTGAGGCGGCTCAGGTTCAGCCTAAAGGGGTGGGTCTTGTTCTATCGGATCCACGGGTTCAGGGATAGGGTTAACGCGGGGTCGTCCACGTTTACGTCCGGGTGTCATTCTAAAGGTAGTTCTGATCGAAAAGAATAATATTGTTACGATACGTATAACTGTGAGAAAGTTATAAAAACATAACCGGATTAACCAAATCAACACAACGCTAGCACTGAAACACGTGTGGTACGTAATTCACCAGCTGCGCATTGGGGCCCTCAATGGTACAGTGCTCACATTCACACAGTATTCTAGGAACCAGTGATGTGTCATTAAGCGATAATCAGATAAAATATATGACAGTCAATATATAAAGCAAGTAAAACACATTGACAAGTAGTGAGCACATAATAAGTATATATATATATATATATATATAAAAAAGTTTTGGTTCTACGGAGTTAGTCTCCTTACATTCGTCATGGAATGCAAAAGGGTTCTAGGTAATGCTATAGCATCGTGTCCTCACATCAATATGGACCACGAGCGACAAAATGAGGGGTTAGGGCTACGCTGCAATGGTCTATAAGGAAAACGACCACGCAAAAATGACTACTACTATAAGTCAAACGGCTACCACATATACTATATATATGCGTCTACTACAATATACAAAGTCTGGTAGTCCAACTAATCATCAACCTCTGACTCTGGCGGGGAATCTACCTCTACCTCTGGCTCATCTCCCTCTGGTTCGTCTGCCTCGACCTCTGCTACCCCCGGCTCAATCCCTTCTGGCTCAAACACAGGAGGTGCGGCTTCCCCAAAGCCGAAAGGTCCCTCCCCAGGTAGTCCACTCGCTATCCAGTAAGCGATGGAGTTATCCCGTTGCGCGAGAGCTGCATCCAAGTACAGCATGGACCTCCTGAGGGTGGTATGGGAGAACTCTTCTTGAGAGTTTGCGGCAGCCCTTGATGCGGCGCCTGAGACTCGGGCAAGTACGGCGTCCTCGTGAAGAGCTCTGGACATGGCAAAATCACTCCGAGAAATTCCGGCGGCCTGTCGGGACAGGGTGCGGTGATCATCTGCGTGCTGAATCACTCTCTGGGCCTCCACCCAGTAAGCGTCTAGGTGAACCAGAGGTCCCTGCTCTGGGACGTCCACCCTCATGCGATCTAATAGTCCGACAGCGATAGGGCGGAAGATTTTGATCACTCCTCCTGCGAATCGGGTCGCAGCTGCGAAGTCAGTCTCGATGTGGGGCTCCGGGGCAGTCCTTGCCCTTTCGCGTGTCTCTAAAAAGCGGGCAGTGAAGGCATCAATGGTCTCTACTTCTAATTGCTCGATCCCTAAGTACTGGGCCACATCCATCTTAGGCTTCCTATAGGGAAAGAAAAGTTCTAGTCAAATTTTAGTTTAAAAGGAAAATAACCGTAAAGTAAACATTTAAAGCACGTAATCAAAGAAATCACATAATATCATTTATGAAGTTCACAAATTATTCGAGCATTCTTATCAATTATTCGAGTTTCAAAAGCAATTTAGACTAGATTTTGTAGTTCCTCCTTCGTAGTACGAACGTTATTTTGAGTTATCGTAACCTTTTTGATCGGGTAATATTATGAAGTCAAGAAGTTGTGAATTTAAAGGCCTTTAAGAATTTTTTTTTTAAGTAGTAACGTACCTTCGAGGAGCTTGTAGACAGTAACCAGAGACACGTTTCCCTCAGAAAATTTTAATATTTTAATACTTAAGTGATAATAAATAATTTTATTGTGACTAGAAAACAAGATTTGGGGTTGGGTCCGAAAGTTTTGAAACCTAGGCTCTGATACCACCTGTAGCGCCCCGAACCCAGAATATATTAATTATATTGGATTCGAAGTGTTATTGTGATCAAAAGTCCGAACTATAAATTTTTTTAAGGGAATATAACTGAATTGAGAGAGAGAGAAGTTTCATGCAGCGGATAAGTGGGAAGAAATATTATAACGTAAGTGTATTTATATATATATATAAAGATGGATAGAGGGTTCTGTATCTTCAGGATAATACACACTAAGTTTGGGTAATTAAAACACACGGTAAGAGTATCGCCTTGCATGGCAGTAGCGATAACATTTATTCGGGAAATAGAAATAATAGGCATCATTGTATTAGTAGTAATATTTTAAGCAAATGGGAGACTTTGTGTCTTCTGTGTCACTGTCCTTGCTCCCCGTAATTGAAATCTGCAAGGGGTTAGGAAAAAGGGGCGTGAGAATTGAATTCTCACTTATGGGTGATTGCAACATCATGGGATTGGTAAATCCGAAATATATATTAAGTTATACTCATTAATAAAGTGTTTATTTTATTTAATCAGTTGACGTATATATAAGATTATAAAGTTTAAACGGCATTTAAGCATATTTCGCATAATATAATTGAAATAGCACAAGTTGGTTCACATTAGGGCAAAGCCCAAAGTCATATCACATATTATCACAAACTGACAAACCATAAATGTACGATCATTCCACTTCCAACAAAGTTACTCTTTTCAACTCCAACCAATTCCATCAAAGTTACTCTTTTCAACTCCAACCAAAACTTACTTCATCCAACCACACAAACTCACATCATCCAACCATAACATCCCTCAAAATAAGCAAGTATCAATGGCCTTCTTCCCAGTGCGTCAAACGACAGCTAACCGGGGACCAGATCTACTTGATCAACAACCTTGATTCCGAGGGCGTCCCCGACAGCGGCCCCGGAGGTCGGATTTAAAACTCGATCCCGACTCCGTACATACTGACTTTCCACAAAACTGACTCAATAAACTTTACAAAGAATAATTACTTGACTGACAACTGAACTGATTCATGCTCACGTAAGGTGTTTACTCATGCAGTGGTGATCGACTCACAAAACAACAGGCTAATATATAACATATATAGTTATATCACATAATCCAAACAGTTACATAGATAGGTGTTACATTTATGTTGGATTAGATATTTTTGATTTGATTTAGTCGAGTTCAGAAAATACCGGCACGACGTTATTATTAGCAGATCAATCAACAGATCATCACCCACCTGATTGTTCTGAGTTCCGGGAATATTGTGTAGGCAGACAGTCGAGTCCTTCGTGCGTGTTCCGAAAAGTACAGAATCCTAATAAGGAGTATTCCGATTAAAAGATTGACTTTTGAATTTGAAAAGCTTAAGAGTGTGAAACTCGAGGATTGAGTAGATTGTTGTCTTCAGAAAACTATTGAAAACTAAAGTTTTCAAAGGTTGATTTTTAATTGATAAGTACACCCCTTTTTAAGAGGAGGTGTATCAGGGGGTGTATTTACTAAATTCAGTGTTGTAACAGGGGGGTGTATTTACTGAATTCAGTGGTGTAACAGGGGGGTGTATATACTGAATTCAGTGGTGTCCTTAATAAAGGCCCTTTAAGGAAAAATATAATTATTAAACTTGGAATTACTTAGAAAAAAATAAGATTATTACATAGAAAAATTAATAAAATTAAAGAAAAGGTTTTTCTTTCTTAAGAATTCTATTTCTCGTTTTTAAACGAATCTATTAATTTTTTCCAAGAAAACTCTTTTACTAAATTGGATATTTAAGAGACTTATCTTTTGGGTTCTTAATTTCTAACAGGGGAAGACGAGTTTCCATTTGTTTACGAAATTTACTCAAAAGTGTTTTACCCTTTGTCTATGGATTCAAAACAAAAGTGTTTTATTCTTGGAGATCATCAAAACAAGGATACTAAAGGATTTTGCTAATATCATTATAAAACTAAAACAATGACACTAAACATTCATAAGAATAATACTAGTCCACTAAATCATTAATACTATACATCTAAAACAATAATATTTCAACATTCAACCACTATTACTAAAACACTAAACTAAAAATTCCAATCTCATGGTTTGTGAAGGAGATAAAAACAAGGAAAACTATAACCAAAACTTACTTCTAAAGAGTGATACAAGAGGACAATTCAATAATACTAAATAAGTCAACTAAAGATACTTAAAACATTAAACTAAGCTTAACAATAAGTTTTTCTCCTTTCTTTTCTGCTTCTTTGTTCCATGGGATTCGAACAGCCAAAAATTCCAAAATTTACGAAAGAAGGAAACGAAGGTAGAAACCTTACGAGCTTCGGTTCGAGATGTTAAACGGGCAGCCTAACGGCGTCGTTTTGAAACTTGGAATTCGCTCACGAAAATTGGGCAGCCTAACGACGTCGTTCGGTAATTCGGAAAAACGAATCGAACAGCCTAACGGCGTCGATCGAAATTTCCAGAAATTTGGCAACAGCAACCGGTTCAACGGCGTCAAAATTGAACGGAAAATTAAACGAAATGAGGTCTCGGTTAGAAATTGGAATAAACCGGTGTTCGAAATCGAATTTAAACGGAATGAAATTCGAACAATAGAGGAGAGAATTCAACTCACTGGAGATTGAGGAGAAGGAGGCGGCGGCGGAGCTAGCTTCGGCGGCGACGCGGCGGAGCTACGGCTGAGGCGGCGGCGCTTCGAACAGAGGAAGAGACAATGAGAGAGGCTCCTTGGCTTCGAACGGAGGAGGAGGAGGCGGTCGTGGCTTCGTCGCGGCAGCGGAGGAGCTTCGGCGGTGGGCGACGACGGCTGAGCGGGAGGCGCGACGGTGAGAGAGGAGAAAGAGGAGCTGGGTTGCGGCTGGGCATGCTCGGCGAGGCTGGACGGAGCTCCGGCGCGGTGCGTCTGGGCTGGGCCACGGCGGCGGAGGAAGGAGGCGGAGGAAGGAGGAAATTTTTTTGAGAGAGAAATTTTTGTGCGTGAATGAAAACAAATGAGGAGAGAGAGAGGTTTCTTCTATTTATACTCATTCTTTTCCATGACTTATCTACTCCCCATAATCTTATCCAAAATGATATTTTCGTTCCCAAATGATACGGTTTAGGGGTCGTTTGGTTCACGAGTGTAACCCCGATTCAGAAATTAATACAGTTTTTAAGCTCAATTAATATTTTATTGTATTTTGATTTTTCTCAATAAATTAAACGGATCGAAATCCATAATTTAATTTGAATAATTAATTTCTCGTAGTCCTTTATTCGTTTGAAAGAAATTCGATTTCTTTCTTCGAATTTAGGGATTTATAAAAAGGGTATGTATATTTAAAATACACAAATAACACACAAAATAATAAAAATAAAAGAAACCAAGAAAAGAAAATAAAATAAGGCTTCTAATTAAGAAAAGGGTACAGAACGGGACGGGGTATTACAAAGCGTGAACCTTGTGTTTCCTTGGATTGAGGCATTTTAATTAACTTATCTCTTAATTTTTATATTGAAGAACACCAAGAACACTTTTGCTTGAATCTTCAAATATTTCTTGAGGTTTTCTTTAAATCTTCAAGTTTTCGACTTGAAGTTCTTGACTAATCACACTAAACCGAAGTTCGAATCCTCCTTCTAGCGCCAAATTGTTGGTGATCAAATTTAATCGGATGGTTTAGTGACTGTTTAAGTTCGGTTTAAGACCACCAATCAATAACGTGTGATTGATTACCACCGTAAATGGTAAATCGGGGGTTCGGGTAATGAAATCGAAAATATGAAAGTCGAAATCGTATTAATTTCGTATGTGTGCACGTTTAGGTGTATTAGTGTGTGTTTTGGGAGTATTTATGAATTTGAACTTATATTTCTCAGCTGGAGAGCAACTATTTATAGAGACTAACAAACATGAGGTGTCCAAGACTCTTGAACTTCCTTGCTTGCATGCTAGACATGTGTCCTTTGACCTTTGTTTGACCTTATCTAAGTTGAATCTTAGTTACAAAGTCTTCTTTGGTCTTATCTCGGACTCATTGTTGTTCGTCCAGGTCGGCTTAGTTGATCGAGTATGGTTTTTTTTATTAAAGTTGTTCGTCTCTTGAGGTCATGGCTCGGAAGTTGTTCGCCTTTATATTTTGTATAGATAGGCTTTGGGATCTTGGTCCTTTGTTCGTCGTCATACACCTCTCGAGCTGGTAGATGCACCATTTTTTATAATATTGTTCGTCATTTTTGACTTGGTGGAAGATCCATATTTGGTTTCGGGTTTCTAGACCTGTTCGCCAGTATGTTGTTCGTCGGTAGAGTTGTTCGTCAGTTTATACACTCCCTGGATTGATTTATGCACCCCGACTTGATTTTCTTTGTTGATCATCTTTGATTTGAAGTTGATTCTTCGTAATCCTTATTAAGGCTTTAATTCTTGTTCCCCAATCATTGATTTATGCTCGCCTATCAACATCTACCTCAATTTTGTTTTTTAATTTCCAACTCATTTCATTATACTTAAAAAAATGAAGTGGATTTTTTTTTTTAAATATTATTTCATTTACTATACGTTTAACACATCACACACATTGCAATAAAATAATACTTACAGTTGAATGTTTAATCTAGGCAAATTAATACTTACTATACGTTTAATGAGTGAGTTAGAAATTATTTCAAAAAAAAAAAATACTTTCATTATACTCAAAAAATAAAATACTTTCATTATTTCAAAAGATATTCATTTCATTTTTTTTTTCTTAGAGTATTTTTAGTATAATGAATGAGTTGGAAATTAATTCAAAAAATAAATGAAAAAAAAGAAGTGGGATTTTTTTAAGTAGTTTCATTCAAAATAATATCCATGTTGGCGATTTGAGCCCGAAATCCGATCTAATTAGCCCGAAAGAGAGTACTCCGGGTTAATTTGTCCTCAAATTGCTATTTTAAAAAATTGTGGTCCTTAAATTGCCACTTTTTAAAGTTACGGTCCTTATTTTGCCAGCCCGAAAAATTACGGTCCTTGTTTTGCCACCCCCCAAAGTTACGGTCCTTAAAAAATAATTTACCCCTATAAGCTGAGAGCGTCATCTTTATCTCAGGGCTAACAGTAATTTTATGCCACTAATACTTGCATCTACAAAAAAAACGTAACAAATATGAGAAAAACAATAACCATATAGGAAATGAAATTTTCATTTTAAGATTTTCTTTTTTTGACAGGACTTATATATATTTAAAATAGATAATTATAGTAATTTCGTAGGTAATTGGTCGATTCAGGTCGAAATCGGAGGAACTAATCCAATTTTTTAAAATACAAGGAACAAAAAATAAAAAATTGGATTAGTTCCTTGTATGTTGCCAAATCAACAAATTAAAAATTATGCAAAGTTTTTTTTTAATCTAATTTATACTATTTTTTTTCTAAATTTAAATAAAAGGATCAAACAAGTAATAAAAAAATGTGTTATTTTAAATTTATTTCTAATTAATTTGTTTACAAAATAATTATAATAAACTAAATTAAATATTTTTTCAAATATATTTAAAGTTATAGATGCATTGTAATATTTGGTAAGATTTAAAAGAGAGAATAGAGGAATTTTCCTTAAATTATAGCTACCTTAAGTTTGTTAATAAGACACTTGTCAATCATCTGACGGATGTAACAGGAGATGTAATATCATTATGTAACAGGAGATCCTATTCGATCTAAATGCCGCCGTTTTATAACTATTTACGACGGACATCCGTCGTAAAAGTCGAATTTGAATTTACGACGGCCAGCTAGGCCGTCGTTAATCGAGCACTCTTTTTTTTTTGCAGGCGGGTTGGTAAGCAATAATTAACCCGGGTGCTCACTTTATTGTTAGCGATGGACATTTTGTCGCAAATTATCAAATTTTGCGACGACTTTTATTCGTCGCTAGTTTTGCTGTTTTATGGCAGGAACGTTTTTCTCTTCTTTTTTCTTTCACTCTCACGAAAAATACTGCACTATACACATTTTCCATTCGTTCTTGGCGTATAATTGATGTTGAACATTATGTTGAAGTGTTCGTAGCTACTGAACAACTCTGTTACTCATTGCCTTCAACATCACCGTACGTTTTTACACTTTTAACCGTTTAATTGTCTTATTTTATAGTTTCAATTTTTGGGTACAATATTAGATAATGAGTGACACACACACACACACACACACATATATATATATATATATGTTTATTAGATGATGAGTATGATATATATGTATATATATGTGCGTGTGTGTGTGTGTTTATTTGATATATATGAATTGATTTCTGTGAAGGAAAAATTTGTATATCCCTATTTTTAGTCGAAACTCTGCCCAATTTTTTACAACTCACGTGATATTTACTTTAAATTATAACAGATGCAATTTCCAGATCGTGGTTGGATGTACTCAATACCTAGAAAGATAAAAAGAGACATTAATCCTGTCTCTTGCAATAAAATTGATGACTTTATTGAGTTTGCACAACAACATCCGTACTGTATGGATCATACGGGTAATATTAGGTGTCCGTGTAAAGAAAAAAGATGAAGAAATATGAGATTCCTAAGTCTTGATGAGGTTAAAACTCATCTTGTGATGTCCGATTTATTTCCCCTTTATTACAATTGGACATGTAACGGTGAAGAATGGTGGAATATTGACATCAGTATAATAAAATCATATTATACTAGTTGGAGCGGTGGTGGAAGTTATGATGTTGGTGGTTCAAGTCATGTTCTGTATAATTAATTCGAACCACATTTGGAGGATGAATCTGATAGATACCGGATGATGATTGCAGAATCAGTTTTGGGTGGTCGAGATCAATTCAATGAAATTTCTATGAGAAAAAAGTTTTTTGGGTCCCATAACTTATCTTGTGTCCAATTTACGTCCCAAAAAATTTAACTATTCAATTTTGGTCCCATAATTTATTTACTTGTCCAATTTTGGTCTCAATTTCACCGAAAAAGCCAAAATGACGTCGTTTTATGTCACGCGTGGCTCACGTGCCGGCCAAAATTGGGGATTTATGTTGTCCATGCTGACGTGGCGCTGACTGTGTTTTTTTTTTAATTAATTATTTGTATTCAATATTTATTTTCACCTCATTAAATAATTAATAAAATTAATTTTAAATAAGATACCACTCAATACCAATTCAAACTTATGGTTTTTCTAAACCAATTCAAACTCATATTTTCTAAATAAATGATACATAAAATAAGAGAAATTGAATTACCTGAACAAAGAATTTACATCGTCATTTCAAAGGCAGACTCTTAGATACCCTTCTTGAATTCCGATTTCAATCTTCCCCATTTTTTTTTAAATATTGATTTGAATTGGCTTAGTAAATCCGTAAGTTTGAATGAGTATTAAGTTGATATCTTATTTAAAATTAATTTTATTAATTATTTAATGAGGTGGAAACAAATATTGAATAAAAATAATTAATAAAAAAAAGTACAGTCGGCGCCACGTCAGCATGGGCAACATAAATCCCCAATTTTAGCCGGCGCGTGAGCCACACGTGACATAAAACAACGTCATTTTGGCTTTTCCGGTGAAATTGGGACCAAAATTGGACAACTAAATAAGTTATGGGACCAAAATTGAATAGTCAAATTTTTTGGGACGTAAATTGGACACAGGATAAGTTATGGGACCAAAAAAACTTTTTTCTCAAATGTCTATGGAGGAGGAACCAAATTATCGGTCAAAGAATTTTTTTTTATATGCTTAAAACTGTTGATCAAAAGCTATTTCCTGGTTGTGATACTGAGATGCAGCTGTCATTCAATGCTCAAATGTTGAACATCAAAACTGAAGGCAAGGTCAGTCAAAAAGTGTTCAATCAATTTGCTAAATTGTTCCAAAATACTCTACCTAAAGACAACACGGCGCCTGATAATTTCTATCAGAGCAATAGGCTCTTGAAGGATATGGATCTACCATTTGAGAATATTAATTATTGCACAAACGGATGTATGTTGTTTTGGGGTGAGGATGATGATGAGGATCATTGCAAAATGTGTGGTCACCCCCGTTACAAACCATTTGATCGTACCAAAAGTAGAAAGAAAGTTCAGTTGAAGGCTTTGAAGTCAATGTATTATCTTCTTATCACTTCTCGTCTGGAGAGGTTTTATCAGTCTAGTGTCACTGCTAAAGACATGACATGGCATGATGAAGAGTGTTCTGATGAGAATTTTGAGGAGATGCGGCATCCTGCAGACTCAGAGGCATGGAAATATCTTGATAAGGAGTTTTCAGATTTTGCACAGGAGACGAGAAATGTGAGGTTGGGTTTGTGAAAGGAATGGATTTGCTCCATTCAGAATGCACGGAAAAAAGTATTCATTGTGGTCTGTTCTATTGACTCTGTACAATCTACCTCTTTGGTTGTGCATGAAGCCTCAACATATATTTCTTACTATCTTGGTGTCTGGTCCGCACAACCCCAAGCATAAACTTGATGTATATCTTCAGCCACTGATTAAAGAATTGATATCTTTGTGGCATACGGGAGTGGAGACCTACGACGCTCATAGGAAGCAGAACTTCACGATGCGGCCTGCTCTTTTGTGGATCATTAGTGATTTTCCAGCATTTTCTATGTTTTCCGGGATGTCGACAGCAGGAAAACAAGCATGCACGTACTGTATTGAAAGATCTGTTGCATTCTATCTCCCATTAAGTAAGAAGATGTCATGGTTCGACAACTAGGGGTGGCATACCGTACCGTACCGTATACCGTACTGAAAATTCCAGTCCGGATTTCGGTATATCAAAAAAGCATACCGCATACCGTACTGAACATTCGGTATGCTGTATCTTACCGATATTTCGGTATATACCGGTCCATACTGAAATACCGGTTCATACCAAAATATCGCTCATGTCGATATACCGGTCATACCAGCCCATTCCAAATTATTTAACTAATTATTTTAAATGAAAATAAATTAAATATTAAATTTTAAAAATAAATTATCGACACGGTATTAGTATATATCGCTTTATACCGAATTATCGAAATACCAAAATATTATCGGTATACCGAAAATATTTCGGTGTACCAAAAATATTTTGGTGTACCGATATATACCAAAAATATTTCTGTAGTTCGGTATGATACCGTATACCAGAATTTTCTAAATATTGATACCGATTTCGGTACGGTATCATACTGTACCAAAAATTACGGTATACCGAAATTTTCAATAAATTCGGTATTTTTCGGTATGGTAAATGCGGTATACCGATATTTTCGGTATTTGCTCCACCCATATCGACAACCATCAGAAGTTTCTTCCTTCTGGTCACCCCTTTCGGAGGAACAAAACATACTTTCTTAAGGGTAAAAATGCAATACGTGCACAAAGACCGAACATTCGTGGCGGAATAGTTAACATTCCATGTTTTTCAAATTATTGAATCATTGTTATGTTTTGTTCTAACTAAACCCTAAAAATATTAAACAAATTAGTTTAAGTGAAAGATTGTTGTATGAGACTACGGTCACGGGGTTGATGAAGACAACTGAGTTTGGTGCAATGGAGCACAATAAAAAAATAAAAGGTTGTTGGAAGAAGAGAAGTATCTTTTGGGATTTGCCTTATTGGAGCAAGTTGTTGATTCGACATAATTTGGATGTGATGCATATAGAAAATAATGTTTTAGATAACTTGTTTCATACGGTCTTGGGTACTGAAGGGAATACCAAAGACACTTCAAAGTCTAGAGATGAGTTGTACCTCTTCTGTTCTCGTAAACAAGTGCACAAGGATGAGCGGACAAATATGTATCCAAAAGCCTCCTACACAATTAGTAAAGTAGAGAGGAAGGAGTTGTGTAAGTGGGTGAAAGAGTTGAGGTTCCCTGACAATTATGTTTTGAATTAGGGGGACAGGGTTGACACGAAAATCGGGAAGGTGTCTGCGATGAAGAGTCATGGTTGTCACGTGTTCATGCAGCGCTTGTTACCGATTGCATTTCGGTACTCACTTGTGAAGAATGTATGGAGTGTCATCACAGAACTAAGTCTAGTTTTCAGACACTTAATGGCCTCAACGATTACAGTTGAGGACATGAGGCGCTTGGATGAGGAGATCACTATTATTCTATGTAAGCTTGAGCGGATTTTTCTACCTAGTTTTTTTGACTCGATGGAGCACTTACCCGTACACTTAGCGTATGAAGCCTCAAGTGCTGGTCTAGTACAATATCGATGGATGTACCCTTTTGAGAGGTAATTATATGTTATTTTTTAAGGTTTAGCCTTTTACATTATTGAACAATATTCACGAACAAAAATTCTTTTAGGTATATGCATAACTTGAAGCTCAATATTGGAAATTCGACCCACATCGAAGCATTGTTAACGCATATCTTACTGAAGAGGTTGGAGCATTTTGTTCATACTACTTTGGTGATCAAGTTCAAACCAGAATCAGAATTGTGCCTCGCAACTACGATGACCGTGGAGTAGATCATCCCCTTCGTGATGTTGAAGGTATGTTATCTATATTTTTGCGTCCGGGTCAACCAATGGGCAAGGGCACGTACCACATGACCTTTTAAGAACAATAATGAAGAGGAAACGATACATTCATACGTTTTGATGAATTGTCCTGAAGTTCAACCGTACATAGAGTAAATATTTTTTTATACTTGATCTTTTTATCTGTATAACTGAAAAATCATTAATTTATTTTTCTGATATGTAAGGATGTTCTGTGAGATTAAGCGTGCACAAGAACCAGGCATCACTGCTGCAGAAGTTTCTCAAGCCATCCGTGGTGAACTCATGTATTGGTTCCAACGTTACGTGAGTATCACTTAATTATATCTCTATTTTTGCATGACGGGTGTAATTTTATCTTAGCTGATATTTTTATATTTATAGGGAGAGTGTGGTCTACTTGACAACCCACATCTACAAGCTCTGAGTCGTAGACCATTACGTAGCATTGTTTCATTCCAAGGATATTACGCAAATGGACACAAATTTCATACACAAGTGTATGCTGAAACAAAATCAACAACAAACAGTGGTGTTTACGTTGAATGTTGGAATTTGCAACGAAGAACCAATCGATTACTATAGAGTGTTGCTTGAAGTAGTAGAAATAGAATATCCAGGTTTGCCCTCAAGGAAAGCGGTTTTGTTCTTCTGTGAATGGTATGATGGCATACGATCCATATGTGTTCGCAACGGAAGCATCTCAAGTATATTACTGCAAATACGTACCCAGGATTGGGTAAGGTCAACTTGAGGACAGTTTGCAAAGTGAAAACAAGATCCTTGGTTGAAGTTTCTCATCCGTCTAAAAAAGGCATCACTGAACCAAGAGAACCATTTCAAACGTAGGTACAAGAGGCTCAAACAGAGATCGATCAAGAAAATATAAATATTTATGTGGACTTACTAGCGGTAAATTCAGAAATAATAATGATTGAAAGTGATGAGGATGACGGACAAGAGCATGGAGAGGAGGATGAAGATGATGAGAATGAAGACGAAGACGAAGATGAAGATGAAGATGAAGATGGTGAAGATGATGGAGATGAAGAGGATGGTGATTAGAATTATTGAACTACTTTATATATAACAAGTTAGAAACGAAAAATAATTAATTTGATGAATTATAAAATATGACTAAATTTGGATATGTATACAATTAATTACGTACAAATAAATGGATTATAATATTAATTACGCATTTTTTGAATTAAATAAATTTACAAAACAAAAAATATATAATTAATAACAACAGTTATTAAAACAAGTTAGAAACGAAAAAGAATTAATTTGATGAATTATAAAAAAAGATTCAATTTGGATACGTATACAATTAATTACGTACAAATGAACGAATTATAATATTAATTAAGCATTTTTCAAATTAAATAAATTTACAAAACAAAAAAATATAATTAGTAACAACAGTTGTTAAAACAAGTTAGAAACGAAAAGGAATTAATTTGATTAATTATATAAAAAAAGACTCAATTTGGATACGTATACAATTAATTACGTACAAATGAACGGATTATAATATTAATTACATATTTTTCGAATTAAATAAATTTAAAAAAAAAAAAAAATTAGTAACAACATTTATTAAAAACAAGTTAGAAACAAAAATGAATTAATTTGATGAATAATAAAAAAAGAATGACTCAATTTGGATACATATACAATTAATTACAAGAAATCGAACAATAGAAGCAAGTGTCCTAATGGCGCGTGCCCCCTCTATATGCAAGAGAGGTCGCGGGTTCGATTCCCCTTGGATGCGAATTTGGAATTAATTGTTCCAGACCCAATAGGGCTAATATGAAAGTTGAGTCGGAATATATAGCTTGGGGGTCGGTGGCCAGTGCTTCGCACCCGCCCCGGGTGCGCCCGGGTCCGGGTTTGAACCAAACGAACAATTTTTTTGTTCCAGGTTCGTATTTTACGACACACACGTGTCCCTCGTAAATAGTAAATTGACGGTCGATGTCCCGTTGTAAATATTTTTCGGGTGATTTAATAACTGAAAATTTGGATACTTTTTACGACGGGCACGTGCCCATCGTAAAATTTGGTACCGGATCGGATCGAGAACAGGCGTAGCCATCGTAGATTTACGACGGGTGGCTTAAAGCCGTCGTAAATTTTAGCTACGACTGTTTTGACTACGGCCACGTGTCCGTCGTAAAACAGAGCAATTTTTGTAGTGTTTTTTATTTTTATTTTATTAGACTATTTTTGCTCATATAGTAACACATCTTTCTCCATATATTAACACATTTATGTTAATATATGTTAACAAATTTGTGTTAATATAGTAACATATTTTTTAATATTTTACATGTGTTACTATAAGAACAAAAATTTATTATAAATTCCTAAAATAACACATATTTATTGTTACAGTAACACATGTTTACCTTATAGTAACACAACTTGGAAGAGAAAATTAATATTTTTGCGTGAACATATCTTTCTTCATATAGTAGCACATTTGGGTTCTTATAGTAACACATTTTTTTATATCTTACATGTGTTACTTTACGGAAAAACTTTTATATGTAAAAATAAATACTCTCTTCGTCCCAATCTTGATTGCCCCTTTGTTGGGATATGTTTTAGTTTTGATGATTTTCCAAAACCACTTGTAACAGGTTTGAAAGCAGTCAGGATAGTATCTTTAGTTTCAGGTCAGGCTAGGTTATGTCTCAGTAGAATAGGCTGTAAGTTGAGAAGAACTCAGTTGAGGGAACACTCAGTTGAGGGGGAACTCAGCGAGGGGGAACTCAGCCACACAACCTGAGGATATCAAGATGACACCACAAGCAGAACAGACTGAAGCCAAGTCAGAGACCTGAACCTAAAGAGAAGCCTAAAGGATGTCCCACTGAGTGTAAACCAGGCTGATCTAAGCTAAGTCAGGTGGACCACTCAGTGAAGAGCATGATCAGGAGGATCAGTGCTGCACCAAGTAGGCCCTGAAGGAGTCAGGCTACTGTGGTCAGGGAAGTTTGTCATTCAGCCTTATGACAAACTTCTTGGAGTGATCTTCAAACAGTCTCTGAAGGACAACCACACTGAAGACGTTCAGTCCACTGAAGATCATCAGTCAGTGAAGGAGGAAGCTACCTAAAGTCAGTAGGTCTTGGTCAATCCACTGAGTCAAAGATCCGTGAATTCAGGCCACGTGGACCAATCAGCACGAGGCAGCAACTCTGACACTGACAAAGGCCGCATTCCAAGAAAAGTGGTTGAAACCATTAAATGTTGGATTCAAATGTATCTTCCCTCCAACGGATACATTTGAATCCCCATTATAAATACAAGCTTCCAGCTGCGGAATGAAGTGTGTGTGTGAAGAAAGAAAAATCAACACCTACGAGCTGTGAGGGTGTGTGAGTTGTTAGGGAGTCATAAGGAAGTGTCTCTCACACCCATGACACTGACCTTTAGTGTTATCACTTATATTCATTGAGTGTCAAGCTTGTAACTCATAGCTTAGAGAGGTTTTCCTAATCCTAGCTTGAGGCTAAAACATTGTAAAGGAAAACCTCACCTAGTTGGAGAAACCAAACTGAAACCAAAACCCTCTAGTTAGGTTTGTTGGGAGTAAGTTAGTGAGAAAGGAGGGGCAGCCCAGGGAGTGGCGTGAGTCCAGTTGTAAGTGCACCTTGGCACGTTAAAAACAAGAATCCCAGTTAGTGGATTTCCTGTTAAATCAGGCCGTGGATGTAAGAGCTTGAGTCTCTGAACCACGTTAATCTGAGCGTACTTATCTTTCAGAGTATTTACTAAAGTGTTGTGAAAGTCTGCTTACTGAGAGCTTTGTTAAGAAAACTTTATGTAAGTATTCAGGTCAGTGAGGATCATCTCACTGACCAGTTCAGGCAACGCACTCGAGAGTTCAGCATCTCGAGTCACTGTGTTACTTAGAGTATGAGTCTCCAAGTCTTCACACTGACTTGGTAGCTCAGGCTCTCAGTAATGCAGTGACTTGAAGTGAAACCTCTCGAGTCACTGCCTTGTTACGAGACTGAGCTCGCAAGTCAGTTGCACTGACTTGAGTGCTCTGACTCGTAGCAATGCAGTGAATTGAGTATTATTCACTCTTGCTGAACTCCCTGAGGAAAAGTTTTAAAAAAAAATTTGCTCCTGAATTCCCATTTTGGTATTCGAAAACGGGACCATCAATTGGTATCAGAGCGGGTTGTTCACATGGCCACTGATCCAGTTTTGTTAAGAAAAATGGTCAACCGAACAGATCTTAAATATTTTAAACTCTGGGAATTCCTGCATATTTCAAACTATTACTTGTGCTCTGACATCATTCTTGTAATAGAAGATCATTTGGTTAAGAGTTTTGGAATCATCAAAAAGGGGGAAATTGTTGGGATATGTTTTAGTTTTGATGATTTTCCAAAACCACTTGTAATAGGTTTGAAAGCAGTCAGGATAGTATCTTTAGTTTCAGGTCAGGCTAGGTTATGTCTCAGTAGAATAGGCTGTAAGTTGAGAAGAACTCAGTTGAGGGAACACTCAGTTGAGGGGGAACTCAGCCACACAGCCTGAGGATATCAAGATGACACCACAAGCAGAACAGACTGAAGCCAAGTCAGAGACCTGAACCTGAAGAGAAGCCTGAAGGATGTCCCACTGAGTGTAAACCAGGCTGATCTAAGCTAAGTCAGGTGGACCACTCAGTGAAGAGCATGATCAGGAGGATCAGTGCTGCACCAAGTAGGCCCTGAAGGAGTCAGGCTACTGTGGTCAGGGAAGTTTGTCATTCAGCCTTATGACAAACTTCTTGGAGTGATCTTCAAACAGTCTCTGAAGGACAACCACACTGAAGACGTTCAGTCCACTGAAGATCATCAGTCAGTGAAGGAGGAAGCTACATAAAGTCAGTGGGTCTTGGTCAATCCACTGAGTCAAAGATCCGTGAATTCAGGCCACGTGGACCAATCAGCACGAGGCAGCAACTCTGACACTGACAAAGGCCGCATTCCAAGAAAAGTGGTTGAAACCATTAAATGTTGGATTCAAATGTATCTTCCCTCTAACGGATACATTTGAATCCCCATTATAAATACAAGCTTCCAGCTGCGGATTGAAGTGTGTGTGTGAAGAAAGAAAAATCAACACCTACGAGCTGTGAGGGTGTGTGAGTTGTTAGGGAGTCATAAGGAAGTGTCTCTCACACACATGACCCTGACCTTTAGTGTTATCACTTATATTCAATGAGTGTCAAGCTTGTAACTCATAGCTTAGAGAGGTTTTCCTAATCCTAGCTTGAGGCTAAAACATTGTAAAGGAAAACCTCACCTAGTTGGAGAAACCAAACTGAAACCAAAACCCTCTAGTTAGGTTTGTTGGGAGTAAGTCAGTGAGAAATGAGGGGCAGCCCAGGGAGTGGCGTGAGTCCAGTTGTAAGTGCACCTTGGCACGTTAAAAACAAGAATCCCAGTTAGTGGATTTTCTGTTAAATCAGGTCGTGGATGTAAGAGCTTGAGTCTCTGAACCACGTTAAACTGAGCGTACTTATCTTTCAGAGTATTTACTAAAGTGTTGTGAAAGTCTGCTCACTGAGAGCTTTGTTAAGAAAAATTTATGTAAGTATTCAGGTAAGGGAGGATCATCTCACTGACCAGTTCAGGCAACGCACTCGAGAGTTCAGCATCTCGAGTCACTGTGTTACTTAGAGTATGAGTCTCCAAGTCTTCACACTGACTTGGTAGCTCAGGCTCTCAGTAATGCAGTGACTTGAAGTGAAACCTCTCGAGTCACTGCCTTGTTACGAGATTGAGCTCGCAAGTCAGTTGCACTGACTTGAGTGCTCTGACTCGTAGCAATGCAGTGACTTGAGTATTATTCACTCTTGCTGAACTCCCTGAGGAAAAGTTTAAAAAAAAAATTTGCTCCTGAATTCTCATTTTGGTATTCGAAAACGGGACCATCACCCTTTGTTTTTGGTACAAATTTTAATGTTGTAGTTGTTTATTAGTATTTATATTGATAAAATTATTTTTAGTGACACAATGGTAAATAAAAGGTAACAAAGTTATTTTTTGTGGCAATTTGGTAAATAAAAATTGGCTATTTTTAGAAAGAGACAATTGAAAATAAGTCGAACATTTAAGGCAAGGGGGCAATTGAGATTGAGACGGTGGGAGTAAATATTTGTGCGAAACCAATATTTGTCTGACAATAAATACACATTTTGCTCTTACAGCAACACAATATTTTTTTGTAAAAATAAATAAATATTTGTGCGAAACCAATATTCATTTTGACAGTAACTTACATGTTACGGGTTAATTGCATTTTCAATCCCAATAGAATAGGATAAATTGCAGTTTGGTTCCCAAGAGAATAAGACAAATTTGCAATTAAAAGTTAACGGATGTGACTAAAACTGCAAAAAAAAAAAAAAAATACTTTCTAAGATAGGTACCAAAAGTGTTTTGCATCAATTTTTTTAGGACCAAAAATGCAATTTTCCCAATATTTTACCCTTACAATAACACACGTTTGCACATATAGTAACACAAACTGGAAGCAAACTCCTAAAGTTTGCCTTTGTGCGAATTTTTTGTAAAGACTTGCACGACCTGATTCAACCTGACTGGGATTCATGAGATTACTAATTTGAGCTATATTTTATGGATTCTAGACCCATAAACTATTCTATATGAGTTTTTATCTTATTTTAAAGGGAAAAAATCCTTATAAAATTTGGTCTCATAATCCTATATATATCTAAACCATAAATTAATATTAATTGTGATAGTGGTGACCAGGATTTAATCAACATAGATTATATAAATAAATTTATTCTTCTAATATATACATGATTACAACTATAAAATAAAAAATGGAGTTTTTTGAATTTGTGATTTAAAATTAAAATGATCAACAATAAAAATAAAAATGGAAAGGTGCAATGTAATAAAAAATCATTCCAAAGACAATTTTAGAATTGTTTCACACACAATCAATACTCAATGAAAAGACAGTTCTTTCACGCTAACACTAAGAGGGGTGTATTCAATTGGGATTCTATTGGATTTTTTTGGACTTTAAAAAGTCTGTGAATTTAGAAAATCTATAGACTCCATGCAGAGTTTGACTGACTTTTTTTATTGATTTACTTGGATTTTCATAGACTTTATAGGATTGTGGAATACACTTTTTTTATTGATTTACATGGATTTCTATAGACTCCGGCGCTGGAACTATTGATGTAAATATATATGTGACACACTTGTATATAAAAAAAAGTTATCCAAATTATTTAGAAAAGAAATACATTAGTTAAAAAAATGCATTATTATTTCATCTTCATTTCCATCACCGTTATACCTCGCCCTCATTTGAAGTCTCAGGTTGTTAGAAGAGATTTTGGAGATTAAATTTTATTTATATTTTTTTGAAGAGTAGACTTGGCAACAGGGCGAGTAATCCCCAAAGCAAACAGGGACGGGTAATTTTTTTGCCCCGTAAGCGGGGACCGGGATAGTATTCTCAGCCCCGGGGATCCCCGTCTCGTTCCCCGCATTATTTTTTATATAATTAATATATTTATATATAATTTTAATATTAAAGTAAATTACAAATAAATATTTCATAGTTTCCTACTCAATTAACTATTTATTAAAAATTATATTTTTTTATTTAATATTATGTTATTAGTTCCAAATTATATTATTTTCACATTAGTATATATGTTAATTAAAAATATTAGAATTAGAGGTTCTTCAAATTATTTAAATTAGTTTAATTTACACCAACTTAAAGTAATTGTTGTGTATGATTAAATTTTTTAATTTAAATATTTTTTTTATATTTTAAAAATGAGATAATAAAATAATTAGGCGGGGAACGGAGACGGGGATTCCCGGCGAAGCGGGGATGGGGGAAAAATTTCCCCATTTATTTTGCTGGGACGGAGATGGGGAATGACACCCCGTCCCCGCACCGCCCCGTTGACATCCCAATGGAAGAGAATCAAAGAAAGTCCATAAACTGTTGAATACCTAAAATTTTTTTAAGACTTTTTAAAATCCGTAGAAATCTCTGGTTATTATAAGAGATTTTGAAGAGTGAAATCTATTCATATTTTGGAAGGGAAATATAAGAAAATCCGTGGAGTATTAAAATCCATAGACTGTTGAATACATAAAGATTTTTTAAGACTTTTTAAAATCCGTATTGAATACCTCAGGATTTTTAAAGACTTTTGAAAATCTAGATTGAATACAGACTTTAAAAGTTTAAAAAAATCCTAAAGACTCTATAACCAATACACCCCTCTAAATTAGTTATAGTTGTTGATACGACCTAACAACCTGTAGTCTTTCTTTACTTTTTTTATAATCAAGATATAATCTCTAATTATCGCTAACCAGTAATCAACCCTATGTATGACCGTAAAATTAAATTTACCAATAGCATTAAAATCTAGAAAGACCTAATTCTAGCAAAAAAAAAAAAATGCAAATGTAGGTTCTGTTGGATTTTATTGGGACAAACACCATGTTCGAAGCAGCTATGGAAAACAATTCACCAACAACGAATCTGATTTATGGTTGTATAACATAAAACATAAAGGATAAATAACTATATATAAATCCTTACAGAGATTCGTACATGGAATCCTCCACTATGGTATCCACGTAATAATTTTCTACCAATCTGCACCGATTTGCCAGAGTTGAATCTCGAGACGAACTTGTAGGAAAATTCGAGGTAGAGATTTTATGGAGAAATTATATTTCTTCTGTGTTTTGGAATTCCCATATGACTAATATTTATAAGGACGATCTTGGCTTAATCCGTAAGTAAGATAGCAGGTCTAGCCAGTCAAATAAAATCTCTACGGATTTTATTTCCCTTATAGATATATTCCTACGAATTATTATCTTTACTATATAATATTCTATATAATAATATTCCAAATATTATTATTGGGAATTCATATTTAATTAAATCTAATTTAATTAAATATTAATAATAATTAATTCTAAATATAATTATTATTATATTCTCCATAAATTAAATATTATATCCAATACAATATTTAATCAATCAACTATAATTGGTAAATTTCCATTACTTGTTCTGTGACCCATAGACCCACGTATATCGAGCGACTAGTCAAACTAACAGTCTTAATTGAACCCTAGATAATAAATCAGACATTCTCAATATACGAGGTACGTTGCGAGGAAATCTGCAACTACCTGTAATACTGTAGGCTATTGTGATATCTTCAAATAGCCTGATTAATTCTTGAACATGATGAAGTGTCTATTCAAATAACTTAATTACACTATCTCTAATCACTAATTGATCAAGTATAGCACACTTAGCCACAAAGTCCAAGTTGATGCACGTCGGCCGACGACTTAGATCCAATTATGATGAGAAGACAAGTATTCTCTCTGAATCCACATTCCAGGAATGAATCCTATCTTTGGCTCAACTACCACACACATGCATTTCATGATGAACCCAATCCATGTCATATCTACCCTTGGAGGGTGCAAGTGTCGGTCATGGTCAAAGTTCATCACTCCACACATGTCGTGCATATTGACCTCAAGTCAAAGGAGTATCACATTGTTCTCACTAACCGAGACACCCGCAGACACATTATGTGGAATTACATCAAATGGTTTCTCGGATGGATATACCAATACCCCCTAAGGTATTTGTGCATCCATCATGAGATATCCGATATCTCGTAGTAAGTGAGATCTTACTACACTCTCTAAAGAGTATGATGCAGATCGCACACCAATCTCAATTGCATCATCAATACCCCATTCTTGATGATCCTTGATCGGGGCTATTTGAGAACCATACTTAACTCATCTGAGTTCTCACTCACTCAATGACAGTAGTGATTCATAGGAACACAAATAAGAATAAATGCAAACAATCAAACATAATATTCAGATAAGTGCAATGTCCTCACAAAGGATTGTCTCTAGGACACTAACACTAACATGTTCATTTATATTAGGTTATGTATCTCCACAACAATTAATTGTCATTCGCCACTAAGATCAGAATAATTAAATAATTTTGGGCTTAACGTTCTTATTGACAAACATCATTTTCACGAATTGAGTAACTGATCAAAGTAAACAACTCGCTAATATTCAATGTATTAGAAAATTCACGTTCTTTTTAATTTCACATTCATTTTCACGTTCTTTTTAATTTCACGCAGAAACATTCAACCTTTTCATGGACAAGCATTGAAAAATTCAAATTTTCAAAGAGAGAGAGAGAGAGAGAATAAATTTTGAACTCAGGTACTAAAGAACAAGATAAAAACCAAGTAGACCAAAATAAACAATAACTCCCCCCACACTTGAACAAAGCATTGACCTCAATACACAAATAATTACTCACTAAAGATATGCAAAGATCGTATTACGTGTAGTGCGGGCCAAGTCAGAGCTAGGACGTGTCTACTGCTCCTACTGTTCCAAAAAACTATTTCAAGAAGTTTATAACTTTATCTTAAAAAGTTAAAATATGGATAACACTATCTGTACTAATCGATAACATTATAAAAATTATTGGTGTATTTCTGAAGCAAACTAATCAATATAAATATCGAACATAATTATATAAGAACCTAAACTTTTTAATCTCGTCAAAGGGGGCAATACTGTGTTAGCATACCCCAAGGTATACGACTAACGTAAGTTGTTATAGTACGAACTTGATTTCATCAAAGGGGGCAATATTGTCTTAGCGTACCTCAAGGTGTACAACTAACGTAAGTTATCATAATACAAATATGAACCATCATAGAGGATAATACAGTTTTAGCATACCTCAAGGTGTACGACTAACGTAAGTTATCATCCTGCAAAATGCAAGTAAGATTTAATGACGAAAAAAACTTAACCAATCTTATTATCATTCTCCTAGTTAGACTTATCACTTAAGGTACCAGTAAAATTTAATTTCTTTTTAAGAAAAGTATTTGCACATTCATTAACATAGAATCCACAACCAGTATGAGCTCTACATTGAATAGACTTTCAATATTCAGGATCATACCTAATAGATTTACCCTTCTACTACTACCAAATTACTTTGGTTGGCCTGTATTACCTGACCTTTCAGGAGTCTGTGTATAATTGTTGATTTGAATCCTAGGTTGCATGTTGCTCTTAGTCACATTGGTCTTGTTTTTTTAGTAAAGCTTTGAATTGTCTTGCGATGTAGGCAATGTGGTCAGGATTGTTGAGATATAGTTATGTAACATCATCATCATCTGACTCTACTTCTGTCACAGTGATGACTTTTCATCATTTGAGGATGATTCACTTTTGAACACAATCACCTTTATTTCACTTCTTTCTTCCTTATGTGATGTATTCATCCCTAAGTTCGCAAAATACGGACTAGTTTGTTATGACTCAACGTATCTATATCCTAAGTTTTTTCTATTGCACATATTTTTGCAACAAATCTCTTAGGAATAGTATGTAAATATTATGAACCAGCATGAAAGAATATATAGACAAATTGTTATTGTTAGTGTTAGTGTCCTAGAGACAATCCATCGAAAGGACATAATACTGAGATAATATTCAGATTTGATTTAATATTATTATTGGTTTAATATTACATGTATTGCGTTACACTTATCTGAATATGTTGTTTGATTGTTTGCATATATTCTTATTTGTGTTCCCATGAATCACTATTGTCATTGAGTAAGTAAGAACTCAGATGACTTAAGTATGATTCTCAAATAGCCCCGATCAAGGATCATCAAGAATGGGATATTGATTATGTACGATCTGCATCATACTCTTAGAGAGTGTAGTAAGATCTCACTTACTATGAGATACCGGATATCTCATGATGGATGCACAGATACCTTAGAGGGTATTGGTATACCCATCCGAGAAACCGTTTGATGTAATTCCACATAATATGTCTACGGGTATCTCGGTTAGTGGGAGCGATGTGATACTCTTTTGACTTGAGGTCAATACGCACGACATGTGTGGAGTGATGAACTTTGACCATGACCGGCATTTGCACCCTTCCACGGGTAGATATGGCATGGATTGGGTTCATCACGAAATGCATGTGCGTGGTAGTTGAGCCAAGAATAGGACTCATTCCTCAATGTGGATTTAGAGAGAATAACTTGTCTTCTCATCATAATTGGATCTAAGTCGTCGGCCGATGCGCATCAACTTAGACTTTGTGGCTAAGTGTGATATACTTGATCAATTAGTGATTTGTGATAATATGATTAAGTTATTTGAATAGACACTTTATCATGTTCAAGATTTAATCGGGTATTCGTGAATGAAAGGAAGATATCACAATAGCCCACAATATTACAGGTAGTTGCAGATTTCCTCGCAACGTACCTCGTATATTGAGAATGTCTGATTTATTTTCTAGGGTTCAATTAAGACCGTTAGTTTGACTAATCGCTCAATATACGAGGGCCTATGGGTCACACAACAAGTAATGACAATTTACCAATTATAGTTGGTTGATTAAATATTGTATTGGATATAATATTTAATTTATGGAGAATATAATAATTATATTTGGAATTAATTATTATTATTATTATTTAATTAAATTGGATTTAATTAAATATGAAATCCCAATAATAATATTTGGAATATTATTATACAAGAATAATAGATATGGTAAAGATATTATTCGTAGGAACATATCTAGGGAAATATAATCCGTAGAGATTATATTACGGGCTAGGCCAGATATCTTGCTTAGGAATTAAGCCAAGTTAATACCTATAAATATGTGTCATATGGGAATTCCGAAAATAGAAGAAATATAATTTCTCCATAAAATCTCAGTCTGGATTTTCCTAACAAATTCGTCTCGAGATTCAACGTTGGCATATCGGTGCGGGTTGGTAGAAAATCGTTACGGGGATACCATAGTTGAGGATTCCGCGTACAAATCGCTGTAAGGATTTATATACGTGTTATTTATCCTTTATGTTTTATGCTATACAACCATTTCAGATTCGTTGTTGGTGAATCGTGTTATTCCGCTGTACCGAACATGGTGTTCGTGCCTCTAAAACCAAACCTTGTTAGATATGGTAAGGTCCTTGATGAGCTTTTCCTCTCTTCCAACATTCTTATGGGGATACACATTACAAACCTCAATCTACATTCTAAATAAGATTCCGTCCAAATCAGTTGAGCAGACTCCATACGAGCTATGGCATGGCAAGAAGCCATCTTTTCTACACATTAGAACGTGGGATTACCCTGCAGTTGTGAAGAAAATGCAAATTGATGCATTGGAATCCAAAGGTGAAAATGGTTATTTTGTGAGATATCCTATAGAGACAAGAGTATATCATTTCTATCTACCGGAGAAACAAACAGTGATTGTTTCTAGGCAAGCTAAGTTCCTAGAAGACGAGTACGTCTTTAAGGAACAAAGCCGTAAGATGATAGATCTTGGAGAGATTCAAGAACCACGAATTAATATAGAGACTGATGATTTGTCAAAGCAACATGACAAAGAATCAGTGGGAGCATTCAACGACTCTCATGGTGGAAGTTTATCACTAGGCGATCCTCTTTCAGCCAGTGGGAGCGTAATTGGAGTTGCATTGCCTTTGCAACAACCTCCAAGTGGGCTGAATGAGAATAACATAGTTCAAACTCCCGCCCAAGAGACATATGAAAATGTCGCTCTTGAGGACTCTCCGATCAACGATGAAGTCGCTGCACTACAAATTTTTCACGATCAGAATGTACAGCCTGCACAACCACAACTCCGTAAGTCGACTAGGATTCGTAATCCAACCACTAGGTATTATGGGTTCCTCCTAGAGGACTATGATGATGTGGAGATTCCGGATAAAGACGAACCTAGAACTTATATTGAAGCAACATTAGATGTTGACTCAGAGAAGTGGCATGAAGCCATGAAATCCGAGATGGACTCGATGTACACCAATTAAGTCTAGGACATAATTGAGTTGCCAGAAAGGGTTAGACCCATAGGGTGCAAGTGAGTCTTCAGGCGTAAGACCGAGGCAAATGGTAGAGTACAAACCTATAAAGATAGGTTGGTGGCGAAAGGTTATAGTCGACTCGAGGTATTGACTATGATGAGACTTTCTAGTCAGTTGCTGAGATCAAGTCCATTCGAATTTTACTTGCGATAGAAGCACACCACGATTATGAGTTTTGGTAGATGGACGTCAAAACAACTTTCCTCAATGGTAACATTGATAAGGAAGTGTTTGTGACTGAACCAGAGGGTTTTATATCTAAACCAAAATCTAATCTTGTGTGCAAGCTTAAACAATCCATCTATGGATTGAAGCAAGCTTCTAGGAGTTGGAATATCCAATTTGATGAAGCTGTCAAATCCTTTGACTTCATCTGAAATTCGGAAGATCCTTGCTTTCATTGTGAACGCAGCGGAAAGAGTATTGTCTTTATAGTCGTATATGTCGATGGCATATTGATTATAGGAAATAACATCCCGCTAATGCAGTCCGTGAAAGATTGGTTATCAAAGACCTTCATGATGAAGGATCTTGGTGAAGCATGCTACATCTTAGGGATCAAGATCCATAGGGATAGATCCAAGATGATGGTGTTGGGGAAATAGGGGTGCCCGGAATCTATTCGGGATGAATTTTAAATACGAATTTAAATACAATTATTACTAGCATGAATTAATCCTAATTAATTCAAATAATAATTCCAACAACTAATTTTCATCATGCATGTTGAATTAATTTCACATATTAACTATGGCGGAATAAACAAGTAAATATGTGATTTGCGTACCTCTTGTAGAACTTGGCCTTTGAATAAAACGGGACTCTCGTACACGCTTTATCAACCCAAAAACCTTCTCAAGTATTTCCCTTTCGCCTTACTTGATCACCGGTGGGAGATGCTTTCAAGTAATTTAATAAACTAAGGAAAAAGAAAAAATATCTATGCTTCTTGATTTTTCCAACACATGGAATTACGTACTTGGGAATGAAATAATCATCCCCTATTTATAAGAGTAAGTGGCCGAATTTTTATGATTTATTGGGCTTGGAGAAAATCTTTTCTTAGACTCTAAGAAATCTTGAATATATCTCATATATTCTTTTCTCCACAATAAAATATCCCACAAAAATCTCACTTACCTTTATGACTTGTATTTTTCGAAAATTATAGGGGAGGATCCAAGATTTGGATCTTCTTGAATATATGAGATAATCTTATATTCCAAGAATACTTATCTTCCATAATATCTTTTCAAGAAAATCAACAAAATCTTTTCTCTCCTATTTAAACTAAATTTTCGAAAATTACATAGGAAAAAATCAGCATTATATTTTCTTTTTATTTTAATCACCTTATTATTATTGGGCTACTTAATGGGCTACTTGAGGGGCCTTTAAGGAGAATTAAGATTGGACCTCCTAATGGACTTCTGAATTTCAATATTGAGCCCCAATATAATTCAGCCCATTAATATTAATTATTACCACTAATAAATTAATATTGCACTATCCATCTTAATCCATATTACGATAATATGGGCTCCCGGTTATTATTTCCCGCGTTTAAGATTATCAAGTCCATTAATTAATTGAGCTTCTGAATAGCTCTAAATTAATTAATATATTTCACCTTGGAGTAAAGACAGCTCAACATTATTATTCGTACCGAAGAAATTAATTCTTCACTTGCAAGATTTGGTACAATAAAACTTCTGAGCCCACCAAGGGGACTAATCACACGAGCCGTACTCGCACGCGTTTCTCCTTATTAAATCTTAGCAACCGTCGTATGATTAATATTACTGCCCAAGACACAAAGTTCAAAGTCACAATGATTCTCACCCAACATGAATCAAAGCAGTAACCATTAAGCACACACGGTCCTATTTAAGTGACGGAGATTAAGAAATCAACAACTACTGAGGTCTAATTCTTCACCTTTCAGAACAGAAGAATTTATCCTCGCTGCAGGACCTCTTCAACACATACTAAATGTGCTAGTGCAATCTCTTAGTCAAGACAGACCAATCTAAGCCTTACACATCGACCTTTCACGGCGGATTGTTCAATTCCACCTAGGTCGTGAAATGTACGTTTAGTTACAAGGAAACTGTTAATGTTGTCTTCCGTGATCGGGTATCACCACATTAACTACAATGTAACATGTACTATATATTGAACGGTTTGCAATAGAAATTCAACATTCAATCATATCTAAAGCATATGCGATAAAAGAATTATTCTCATAACCAAGTGTTTGATACACGAGTTATACAAAGTAAAAGCATACTTTCACGTATAACTCCAACAGATGGTAGGGCTGTCACAATCCACCAACGTAGATAAGGTGTTGAAGCGTTTTGCGATGGAGAACTCTAAGAGAGGGTCTCTACTAGCAAATCATGGGATAAAGCTGTCGAAGAAGGATTATCCTTCTAGCGAAGCTGATATCGAGCACATGAAGGACGTCCCATATGCATCTGCAAATGGGTTCTATCATGTACGCCATGACTTGCATGGGGCCAGATGTGGCCTACGCTGTCAATATCACTGGAACATACCAGCGGAATCCAGGTGAGCATCACCGGATTGCTGTAAAAAATGTTATGAAGTACCTCAGGCGTACTAAAGAACATTGCCTTGTCTAAGGTAGGCAGTCAGAGCTAGTCGTTACGGGCTATGCTGATGCAAGTTTCCAGTCAGACTGTGAGATTACAAATCACAGTCAAATTATATTTTCAAACTCAATGATGAGGGGGTAAGTTGGAATAGTTCCAATCAAGATCTGACCGCAGATTCAACAGCCGAAGCTAAGTACATTGCTGTATCAGAAGCCTTTGAGGCATTCTAGATTTTAAGGTTCTTGAGAGAACTAGGGGTAGTTCCGAGTGCCAGTTGTTAAATAGAGTCGTATTGTGACAATATTGGTGCGATTGCATGAGCAAAGGAACCGAGATCTGATAACAGAAATAAGCATGTACGGAGGCGTTATCATTTGATCCGAGAGATCATATCGATAGGAGAAATGAAATTAAAACATTTCCCATAAAGGATAATCTTGCAGATCATTTTCACTGTTCATGTACACACTAGACATTTGATGGTCTAGGGGTTAGACATGTAGGTGATTGGCTCTAGTCCAAGTGGGAGATTGTTAGTGTTAGTGTCCTAGAGACAATCCATCGAAAGAACATAATACTGAGATAATATTCAGATTTGATTTAATATTATTATTGGTTTAATATTAAATGTATGATGTTACACTTATCTGAATATGATGTTTGATTGTTTGCATTTATTCTTATTTGTGTTCCCATGAATCACTACTGTCATTGAGTGAGTGAGAACTCAGATGACTTAAGTATGATTCTCAAATAGCCCCGATCAAAGATCATCAAGAATGGGATATTGATGATGCAATTGAGATTGATGTGCGATCTGCATCATACTCTTAGAAAGTGTAGTAAGATCTCACTTACTACGAGATACCGGGTATCTCATGATGGATGCACAGATACCTTAGAGGGTATTGGTATACCCATCCGAGAAACCGTTTGATGTAATTCCACATAATGTGTCTACGGGTATCTCAGTTAATGGGAGCGATGTGATACTCCTCTGACTTGAGGTCAATATGCACGACATGTGTGGAGTGATGAACTTTGATCATGACCGACACTTGCACCCTTCCACGGGTAGATATGGCATGGATTGGGTTCATCACGAAATGCATGTGCGTGGTAGTTGAGCCAAGAATAGGATTCATTCCTCAATATGGATTTAGAGAGAATACTTGTCTTCTCATCATAATTGGATCTAAGTCGTCGGCCGATGCACATCAACTTAGACTTTGTGGCTAAGTGTGATATACTTGATCAATTAGTAATTTGCGATAATATGATTAAGTTATTTGAATAGACACTTCATCATGTTCAAGACTTAATCGAGTATTCGTGAATGAAAGGAAGATATCACAATAGCCCACAATATTACAGGTAGTTACAGATTTCCTCGCAACGTACCTCGTATATTGAGAATGTCTGATTTATTGTCTAGGGTTCAGTTAAGACCGTTAGTTTGACTAATCGCTCAATATACGAGGGCATATGAGTCACACAACAAGTAATGGCAATTTACCAATTATAGTTGGTTGATTAAATATTGTATTGGATATAATATTTAATTTATGGAGAATATAATAATTATATATGGAATTAATTATTATTATTATTTAATTAAATTGGATTTAATTAAATATAAAATCCTAATAATAATATTTGGAATATTATTATACAAGAATAATAGATATGGTAAAGATATTATTCGTAGGAACATATCTAGGGAAATATAATCCGTAGAGATTATATTACGGGCTAGGCCCGATATCTTGCTTAGAAATTAAGCCAAGTTAATCCCTATAAATATGTGTCATATGGGAATTCCGAAAACAGAAGAAATATAATTTCTCCATAAAATCTCTGTCTGAATTTTCCTAGCAAATTCGTCTCAAGATTCAATGTTGGCATATCGGTGCACTTGGTAGAAAGCCGTTACGTGGATACCATAGTTGAGGATTCCGCGTACAAATCGCTGTAAGGATTTATATACGTGTTATTTATCCTTTATGTTTTATGCTATACAACTATTTCAGATTCGTTGTTGGTGAATCGTGTTCTTCCGCTGGGCCGAACATGGTGTTCGTGCCTCTAAAACCCAACACAAATTAGGTCTCACAATTCGTGTAGAACCAAATTTTCAATTATCCAAGGCCAGAATGAAAGATGGTACAATATTCTCTTATCTCTCAAAGTGTAGGGAGAGAACAAAGAAGAAAAATCTTTTGAACTTAGAATATTTGATGATTTGAATTCTGAGATTATGATTTGGACATATGATGTCCATCTCCCAAAACTAACATCCTAATCTAATATAATCTCCCAAATAGGTGTTAGTTTAAATGAGTTAATTATTTAAACTATATAAGATAACTAACAATTTAAAATATAAATCTAGGATAGGTTATCCCTATCATATTTGATCGCTGATTTCATATCACTATATAAATCTGAAATGTCATTTAACAATATAATATTAGAGGGATATACTCATTAATATGTTTGTTGCCAGTGTGTTTGATATCATAAATAAGTTAAGTAAACTCATCTAGGTTTGCATTTATATCTTTGTTCAAAATTTGAACCTAAAATTTTTTTCTAGCAAAAATAGTTTACTAAGCAAGAATATTTCAGTATATAACTCATACAATTTATTCCAAAGCTTACTAGCATTATACATAGTACTAACCTTCATCATTACACAATCTGATAAATTTAGAAAAATAACACTTAGAGCAAGTTCATTCATTTCAGTCTTCTTATCGTTAGTTATACCAGTAGGATAGGTAAGATCAACAACCTTATAAATACATTATCGAATTAAAACACACTTTATATTTTGTTTCCACATATTAAATTCAGATTTCCCATTAAAAGAGGTCATGTCATATGTGAACAAATAAGTCATTTCAAACAATTATGCGGAACAATATATAAAGAAATTACAAATCCACAAAGTACAGGTTCAACAATAAATCTAAGTTCTATATCTAACAAGTAAAACCCAATCAAACTAATATGTGGCAAGTTGTTGCACTACGAAAGCAATAGGAGTTTAGGGGTAAGCTTTTATACCAGAGCGGAATCCTAATGTAAGATTTCCAAATGCGCAAAAAAATTCAGAAATTATCTCAGGAGGTTAATAATCCACACAATACAAACAAGACCTCCAAAATTTAGAAATTATCTCAGGAGGCTAATACATAGAACAAAGAGGACACCCTATTTCTGAACTGATCAAAACCTCGCCAACCTTTGCCTCCTTACCTTAAATTAATTAATTCAAACAAATTGAAAAAAAAAATAGAAGATTGACTACCTCAACCCCTTACCTTTCACTTTACCTCGCAGGTAGTTACCAGTGGTCGGGGATGGTCGGCAAAGTTCAATCAACAATAGCTTACAATTTTTTAGAACGTCCATAGATCTGATCGCACTAAGGAGCAGCAATATCGTCCAACACAATTTACAGTTGGCTACCTTAGACTTGAATTGGCACACAGGAGTGACGAACTTGAGCTGATCGTGATAAAGAGGCATCTGTCTTAAGAATGATGACTAATGGGTGCAACGATAATTAGCATCGCGGTGGCGGATATAATAAAAAATATAGGACTGTATACGATGGCATTTGTGGATGTCGATCGACATCGTGACGCATGGGCGCTGCACGATGATCGCACATGGTGGGGAAGGCTTCTGATGCATCGTACACAAAGTTTACGACACTTGCAACACAACCATCTCGATGGTATCAATATGTGTAATAATTAATCACAAACCAGCACCACTTCCAAAAATTAATGATGTGAAGAAGGAATGTCAACTGCACAGTATGATGTGGATAGAGACGAAGGACCCGTTAGATATATTAATCTAAGAACCCAACGTATAAATAAGCAGCGGATCTACCCAAATCGTATATCTGGTTTGATCTTACTTAGAGCTAGAAAACCTCGACCCGTTGGCTATAGAATGAGACAAGAACCTCGGTACAATTGAACGCCACAAGATCGTGCTCAAAATCTTGATAAGTTCTTGAATATTTGATACACTCACACAAAGAGTATCTCACAAACACAATAATATGTTTAATTTTCTTATGGAATCCAAGGTCCCCTTACAAAGTGTTGAAAATGACCTATTTATAGCCTACAAAAGACTCTTGAGGTGGTTGCCACCTTGATGACACTTAATTGTCCTTTTGAATACAAATAAAGGCAATACAACTAGTAACCTATATGTAACAACTAGTAACCTAAAACATGTGAGAAAAATACATTTAACATAAAAATATAACCCCCATAGGTAGGTAATGACTCTTGGACTCTTTTAACACCTAAATAACTTATATTGACAAAAATAAAATGTCATTATTTTAGGCCTTGAGCATAGTGACGAAAATTTACTTATTATCCTCCTTGTTGGACCTTCAATTTTGATATGATGTAAGTCCAACTCTTCATGGTATGACCAACCCATCAACTTGAATAATATTCACCATTTGATCCAATGAAGGATCAACTTGGGCTTTATCTTTGATATTAGCAACAAGAATCATCATAGCTTCTTTTATCTTCTTAGCTCTTGCCCTTGTAATTGGTCCATCTTGAACTACTAAAGGATCCACTTTTCTTGCATGGTTTTGCATGGACGTATTTACATCATTCCCTTCCTCTTCAAAAGGATTCGACCTCGAATCTGCATCACCAAAATAAGGAGAAAGATCAGCAACATTAAAAGTTGCACTTACATTATACTCACCGGGAAGTTCAAGTTCATAAGCATTGTCATTGATTCGAGAAATCACTTGAAATGGCCAATCTCGTCTTGGCTGCAATTTGGACTTTCTCTTACTTGGAAACCTTTCCTTTCTCATGTGTAACCATACCCAATCTCCGGGTTCAAAGATGACCTGCTTTCGACCCTTGTTGGCTTGTTTGGCATATTGCTCGGTCCTCTTCTCAATATTGAGTCTTACTCTTTCATGCAACTTCTTAATCATCTCGGCTTTTGCTTTACAATCAAGACTCGTACGTTCTTCACTAGGTATTGGTACAAGATCAAGTGGACTCAAGGGATTAAAACCATAAACAACCTCAAAAGGAGAATGATTAGTAGCAGAATGAACACTCCTATTATATGCAAATTCAGTAAATGACAAACAATCTTCCCAATTCTTCAAGTTCTTTTGAATCAAAACTCTAAGCAATTGAGACAAAGTTCGATTAACAACTTCAGTTTGTCCATCCATTTGTGGATGACATGTAGTAGAAAATAGAAGTTTAGTTCCCAATTTATTCCATAATACACGCCAAAAATGCCTAAAAAATTTAGCATCTCTATCACTCACAATGGTTTTCGGAATTCCATGTAAATGGACAACTTCCTTAAAGAATAAATCAGCAATATGAGTTGCATCATTAGTCTTTTGACAAGGAATAAAGTGTGCCATTTTTGAAAACCTATCAACCACCACAAACACTGAATCTTTACCTCTCTTCGTTCTTGGAAGACCCAAAACAAAGTCCGTGGATATGTCTACCCAAGGTTCATTTGGTATAGGTAATGGTGTGTACAATCCATGAGGATGCACTTTTGATTTGGCCTGCTTACAAGTTATACACCTTTCACAAATTCTTTCAACATCTACACGCATTTTAGGCCAATAAAAATGATCACTTAAAACACTCAAAGTTTTATGTACGCCAAAATATCCCATTAGTCCTCCCCCATGTGCTTCCCTAACAAGCAATTCACGCATAGAACATTTAGGAATGCATACCATACTTTCACGAAATAAAAAATCCTCATGCCTATAGAATTTTTCAAATGCAGCATGCTCACAAGCCAAATAAATAGAACCAAAATCAGAATCATCAACATACATTCCCTTAATTGACTCAAAACCAAGAAGCTTAGAACTCAATGTAGTGATCAAGGTATGTCTTCTAGACAATGCATCAGCAACAATGTTTTCTTTACCCCTTTTATACTTAATCACATATGGAAATGATTCAATGAATTCTACCCACTTAGCATGCCTCTTACTAAGCTTACCTTGCCCCTTGAGGTATTTGAGAGATTCATGATCCGTTTGAATAACGAACTCCCGGGACCATAAGTAATGCTGCCACGTTTCCAATGCTCTCACCAAAGCATACAACTCCTTGTCGTATGTTGGATAGTTCAATTGAGCTCCCTTCAACTTCTCACTAAAGTATGCAATTGGCTTTCCATCCTGCATCAAAACAGCTCCTATACCTACTCCAGATGCATCACATTCAAGTTCAAAGTTTTTGTTAAAGTTAGGCAATGCAAGAATTGGAGCAGTAGTGAGTTTTTCTTTCAAAAGATTGAATGCATGTTCTTGCTTTTCTCCCCAATGAAAACCCACACTATGCCAAAAAAGGGCTACGACAACGGGGATTCCCCGTTGTCGTAGGTGTTTTTCCACCGTTGTTGATGGACTCGTTGTCGTAGCTCCAGACTTTTGACAACGGGTTTCTGACCGTAGTCTAAAACATTTAAGACAACGGGGAATCCCCGTTGTCATAACTATTACAAAACCGTTGTCGTAAATAGTTACGACAACGGAGTTCCACCGTTGTTATAAATTCAAAAAACCCGTTGTCGTAAAGCCTTATAACAATGGGTTTAAACCGTTGTCAAAAGTCTATAGCTACGACAACGAGCCCATCAACAACGGTGGAAAAACACCTAAGACAACGGGAATTCCCCGTTGTCGTAAATCCCTACGACAACGGTGAAAACCCGTTGTCCTTTCTATATTAACCGTGGTTGTAGGTGTTTGTTATTAATTTTTTTTTTTTTTTTTGCAATATTAAAATTTACATATTTAACTACTAACATATTATAATAAACAATATATTATAAAATTCTAATTAAAATAATATTTAAATACATTATCAAACTCAATACACATCAAGAACCATACTCAATTGATTCGAACAACTTATAATTCGAGAATGTAACCTATAAAAATATTACAAAAACATAGGAACCTAGCTTATTAGTTCCAATATCTTCACTTTCGTCTTCCGTCTTCTATCTCAAGACAAATGTTTCCTACAAAAGAAAAAATTAAAAAATGAGAATTGATTTAATATTTATTTAAACGATGCAAAATAAATATGCATTATATCAACACTGAACCTATATTAAAATAATAAATCCTCAAACAAATTAATAAAGTGACCTTTGAAGTAGAAACATTAAACTTGAGAATATTTCATACTCCATGTTAACGGGGGATGAAGGGATGTCATGAAATTAGCAAATAAAATTTAAAAAAAGCCAATTATAGAAATTAGCAAGAACCCAAAGTTCATTATATAAGGATAAACTAGCACCTTGGCATATAAAAAAAATTAATTCATTGGAGTTCTTAAGGTCATAGGGTTAGAGCATCTGGTAGGCCAAATATTTCAAGCTTTAGACGTGCAAGACTTCATGCTCTATGTGCATACATCCCACTAATAGCATCCCTAATACATGGAATATTAAATTATCACTAATATATGGATTATCAAGAGCAATAATCAACATTAGTAGGAACGAATAAGCATATATTTTTTACTTGAGAATCTACCTCATTACCTTTACACTGTAGAAATTTGTTGCTCCATGTTTGTTGTTAAAGAAAAGTCTCTTCACAACAATCTCTCTTCCACCTAGCAAAACTCCCTGTAGTAAGATTTAACATTCTAGATGAGAAATCATGAACATATAATAACTAGTCATTTATATACAAGATTTATCGACAGCAGATAATTAAATTAAACAAAGCATAACAAGAAGCAGTAGAAAGTTTAACTCATAGAAGTAATAGAGCAAATAGAAAAGTGCAGAATAGCAAACCTGACCAACAGGTATCATCATTAGAGACTTCTGCCTGATCAGGGACTCGAATGCTCCATTCTCTCTACGCACACTTGCCTCATATTTCTGAACCTCGGTAGAATCTTCATAGAATAGAAAGTAAACTCTCAACTTCGCTGAGGGATTTTCAGATTTGTAGATCTCAATTTCTCTGACAAAAGCATTGTCAGGGTGGTAAACTATTATGACAGATGGCTTTAAAATATCAAGTATATTCTGATCACTCTCCAGGGCAGGGAAATGGATTGATTGAAGATTGCTTATGCTACTAATTTCAGCATTTTGTCCAGAAACAGAGGGAGTAACTCAACAACATATAAAATGGAATTGGCAATAAAGCAATTAAATTGTGTTGTTACAGTGATCAAATATTAAGACTCTAATTTTCACTTGCATCATCACAAATAGCATGTAGGAGGCGTCAACCTAGAGATACATTAAAAGACATGTAGTGACATGCATTACAACAACAATGACAATAACAATAATAATAATAATATATACCCGGAAAATGTCGAGGAAGACTAGCCATGAGAACTGAAGATACAACTAACTGATACTTTGACAATAGATAATTTCGCTCTGCATTTGAATATGTATGTTCTATGGCTTTACTTTCTCTGCACATCTCTAAAGTTTGAACCAACATTAAGAGACACTTCTCTTGATATTGCTTTTCAGATGATATCTGTTCCAAGGCTGCATGTAAGGAATCTTGCATCTCCGCTAGTTGATCTTGTTTCCAATTCTCCCAAATCAGAATGATGTATGCATTGATAGATCATAGATGCATATTTCATCTGCATCAATATAAACCTCCGCCAAAACAAGTGATGGATTTTTTACTGTTTATTGTTGTGTGTGAAACCTAAAAGCTATTATTATGTACAGATTACCAGGAAAAGGAATTTCCATAAAAAATCTGAAATTAGCAGCATGCTAGTTTCTGAAGAACAAAATTTATTCTAATCAACAGAATGTTATGTTGTATTCCGCTCCAAAAGCTACACGCTTCCTTACCTATTTTCTTATTCTTTTCTATTTATTTCTTAGTTTGGATGGTTAACAGTAACACATACTTGGAAAAAGATGAACTTACAAATTTATACTTTTTCAGTGGTTTGAGTAAAACTATATTCTGATACAAATTTCATAGCAAGGAAAGAATTAGAAAAAAATCACTATGAATTTTTTTCAAAACTGATATTCCATTAAGACAAAGTATAGAGTGAAACTGGTTTATACATAAATCACTGAAGGGTATTAGTTGTTTTCATTGAAGAGTATTGGTTGTATTTATTGAAGAGTATTACTGATTTATACTAAAGAATCTTAGTTGTTCAGTGAAAATGAACTAAGACTCTTCAGTGTAAACCAGTAATACCCTTCAATAAAAACAACTAATATTTTTCAATAAAACAACTAATACCCTTTTATGATTCATATATAAATCAATTTCACTCTATACATACCCTTCCATTAATCATCATATTGGTCAAAGATAGCTTTTGCATTTCATAAGGCTTTGTCTATATATATGTTTCTAGCAGCTAACAAAAATATGCGTTGTTAACTTTCTTGAAGTAATATAATCACCATCTTAGAGAAAGTAATCAGGCTGCAGATTTTTGGCATTTGGCTAGTAAATGATGAAAAGATGATCCTTGACAAGTCATATTTTCACATTTTAAATTTCATAGAAATTTTACTGAATAACCTAACATGCGTTTGGCAAGCAGAAAAACAAAATGCATGCTGATGCATGATATGTATGTACCGAATGTTCCATATCAAGATCTGCAGAATTGCTGTAAGTATCAAAATGCTTCCAAAACCTTGATGCACCATTTTTCTCAAACATATCCTGTAGAACAAACATATAATCAGTGAGTTTATAAAGAGACGGTAGATAAGGCACCGTATGGAATATTCTGAAAAATATAGTTAACCATTACGGTCCATGTAAAGTCCACATACAATTGGCAAATGATATAACTAAAATGTGATATCCGTGCCTTAGTCAAAAGACACTTCACTCATTATAAAAATGCATATAAAAAAAAAAGACAACTGTACTCAATTTTATATCAAAAAAGAAAACAATTTGATTCTCAAAATTGGTTGCTACCCATGTGCTCTGCAATTGCCCTTGGTCAAACCATGCAAATCGACTATTACCAAAAGATAAGCCCCATATAGTGATTATATTAATGTTTTTATATGTTCCATTTTGACCAGGAATCATTTACACAAACTGAAAATACACTATAATCTATATCAATTCACACATCCCATGTTCCATTATTGGAACTAATTTACCCCCACATTAAAAACCAAAGCACTAAGTACACATATTCTCTATCTCTCGCATTAAAATTGTACTCAATTAATAAAAATATACATCAAGGTTCAAGAATCCCCCTCACCACTATTTCGAACGGAAGCACCGCCTCGCCCCGTCCACACTTCATCATAATAGGATCGACCTTTTTGGTCCTCGGTTTATTTCAAATGATCTATTTTTTATATTTTGTTTTAATATATCCAATATTGTTGGGTAGTAATCTTCTTTTATTAAGGTGTAGTTTTTCATAAAACTAACCACGGATGTCACATCCTATGATCATTTGAATGCATACTTTAGATTACATTTTTTTTTTCTAAATAATTTTCAGGTTTTTGGTAGTTCAGCCAAATTTGCAATTGAACACTATCACAAATGGCTCAGGTATTGGGGGAAATCAAATGCAGCTCAGAACAGAGGAGAAACAGGATTAAGGTGCTAATGATGCTAATAGTTTCAAATAGAGGAGAGGCTACATACAACATAATTATAATAGTACCAAAAATCAAGTTTTCAACACAGGCCTATTTGCATATATTTGTATCCAAAATATCCCCCAACTGTGCTGGTTCCAAATTCCAGAGGACAAAATAAGAAAATTATTTCGAGAATCACATAATTAAATCCAGGAAATGCAAAATAATCAGAATTAAACCTCATTCTCGGGATGCCAGTAGCCAAATTTGCATCCTCAAGAGCTAAAAGTGTCGTCCTCTTCTCCTTCTTTGCCTAATAACATAAATTTCTTCTCGTATCTACAAACAACGAATCTGATGGCTGAATTTCAAATTTAGATTTGTTACCGCTGCCGCTACGGCAAAATTAGGGCTAGGGCAGAAATTAGGCTTAATTACCTGGGGGAAAATTCGACCTAGGCTATTAACAGTGGAGGACGAGCAGTTGGTTCACGACGGTGGACGAAGTCGGCGATTCAGGATGGTGAACGAAGTCGGTGGTTTACGACGGAGGAATTCATGGCAGACGAGAAAGCAAACGATAGAGGTGGAGGCGGTGCTGAGTGACGGTGGTGCAGGTGGCGGTGAGTGACGGACGGCGCGACAGTGGTGGTGTGGTGGCGATGAGCGAATGGACGGCGCGGCGGCAGTTGTGGCGCTGAGCGAACGTGGCGGACCGGTTAGGCGCGAGGCTGGGATTCTGGGACGAAGAGATGAGATGTGAGAAAAAAATTCTAAAGTGCCTTTTATACCCTTTAATAATTGAATAATAAAAAATTACAAAAATAAATAAAAATATAAGACCACGAGATAAGACAACGTGGCTTAATACCCGTAGTCTTATGTTGCGAGACCTGAGTTAAGACCACGGGAAAAGACAACGGGGGCTTATCCCCGTGGTCTTTTGTGGCGAACACTGAATTTAAGACAACGGGGATACTTAAGACCACGGGCGTAATACTTAAGACAACGGTGGAAACCGATCCCCGTTGTCTTTTCCCCGTTGTCGAAAGTCATTTCTGGCATAGTGCCACATCCTTTTTCACAATTTCATTTAATGGTGTAGCGATGGTGCTAAAGTCTCTAACAAATCTTCGATAGAAACTAGCAAGACCATGAAAACTTCTTACTTGTGCAATAAATAAGGATATCATCAAAGTAGACAACAACAAATTTTCCTATGAAATCACGCAAAACATGGTTCATTAATCTCATGAAAGTACTTGGTGCATTAGTTAGGCCAAATGGCATTACCAACCACTCATATAAACCATATTTTGTTTTGAAAGCAGTTTTCCATTCGTCTCCTTCTTTGATCCTTATTTGATGATAACCACTTTTCAAATCAATTTTAGAAAACAAAACAGCACCATACAATTCATCAAGCATATCATCTAACCTAGGAATAGGGTAGCGATACTTCACCGTAATTTTATTGATGGCATGGAAATCTGTGCACATTCTCCATGTTCCATCCTTCTTTGGAACCATGATCACCGGAACAGCGCAAGGACTCATGCTTTCTCGAACCTTGCCTTTAGTCATTAACTCCTCCACTTGTCTTTGGATTTCTTTTGTTTCCTCTGGATTAGCTCTATAAGCTGGTCGGTTTGGAAGCGTTGCTCCCAGAGTGAAATCAATTTGATGTTCAATGCCTCTTAATGGTGGTAAACCATGTGGTTCTTCCTCCGGAAAGATATCACCATATTCCTGCAAAAGAGTTACAAAAGAACTAGGCAAAGAAGATGTTAGGTCGTTAGTGCTCAAGAAGGATTCCTTAAGTACCATCACCAATACATTCTTTTTTTCAAATACAGCTCTCTTTAATTCACTCCCACTTGCAAAGAAATTCACTCTTTTTGTGTCCTCACTTCCATATAATTTATTTTCTCCCACGCAAACACTCAAATCATCCCTCTTATTTTTCTCTCCACTCTTTTTTTTCCTCACATTTTGTTGCTCATTTTTATCTTTTTTTCCCTCAACCTCACGCACTCTCCTTGCTTGAGACATCCTGATTTGATCATCAAGAACTTGTTGTGGAGTTAAAGGTACAAGCATGATGGTCTTATTTTGATGCTTCAAGGTGAACCGTTTAAGATACCCATCATACATCACTCGCCTATCAAATTGCCATGGTCTTCCCAAAAGAATATGACTTGCATGCATAGGAACCACATCACATAAAACTTTATCATTGTATTTCCCAATAGAAAAAGACACCAAAACTTGTTTTGTCACTCGAATTTCTCCACATTCATTAAGCCATTGAAGCTTATATGGATTAGGATGTTTCGAGGTAACTAAACCAAGTTTCGCCACCATTTCCGTACTAGCAACATTAGCACAACTACCACCATCAATAATTAACATGCATACCTTTTCTCGAACCAAACACCTTGTTTGGAAGATGTTTTCCCTTTATTGTTCCGCTTCATCCATCTTTGCTTGCATGTTTAAAGCTCTTCTCACCACCAAAAGTTCTCCCAAAAATTCACTTGAATCAACGGGGAAAGTCTCAACTTTCTCTTCACTGTCTTCGTCACTCTCACCTTTAGACTCAATCTCCCCATTATCTCTTAGGATCATCACTTTCTTGTTTGGACATTCAGATGCAATATGTCCATGTCCATGACAACGATAACATTTGATATCACGACTTCGAGAAGGTGTGGAAATAATACATTTTCCCTTGCCAACCTCACTAGTCTTGACCTTTGACACCTCACCTTGTGACTTTGAAGAACTTCCAAAAGTTGCCTTGGATGTCCCATCTTTCACCTTGTTTGAAGATTGATAGTTACGAGGGTAACTCCTTTGAAACGAACCCTTCCTTTTTAGTTGTCTCTCCACTTTGATAGTTGTATGTACCATGTCTTCAAGCTCCACATAATGTTGAAGCTCCACAATGTTAGCAATCTCTCTATTTAGCCCATTTAAGAAACAAGCCATGGTTGCCTCCCGATCTTCCTCAACATTTGCCCTAATCATGGCAATCTCCATCTCCTTATAGTTTTTTTTTATCGGTAAATGTTAGTTGTTAGTAGTTAGATTAGTTCACCAAGTCTCCATACACTCCCAGAAATCTCCAAGCCTACCTTATAACTCCCTCCCAATTCATTCCCAAAGGGAATCGAACCCAGGTCACTCACTAGAGTGAGGAACCCGGTGGCCAGGTGGGCTAAGCCACCTGGTTTCTCCATCTCCTTATAGTACTCATCCACGGATTTAGTACCTTGACTCGACTCATAGATTGGAGTTTTTGATATAATTCACAAAAATAATGAGAGGGTACAAATCTCTTACGCATGATTGCTTTCATTTCAACCCATGTAGCAATCGGTCTTTCTCCGTTACGCCTCTGATTTGTAATGAGTTGATCCCACCAAACTATAGCATAGTTGGTGAACTCAATAGCCGCAAGCTTAACTTTCTTTTCCTCCGAGTAGTTATGACAATCAAAGATACGATCTACCTTCTTTTCCCACTCCAAATAAGCCTCTGGATCACTCCTTCCTTGGAACGAAGGGATGTGCATTTTGATGCTCCCCAAATTTCGATCCACTTCATCAATTTACCTCCTACCTCTCCTTCGATCAACTTGGTGAAGAGCCACCAAATCATCATATCCCTCTTCCGATTCCACCTCCACATTGCATCGTTTGGCAACAGGGTTTCTTCCTTCAGTTGGAGTAGGTTGTTCCAATACTTCCAACCGATCTGTGATGGCCTGAAGAATTGATCCAAACCTTGCAAATTGTTATTGCATGGCTTGTAAAGTGAAAGCTTCTTGTTGGTTTTCTTCCATGTTCCTCACGATCACTCGTGTATCACTCAAAAAATAAAAATTCCTCACAATTCTCTCGTGTATAACTCGTTTGGCTTTTACCTCCCCTCTAATGAACTCACCACTCTAGCCTTTTACCACTCAAATTCAAGTACTAACCAAGCCGAACAATTTCAAGTAGCGTTCAACTATCCCTTAGTCCTTTTAAAAGGAAAAAGAGACGAGGAATTTTAATGACTTTTAAAACAAAACAAAAGAATTATTTCCTCTTTTTTTTAATATATTTTTTTTGTACCTTTGGTATATATATATTTTTTTGGTACGACTTTTTTTTTGTACCTTTGATTTTTTTTCTTGGTACAACTTTCTTTTTTTGACACTTTTTCCGAACGAAGAAGAAAAAAAAATAATGAATAAGATAATCAGATTAATACCAGATTGCTCTGATACCAAACTGATGTGGATAGAGACGAGAGACCCGTTAGATATATTAATCTAAGAACCCAACGTATAAATAAGCAGCAGATCTATCCAAATCGTATATCTGGTTTGATCTTACTTAGAGCTAGAAAACCTCGACCCGTTGGCTATAGAATGAGCCAAGAACCTCGGTTCAATTGAACGCCACAAGATCGTGCTCAAAATCTTGATAAGTTCTTGAATATTTGATACACTCACACAAAGAGTATCTCACAAACACAATAATATGTTTAATTTTCGTATGGAATCCAAGGTCCCCTTACAAAGTGATGAAAATTACCTATTTATAGCCTACAAAAGACTCTTGAGGTGGCTGCCACCTTGATGACACTTAATTAGCCTTTTGAATACAAATAAAGGCAATAAAACTAGTAACCTATATGTAACAACTAGTAACTTAAAACATGTGAGAAAAATACATTTAACATAAGAATATAACCCCGATAGGTAGGTAATGACTCTTGGACTCTTTTAACACCTAAATAACTTATATTGACCAAAATAAAAGGTCATTATTTTAGGCCTTGAGCATAGTGACAAAAAATTACTTATTATCCTCCTTGTTGGACCTTCAATTTTGATATGATGTAAGCCCAACTCTTCATGGTATGACCAGCCCATCAACTTGAATAATATTCACCATTTGGTCCAATGAAGGATCAACTTGAGCTTTATCTTTGATATTAGCAACAAGAATCATCATAGCTTCTTTTATCTTCTTAGCTCTTGCCCTTGTAATTGGTCCATCTTGAACTACTAAAGGATCTACTTTTCTTGCATGGTTTTGCATGGACGCATTTACATCACAGTAGGTGATGGAGACGAGACCGTTATCACGATCTGAGATTATTTTACGAAGATTTGAAGTATAAAGTTATTAGGAAAATAAGTTTTAGAATCTTTTTAATTTATTATTCATATTTAAGTTATTTCAATTTCTATTTAATTACTAGTTTTGTAAACATTTTAGGGGAGTTGATTACGAATTAAATTTTTTATTGGGAGTGTCTCTCGTATTTTCTCATTGTCAGTATTCTTTCAAGAATAACGACATTTGAGAAGGTTTCTTGATGTGTTCACGTCTTCCCTGCGTTAGTTGGTATCATAGCTATGTGTAGGGTCACTCGTTGTGAGGGAGGAAGAAAGATACTAAAGATAATGGGTCTTAGGGTGTTTAAATTCTCGTGGGAGTTACATAGAGACACATTTCATAAGAGAATAAGATATTTTAACACAAAAATAACCCCAACATCTATTGCACCACAATTTGGCCTTTTAATTGACTGAAATGCCTCTTTTAACAATTGCATGGGTCCTTACACAGATTTGACATTTCCTCTGACATTCTTTCACCTTTACATCTTCCATTTACCAAAGAAATATATATCCCAAAGCTACTCCACCTTCCAAAGCCATTTTACTTACATTCAGCCACAAATTGGGTGTCAAAAGGACTGAGATGCCCAAATTTGGCAGTGATAAGATACTGATTTGACAGCTTCTGCACATTTGGCGGCTTATTTGCACTGCGCTATAAATGGTTGCACTATGCTGTAATTGGTTGCAGTGTACTATAACTGTTTGCACTATAACGTAAATAATTGCACTATAATGATATTTCTTGCCTTAAAACTGTACATAAACAAATTTTACATAAACACGTTGCACTTTACATAAACTCATTGCACTTTAAGTAAAAATGTTGCACTTTTCATAAACTCATTGAACATTACATAAACGCGTTGCACTTTATATAAATATCTTGCACTTTACATACACACACTCACTTTACACACACATTTTGAGTAATTGGACATTTGAACTAGTGATGATCATAATTCAAGGAATAACTAAATGAGAGTTCTAATTCTTTAGTTCCAAACATCATTCTCTATTATAAAATGATATTTGCAACATTACAGAGAGTATCGATTAATATATCCAATTGTACAATTTGAAGAATGATCATGTCCAACAACAATATTCGATGGGAGATCCATCAGTTTAGCATGTTCCGCATCAATAAAAATATGAGAACTAAGAGTCAAAAAATGATTTATGTACATAAACAACTTATTTAGAAGTACCCATAAACAAAGCATATTCGAGCCAGATTGTTTGACTACCAGATTTGCCCATAAAAATGGTAAATAATGCACACAAAAATGACAAGTCTATTAACTATCACATTTTGAAATAAGATACAAAATCAAATGTGTGGTTTAATTTGAAAACCTTCTGTTGGTACTATTAACTATCACTTTAAAATTAAGAATGTCAAAGAAACATGACAAGTTTCGTAGTAGTTTATAATGCATGGTTTATAATGTGTGGTCTATAAAGAAACATGACAGATTATAATTAGCTTCCTAAATAAATTATTATATTAGGCGAAAGAAGAATAAAAAGGTTTACGGGAATTTAATTTTTTAGATGAAAATTAATAAGGGTAACATTGAAATATTTGAGTAAAAATAATCAAAATGACATGTATTAAAAATATTTGGGGTGAGAAAGATTTGAATAATTATGTGTTGGTTCTAACGAGTTTTGAATTAAAATTTAACTTACTTTAAGTTGCTTGAATCCCAAGCTCCACAAGAAATGTAAATATTGGAAGAGGATATTAACGGATAGATAGATTAGATATTTTAAGATCACATTCCTAATTAATTGGTCTTCATAAACATAATTAAATTAGGGATTCCATCCCATCAACACACTTTATATAACATGTCTCATACATGATAAAAAAATCAAGAACCCTGTGTTCCAAGATTTCTTCTTCGTTCGGAGAAAAACACTACAACAATGGAGACTTTGTGTCTCCATCCTCGCCATGGTTTTCCTAACCCTCAAACACGCCCTAAACCGAGTATATTTTAATGGTACCAGCCCCTAAACGCGATCAGTTGCGGCTCATACAGCGTCATCTAGAGAGAAAAGGACAAGAAAATCAGTGAAATCGAAGCGGCGAAGCATGAATTGAAGGGTTGTCTCAATCGACAATTAGAGAGATGAGAATTCTGGCGTCCCTCCCTCCCCACCCCTACATCGTTGGATTCCTTAAAGTAATCCAGGACGATGACGAATATGTTTTCGTCGTGATGGAGCACCTTTTGTTGGTACTATTAACTATCACTTCAAAATTAAGAATGTCAAAGAAACATGACAAGTTTCGTAGTAGTTTATAATGAATATGATTTATAATGTGTGGTTTATAAAGAAACATGACATATTATAATTAGCTTTCTACTTCAACCCCAAACCTTTCGTTCTAATGTGAAACATCTTACTCACAAATTGGAATTTTTTTTATCATTGTATCTTTAATGTTATTTGAATTCCCACTCATCTCCAATTATATATTGTGTTTTATCAAATTCTATTAAACCAAGCAATAAACTACAACCAATAATATGTCTCATGATTATCCGACCAATTAAAGAAGATGAAGAATTTCAAATTAACTTCTCTTCTTCAAATATATTGAGGTAGAATTAAAAGCAGAAGATAATTATAAGAAAGAAACCCCATAATAAACGTATTAACTATTACATGTCGAAACAAGGTTCAAAATCAAAGGAGAAAAAAAAAGGAAAATCACATTTCGTATCAGACATGATGAAGATTAAATCAAATAGCAAAATAAAATTACTTGATTAGAATCACCTTGAAACCTCACAGCAGCAGAGTAGTAATCCTACATCTCGACCCTCGTCCTCCTCTCACAACGCATTGAATACCCATCTCTCTCCACCACATCCTCAGTCGCGACACTCTTCGTCGTTGGAATATTCACTCGTCCCGAGGGTTTTCGCCTTAGAGGAATGATGTCGCCCTCAATCCCTTTAATATTAACGAGAGCGCAGATTTATTGGTGGTGTTGGTGGAGGTGTCGATCTACAACCATGAGCGGTACTGACGTGTAGATCGACACACCACATCCTCAGTCGGGACACCGGAATATCCACTAGCTCTGAGGGTTTTCGCCTTAGAGGATCATCGTTTGCACTCAACATCTTTCATATTTGCTCGGATTCGCTGAAATTTGATGGTGGTGTTGGTGGCGGCGTTGATCTACAACCACGGGCAGCGCTGGTGTGGATCTACAACTGCAAGCAGTGTTGGCTTCGATCTAGATGGAGCCTCATTGATTTGGGTGCCGAATCTAATTCCCATGAGTTTGGTGGCTTTAGGTGTCGATTTGGATTTTTTCCGGCTCTTCCTGGCTTTGGCGGTGGTGGTTTTTTCGGATCGATAGATGAGACAGTTGTCAATTTGAGGTGGCGGTCGTCGATTTGAGGCGGTTCGGCCATCGATCTGTGGTGGGTTTTTTTTTTTAAAGAAAGGGGTTGGAGAGAGGGCAGCGTAAGTTTGAGAGAGAGAGAGAGAGAGAGAGAGAGAGAGAGAGAGAGAGAGAGAGAGAGAGAGAGAGAGAGAGAGAGTATTTTTTAAATGAGGGGAAATATATTTTATTTTGATCTATACGTACACAGATTAGAGTAGGAGTGAAGTGTGTTGGGGAAATACATGAGTTATACGAAGTAAAATTATACTTTCACGTATAACTTCAACAAAGTGAGGTGTGGATGTTGGAGGTTTTTTTAGTTTTATATATAGTGTTTTTTTCTCTTAAAAAAATAGTTGAATGTAATAATTTCAAAAATTTTGGGCCAAATACCGGTATCCCTCATTTGTCTAATAGATTATCACACAATCAATGTACAATTTGATGTGAGACGACATATCAAAATTGGTCGCGTATATTTGAACCCAAATTTTTAATTAAGACAAAGTATAAAGTGGAAATGGTTCATGCAATATTCATTGAAGGGTATTAGTTATTTTTACTAAAAAATATTAATTGATTTCATCGTAGGGTATTAGTTGCTTTCATTGAAGAATATTAGTTATTTAATGAAAACAAATTAAGACTCTTGAAGACAACTAATACTCTTCAGTGCAATCAATTAATACTCTTTAGTAAAAATAACTATTCAATGATTCATGTATATATGAACTAATGTCTCTCTATGCATACTCTTTAATTAAATGTCCTCACCGTTAATCACCCTTTTATTTAAAAATATGAACTCGCTCTAGAATACCTAATTTTGAAGAATACAAAACACCAAAACTAATTAATACACCACACATACAAAAATGTGTACAATTAACAAAAAGATAGATGCATAAATCTGTGACCTCGATTAGCTGTCAATTAAAATAAATTTAATTTGATTAATTTATAGTTATATGTGACACAAAATTTGCTTTTATATAATGTGTATATATAGGATGAAATTAGTTCATATATAAATTAATTAATATCTTTTTATATAATCAACTAATATTATTTAGTTAAATACTTTTTTATCCTTTTACTAATACCTTTAGTAAAAACAATTAATATCCTTCAATTTTTTAATAAAAACAAGTAGAACCATTTCACTCTATACTTTGTAATTAATTAATTAAGTACAAAAAGTATGGTACACTGCAACTCTGTCGTAATCAAAGAGCTAATATATATACATTAATTAATTCCATAAATCCGGAGTCACGGGTTTAATAGTTCTCATGACCCATGAATATGATATGGCAGCTAATTAATGAATACTCAAGGATCAAATGATGAATTAATACTAAATTACCCAGATTTATGTCTGCTAGTTTATTTTTTATCATTTTTTTGTTTGTTTGACGGTTTGATAATCATGTTCAGCAACAAACGAAATGATTGCATTATTTAACATTTTACACCGACGTGGAATTTGTTAATAATATGAAATTAATATCATCACATGCATTTATGGTTACTATCACACTTATAAACTAACATTATATTAATTATAAAATATTATAATATCAATAAATATATATAGTAATATCTATGAATGTATGTAATTTGAACAAGTTTCACGGAAGAGGAGAGTGACTTAACATTTTATTTATTAATTTGTTCAATTTATGAACCCAAATTAATGATACTTCTAGTGAAATTATTGATACTACTAATCAAATATTTGAAACTTTAAAACAGTTTTACGATAAACTTATTATGAACAATTTTCATATAAAATTTACATAATTGATTGTTAATAGAAAAGAGAATATTTTTTCCGAGACCATAACCATAGGCTAAGCTTGTATCCCTGTTTTCTCCAATCAATCAATACATTAATTATTAAAGTATGAAAAATCAGGAAGAATCATCGATGCACATGATCATTCTTTGAAATTATCAGTTTTTTTAAATATTAATTTAATTGTTCCCTAAAATTCAAGGACCAAACACACATGCACACACGTAAAGAAATAATCATCCGGTCCAATTTTGGTTACTCAAAAGCCTAAAAAATGAAGATCTTTTTAATTTACCCATTTTCTTAAATAGCAAAAAGTAATACTACTTTTTCAAACTCAACCCTTAAAAAATTATTTTATACTAAAAAATATTAATAAACAATTTTTTAAAAGCTACTTTATACTCAAAAGTATATATTAATAAACAATCATTTTCTTAAAACTTGTGTCATTTTAAAATTGGTAATCAAAACTGGGATGGAGGGAGTAGGTTTTATTAGAAGAGCATCTCTTGTAAATCAAGTTTATGTATTTCACTTTTTCAAATATCATTATTATATATACATATTTTATTATTGTACATAACAGTTGTATTATTATTTTTAAAAATATTTATCTTTTCAAACAGTGATAATATATATGCATAGCAACGACAACAAATATACCTAACAATAATATTGAAAAGAAACCCGCACAATCTTTTGTCCAAGTAAAGGAGCATAAGGCACTAGTGAAGCCTCGGGTTTTCTTCCAGATTAATTTTTAATTGATTTAATTAAAGAATTAAGAATTCAATCGCTCCTGCTGGCTACTTGCTTTAATCATATTTACAATTAAAAATAAACTAACTGCATGCAAACAAATTTCACCACCTTAATTTCTAATTAAGTTTTGAAATTGAATTCACCAATTCATTTTTCAAACTAAATGTTATGTGGTCATAGATCCACCATTACTGTTAATGTGGGACGTTAGATAAACAGAAATGTTGTTTTAGTTAATTATAACATTGTATGATTTATTTATTTTTTATTAAACCTATCGCAGCCCCAATTTGAGATTTAATTAGAGGGTAATTAAAGGGAAATAATCAAATCAATTAATTTCACATCTCTCTATACAAGTTCAGTTTTTTAGATGAGATGAGATTCTTTCATGGTATCAAAGCCAATAGACTCACGCCCGCACAAAGATTCTGTGTTCGATTCCAGTTGAAAGCAACCTCACCCATATTAAATTGTCAAATGTATTATTTTTGGAACTCTTTCAATTCGGACTTCCCATATTAAATTGTCAAATGAATTAATTTCACACTTCTCTATAAATTCGGACTTTAGACGAGACGGAAATCTTTCATAGAGTTAAGGCGATGAAATTTTTAATAGGATTGACATCAAGTTAGACAACATAAATAGTGAGGACAGTGGCTTCATTGAACCAAGGAGACGGCACGACGGGCTTCGGCCGTGTTGGAGCAGAATTGGGCGACAAGATTTTTGAAAAAGAATTAATTTAAAAAACATTTAAAAAAAAAATTATTTTCATACACTTATAAAATACATTTTTGTATACCTAACTTTATGACAGAACTCTCAAGTGATAGAGACGACGGCCACGTAGGATTAATTTAGGCCAAAAAAACAAAAAAAAAAATCAACGAACCAAATTGCAAAAATTAAGAGGGTAATGTTTCAAGTTGAAAGGAAAAAAAATATGTTGAACACGCTCATAATGCAATAATATTTTTTACAATTAACCCTTTAAAAGTAAATTTTGTTTCACCGTCCGAGCATAGCACACTTCGTTATAACATCGATCATTTCGTAAACAAGGCTAATTATAAAATGAATTATGAGATTAAAATAAAATTACTAATTGATAATGATATCACTAACATTTGACTTATAAGAGAAATGATCACGAGTAAAAAATTACACTGGTCTGCAAAATCAAAACATCTCTCAACACACAAAGACGTAGCATGCATTGTGCCACATACTTTATTTGGAAATACATCTGAAAATTAAAATTAACATGCACAAAAAGTGCATGAATTAATAATTCAGGAAATCACGAGTTCAAAGAAAAAATAACAAACTTAATTAAAACACTAAATTGATTTGAAAATTAAGCGCAAATGAAGCCTTTGGGAACTTTCTTGGAGCAAACATTGAGAAGCAAGCTTAGCGAAATAGGCACATTAAGGTTGATTCCGAGAACATTTGCTTTAATGGCCGTGCAAAGGCAAACGGCGGCCTCTAGGTCGGCCAGGCCTTGAATGAGGGAGCAACATGGCGTTTTCGGAGGAGTTCCGATTGTGAGGCCGAGCAATCCGCCGAGCAAGTTAGCACATACGCCTAGTTTTAGGGTATCCTTTGGACATTTACCCTTACTAGGGTTAGGGTTAGGGTTCGGCTTTGGGTTTGGGTTTGGGTTCGGCTTTGGGTTTGGCTTTGGCTTTGGGTTTGGACCGGGGCAACTTCCACATGCACTAGTAAGAGTGAAAAATAGAAGGTTTAGCACTAGAAATAGGACGATAGATGTGTTTTTCTTAGAAGCCATTTCTCAAATAAAAGTTGAGTTGTGAAGGAGATTAAAATGGCTTTTGAGATGAAGAATTTTGTAATAGGGTTTGGGGTATTTATAGGTGAAAATTGAGGTGATATTTAAAAATAATATTAACAAGTGGAATAAATAAATGCTTTGTAGTTATGGGTTCACTAGGGATTTGAGCTGGCAGCAATTGTTAATTTGGGCGGTTTAAAGCAATCTACCGATTCCCATGTGAACTAGAAAATTACAAGTTGCTATCTTCAATTTTCAAGACTAAATACTTGTTTTATCTAACATATCTCTTATACCAAGAATTATTTAAATACTCCCTCCATTTCAAAATAAATGTCTTTTTAGATTTCTTCACACATATTAAGACACCTAATATTTATCATAATTACTCATATGCAAATATTACTTTTTAAAAAAAGAATTGATTTCATTGGTTCAAAACAACCTATAGACTACTTTATATGCATTGGAAAGTGTTGCAAAGGCTAAAAAGACATTTATTTTGCAAAAGATGAAAAATGTTAAAAAGACATTTATTTTGAAATGGATGGAGTATTAGAAATCCATGAGTTGGCCAATACATGATTATTTAGACTCGTTCAATTATTTATAGAAATAAGTGCACCCTACTACAATTCATGGACCTTAAATACACTATAAAACATCAAAAATCCCAAAACCCAAATCAATACAATTGATACTGATTTGTATTTAAAAAATGTAGACCCACCCAATCCTCTCTCCTCTCTCCCCTAATTAAATATCAACTCCTCGGCTGCTCACTCTTCTCTCTCTCTCATCTGTAACACACACACACACTCTCTTTCTCTCTCTCAATTCAAAAATACACCATAGCCACCACATAATTTCCGGCGATCTACCACCGCCACCCATGAGTGAGCGGATTCAGAAGAAGCGGCGGTGGCGCTGTTACGGTGGGGGTAGAATCCGATGAAATATTTTCCGATCTGTGCACCAACGCCTCAGTTCGGAAGAAACAAAAAGGAGGTCGGAGAAAGCTTTATGGCCTCAGATCGGCGCACGTCCGGCCTCAGAGATGCACCGCCACTGTTCCGACGATAGTGGGCCGGAATGAAGTGCATTTGTCCTCTCCAAATGCTATCACGGCGGTTGCGGCGCTATCACCTTCCGACGATGCGGTTTTGGTGCACGGAAGCTCCGATGCCATGGTTGACGAAAGCCCCAAAAATTTCAGACGAAATCCTTTCCGATTTGTGTACCAACGCCTCCGATCTGTTCACCAGGGTGTTGGAGCCCCAGGACCGAGTCGATCTTTCACTGCTGGAAGCTTTATGGCCTCAGATCGGAGAAAACAGAAAGATGATCGGAGGAAAGAATGTATTATTTATCATTTATTAATTACTGTAATTTTTTTTTATAAGTGATTGTGGTGGTTTTGTTGGTACGTGTAAGTGTGAGGGAGAGGGGGAGCGTGCGGGAGGAAGGGGTGGGGGGTTGGGATTATGCTTGGTTGTATGTGCAGGAGGGGAGGGGAGGGGGTGGGTGGAGTTGTACTTGTGTGCGTAAGTGCGTGTGTGTGCAGGAGTGGGGAGGGGGAGGGGGAGGGGTGGGGGGCTGTGCGGGTAGGTAGATGGAAATTTTGATTGCTGAATTACAAATTTTGATATGTAGTCTGTGTGGGTTGGGTCTATTTTTATTTTTGGAATTTTGATTGCAAAATTAATTTTTTCTCATTTGTTCAAGATTTATTTTGTGATTTATAAATGTGGTAACATTTGTTTTGGAATTTTTTGATGGACTTTGTAATTTATAAATGTGGCTCTAAGTTTTTGTTTGTGAAGTTTTGTTGATGATTTTTTCTCTTAAACTGATTCAATTGCTCTATTTTTTATTTTTTATTGATTTCAGGTATAACATATGAAAGGAATTGAAAGTTTCTGGAGAAAAACATGACAATGTCTTCTGTTCACAAATTTAGCGGCATTTGTTCATAATTTTAGAGTGTTTGTTCATTAATTTTTGTGCGTTTGTGCACATTTTTTTAGCAATCTGTTCATAATTTTTTTGGTTGTACATGCTTAATTTTGCATATGTAATACTTTTGGAATTTTTATATGTAATTCTCCAATTAATAATGAAACAAATAATTTTGAATTTGAATTTGCTTGATTCTCAAATAGCTTTGCTGTAAAACTTGGAAAATAGCTTTTTTTTTTCACACTGTAAATATTTATTTAAATTTGTTTTAGATGTGAATGAGTATTGTACATATTGTGAGATCATAATTTTTGTTATGTTGATTTGCAGGCATCCAAATTCAAGTAGAATTGAAGATTTTTGGAGTCTCAAACACAAAAAAGACTCTCTGTTCATAATATTTAGTGATTGTTCAATCTTTTTTAGCGATTGTTCAAAAAAAAAAAGTAGCGATTGTTCATAATTTTTGTGCGTCTGTGCACATTTTTTTTTTATGGTATGTTCATAAAATTTTGGGCATTATGTGCCCAATTTTGGATATGTAATACTTTGAATTTTTTTAGGTGTAATTCTCAAATTAATAATAAAGGAGATGTTTTTGAATTTGAATATGCTTGAATTCTCGAATATTTAAATTTTATACGTGTGTTCATAAAATTTATAGTCATGTTCAAAAGTACAAAAATCTGGAAATAATAAATATTTTTGGTCAAAAAATTGCCTCGGGAAGTGCAAAAAAGTAGCAATCAGTGTCAGTTTTATTACTGAACACGGCCCCCACCAGAATTGTATCAATTTGAGGTTTTTTTTTATCAAAGATGGGGACCACAAATTGTAGCAAAATGGGTTATGGGATATCTACCAACCCATTTTGCATTTAAGCCTTTGAGATTGTACCAATTATTAACTACCCCTTATTTATATTATTAGTACTGTGAAACTTAATTTGAGAGTGTTAATTGTTACTAAAGGATATTAATTGTTTTACTATAAGATGTTAATTTTGAATGATATTTGTTGTTTCATTAAAATGTACAAATTGAAGGGTATTATTATATTTAAATTGTTTTTACTAAAATGTATTAATTATTTCTACTAAATTAGTTGTGATACTGAAAGATATTAGTTGCAAACCAGTTTTACAATATACCTACTCTGGTTTACTAACTCAATTTCTTTTCCTTTTGATTAATTGATTATATTTTATTGTTCTTGTGAAACGTTCTCGTTCTCTTAATTTATGTATATATATGTGAATTAATCTAATGACATGTTGGATTAATCAAATGATGCTAAAACAAATTACAGAAATAGAGGAAATTAAAATGAGGTCCTAAAAGTCGTAGTAAATTCTCTATTTATCTTGTTGAAAATGGAATTGTTTGGTTGTGACATTTGAGTATTAACAATGTATTATATTAGAGTAGGTCTAGTATGAGATCGTCTCATGTCATGGGACAAAAGAATTGGGTATAACTAGGGCATTGACGCATTAACACTTTGGTAGGGGTGGGTGCTATTTTGTGTTGTCTCATGCCATGAGATGGTCTCATACACGTTTTTGTCATTATATTATATGAACATGATTCATGATAATGCTTAGTATGAAAATGTCACTACAAAAAACACTGCGTTTAATGACGGAAAATTAGCGACGGACAAGAAGTCCGTCGCTAATATACAAATTAGCGACGGCCTTGTGACGGAAAACAACCAAAACTTGTCTGGTTTTAATATTAACGACGGAATTTTAAAATCCGTCGTTAATTAATGATATTAACGACGGACATGGCAGTCATAGATATTAAAACGGAGTTAACTACGGACTATCCATCGTTAATTCCCACCCGTTTGACCGCGCCCTTTCGGATTCGGTGCAAAGCGGTGGTGGCCGACAAATTTACGACGGACAGTCCGTCGTTAATTCCCGCCCGTTGAGTCGCGACTCTTCGAGAACCGGCGCGTATTTATTGCCGGAGACTAATTAACGACGGCATAGTCTGTCGTTAATTTTAATTTTAACATTTGCGACGGAAAGTCCGTCGTTAATTTAAAAAAACAACGTCGTTTTGCGCCTAAAGGCGGCAATATTAGCGACGGATTGATGTCCGTTAATTTGTTTTTGCCTATATATAGGCACCTCCGGCGAGCTCATTTCTCACCCGAGCAAACTCTAAGAAGAAATGGGCGATTTCCGGTGAGCACTCATTCATCCCGATTCTAGTTCGTTCTTCGTCAATCCCTACTATTTAATCGTAAGTTTTTCAAATTTTTACCGTTTAAATTTCATTTTATTAGTGTTTTTTTTTTACAATTTTTTTAGAAATCATATACGTTAATTGTATGTTAATATATGTTTTAGTTGTAGAAATTGATTATATATGTTAATTTTGTTAATATATATTTTAGTTGTATATGTTTTAGTTGTAGAAATTGATTATACATGTTCATTTTGTTAATATATGTTTTAGTTGTAGAAATTGATTATATATGTTAAGTTTGTTAATATATGTTAATTTTGTTAATATGTTTTAGTTGTAGAAATTGATTATACATGTTCATTTTGTTAATATATATTTTAGTTGTAGAAATTGATTATATATGTTAGTTTTGTTAATATATGTTAGTTTTGTTAATATGTTTTAGTTGTAGAAATTGACTATACATGTTCATTTTGTTAATATATGTTTTAGTTGTTGAAATTGATTATATATGTTAATTTTGTTAATATATATTTTAGTTGTATATGTTTTAGTTGTAGAAGTTGATTATATATGTTAATAGAATATGTTAATTTTGTTAATTGATTATATATGTTAATTTTGTTAATATGTTTTAGTTGTAGAAATTGATTTTATATGTTAATTTTGTTAATATATATTGAATGTTATTATATATTGATTATTTTAGATGAGTGGAGAAGAAAGTCAGGAGAGGGGTCGTGGTAGAGGGAGAGGGAGACGAGCGGGGTCTCTTAGACCCGTTGTACCTCCGATTGTCGCCCCTGAGGGGTCCTCGTCCACACCCAGACGGGCGAGGGATCATCTTCTTCCTCCCGCCAGCATCCCACTGGGGTGGCGCGGATTCCAGTTGAGCCTCGTGGGAATTTGTAAGTTTTAATCTTTTCAGCTTTCAACATTTATTAATTAAACCCTAATTATATTATTAACTTTGTAACTTTAATGTTGCAGTTGAATCCCGGAACATGAGGCGACTACTCACTTAACCGACTCCTTCATGGCCGTTGGATTCGAGCCCACTGCTTACAGTTGGGGTTTGGTGTCTGAAGCGAGGAGACGACAATATTTTGAGGAGTTTAAGGCATAATTTATGTAATTTATTTAATTTATTCATTATTTATTAGTATAAATTATGTAAATAATATATTTTATTTTAATATAATTGCAGAAATTCATCGTGTGGAGACCGGAGCACGAGGCCCTGATGTGGAGGAACTTTTGCTTGAAATGTGCCGAACGATACAGGGACCTGATGTTTAACATTCGGAAGGCCTGGTTTCAGGAAGGAAAGGCGACGAACATGGGGACTGACAACAGGGGCCGGGATGTGTGGCCCCAATTTCTCTCATACTGGAACAGCGACGAGTTCAAGGAGAAGTAGCAGAAGAACAAGGTGAATCGTAACAGCGAGCCTGATGGAGAATGGGTCACTCGACATTGGGCCGGTTCTCGATCCATTTATGAGCACGGGTTGCATTTTGTAAGTGGCCAGTTAGTATATATATATATTTTTTTTTTATGAAGTTGTGAAAAATTTCAATTACTAAATATTTAATTGTAGGAGCGGGAGCATGGACGTGGGCCCTCTCATTTTGAGAGACTACAGCTTGCCCACCCGCTGGATTAGGAGACCGGAAGGTCCACCTACGGCCGCACCACAGAGATCCACGTACGTATTATTTTTAATATTAATTTTAGTATTATTTTCTAAAATTTCATTTATTAATTTAATTACGCGTTATTAATTTGCAGAGGAGGATGCATGAGGACCTTGCCTCCCAGCTTCAGGAAGAAGGGTTGGACTCTATGCCCCCACCCTCTGTAGACATTGAAAATGGGCTATATTTTAAGCACGTCAAGCCTAAGAAGGGGTGATTAACTGGATTGGGTAATTTTGGAAAGAGCATACTCCGATCTCGTGGACCCGGCTCATCCTCCTCTCAGTCCTCCATCGACTCTCATCCCAGCGACATCGAGAGACAACTCTTGACTGTCGTCAGGCAGATGGAGCTCCTCCAGCAGCGAGAGGCGCATATGGAGGCGCAGCTGGAGTACGATAGGAGGCTACGAGCAGCGGAGGAGGAGGCGCAGCGGATGAATGTGGAGGAGATGAACAACTGGTGGAGGACAATTTACTCCACATTAGGTGGACATATACCACCACCGCCGGTCCCGGTGCAGCCCGTCATCCCGTCGCCCCCGCCGGAGCTCCAAAGGCAAAATCCGTTGGATGAAGAGAGGGAGGATCGCGGTTTCGATTCCGATGATGCAGGGTGTTGATTTTTATTATCTTTAATATCTTTTTTTTTGTTGAACAACTTTAATTGTTTTTTTTTTCATTTAACAACTTTAATTGCTTTTTTTTTTGTTGAACAACTTTATTATAAGTTTTATTATCTTGTTATTTTTACAAAACAAAACGATCCATATAATTGGTAACAAAATTCGAATTAAAACAAGTTAGAAACGAAAAGGAATTAATTTGATGAATAATAAAAAAAGAATGACTCAATTTGGATATGTGTACAATTAATTTCGTACAAGTGAACGGATTATAATATTAATTATGTGTCTTTCGAATTAAATAAATTTACAAAACAAAAAAAATACAATTGGTAACAAAATTCGAATTAAAACAAGTTAGAAATGAAAAGGTAATTTGATGAATAATAAAAAAAAGAATGACTCAATTTGGATACTTATACAATTAATTACGTACAGGTGAACGAATTATAATATTAATTACGCATTTTTTTTAATTAAATAAATTTACAAAACAAAAAAAATACAATTGGTAACAACATTTATTAAAACAAGTTAGAAACGAAAAGGAATTAATTTGATGAATAATAAAAAAAGAATGACTCAATTTGGATACATATACAATTAATTACGTACAAAATAACGGATTATAATATTAATTACGCGTTTTTTCGAATTATATAAATTTACAAAATAAAAAAAATACAATTGGTAACAACATTTATTAAAACAAGTTAGAAACGAAAATGAATTAATTTGATGAATAATATAAAAAAAATGACTCAATTTGGATACATATACAATTAGTTGCAAGAAATCGAACAAAAGAAGCAAGTGTCCTAATGGTTCATGCCATCTCTATATGCAAGAGAGGTCATGGGTTCGATTCTCCTTGGATGCGAAATTTGTATTAATTGTTATTGTTATTGTTATAGGCCCAATAGGGCTAATATGGATGTTGGGCCGGAGTCTATACCTTGGGGGCCAATGACCCAGTGGTTCGCACCCGCCCCGGGTGCCCGGGGGTCTGGGTTCGAACCACACAAGCCACTTTTTTTTTGTTCCAGGTTCGGAATTTACGACGGACACGTGTCCGTCGTAAAATATAAATTAACGACGGCTTTGTGTCCGTCGTAAATATTTTGCAGGCTGATTAAAAAATTGAAAATCGGCAAATATTAACGATGACTTCAGTCCGTCGTTAAATTTGTTGCCCGGACGGGTCGTTGACGGGTCATATCTACGACAGCCATCAAAAGTCATCGTAAATATTAGCTACGGTCGATTTGCCTACGGGTCAGTGCCCGTCGTTAATCACGATTAGCGATGGATAATCCGTTGCTAATCCCGTCGTTAATCAACGCGTTTTTTGTAGTTTGTTTGATTTTTTTTAAAGTATAATAACATTTAAATTTAAAATATCGAGTCTTATATATAAAAAGGTTTAAAGTATTAAGAATTTGATAAAAATATCAAAATCGTACAATAATTTATATCATAAATTATGTTCATATAAAACCACTCTAAACAAGTTTAGTCTAACCTATTGGCCTTACATGTACGTGAGTTGTCAAATTTTCAGTAGCTTCTTACTACCAAATTATCTTTTTGTAAATATATGGTGTCTTGTCTTTGTAATAAGCTAAATATAATGTAATTAATTTGCTATTTTCTATTTTTTTTTCCTTCTTAATTTATTTTTAACTTTTGTCATTTCCCCATCGTGGTGCATACTCTAGTTAATATATACATGTGCCAAAGAATTCCACAATTTAGTTAAATATAAAATTTGTTGAATATATTGCATCAACATTATTTAGCTTACCTATTTTAATTATTCAGTATTCAGATACATAAATTTGTAATATTTTTTATTACACGTATTATATATTAAATAATACTTAAGAAAACACAACACGAAACACTACAGTGAAACAAAAAACCTAATCATACAGAGCATCTTTTTCGGGACTAACCATGCCGAGCATTGATCATTGCGAATATGATAATAATTTGGATCTTATATTGTACATGATTTTTCTGTGTAACACAAATACATAGTATAATTAATTGGTTCTACAATATATTTGATTCTACGGATATCTGTACGTGTTATACTGGACGGTTCTATAAAAAAAGATCCAAATTCATATAATAAACAAATACGCACATAAACTGAAATGATAAAAAATAAACTAACGTGCATAGTTTGGGTAATTATTATGAATTCATCTTGTGATCCTTACATGTCATATTCATGGTCCATGAGAACGGTTAAACCCGTGACTCCGGATTCGAGGGATGTATATTAGTATGTTCTTTTAACTAAAGAAAAATAAATATGTCTGTTGTGCACAGCCATAAAACCAAGTGAATTTTAAAGATAATCATCCTTCACACCTTTGTTTTAACTTTAAAAAAATATATGATTGGCAAACCGTAACTAAGCATAATCATTATGAAAAATTAGAATTATTGTTTCAAAATACATTTGAATTACATGATACAACTAATGCATATAAAACTAAGGCAAAATAGATTGAATTGGTCTTGGGTGAAACCACCTCACAAATTTTAGTCATAAGATGTGTCTACCTTGACCCGATTTTAGAAAATCAAAGAAAATACAGGGCCCAAACAAAATTTGCAAAAGATACATAAGCCGTATAACAACTACAAGCGTCATCTTGATCAAAAATCGAAACCCATCGACCAAGTCGCATCTTTCAGAACTTGTGAAAGAATAATTCAAAACGATATTCCCACGAAAATAAAGCCAAACACCTAAAACCGCACTTAGAACCAAAACCCGAAAGGGAAAATAGTAACCAGCCGGACTTCAGGAGAAGACTTGCTGGACGACGATGCACCTCCTTGCCTAGTAATGTCGACTTGAGAGCAACGGAAAAGTATTTGACGACTACCTCTAACTTAATGCACAAACCCTAATTTTCTAAATCCCTTAATTTCATAAATTTGAAACCCTAGGTTGTACCACTCTGGTACCATGTTAAACGAGAAGTGAAAAATTTATTAGGAAAAAACATGTTGTGTATTTTTTTTTAGGACAAATGATAACTCGAATCAATGACCTCTCGATCATAGGTAGTGAAGTTATAATCACTTAAGTTATTTCACTTCATCAATTCCTAAGAGCGCATAATATGCAAGACTCTAAACTAGTAGATGGAAGTGAGTTTGCTGCCACGAAAATCAAAACTGGGCTGAGAAATAGATGTTGGAAATATTGGTGTATTACCAATTTTAGTGAGTGATAAATTAAAAGGGAAATGTGGATGAGTTAATGAAAATAAAACTAATTGTCCCACATTTAATTATTTGAGAAGTAATTTGTGGAGAGAATGTATAATTAATTTTATCATTAAGTATCACACATTAAAAAATGTGAAGATTAATTTACTCTGTATTAGTAGGAGAAAATCAGTATTCTTCAAACTATAGTGGTTAATGAGAAATCCAAAAAGACCTCATGCACGCACCCCACTGACCGAACATGTCGAAACCGAGCCCGTGGACCTTCACTACAGGAAATCACACATTACATGACGAATTTTTTTGCAACAACATAAAATTCGTCACAATTTGTTAGTTAAAGGTGACAAATTTTATTTTCGTCACTGAAAAATTAGAAATTGTGACAAATTTTTATTTTGTCATTACTAATAATTTTTTTCGTCGCTAATTTGTATATTCCATGACGCCATTAATAAATATGTCACAATAATAATTTGTTACAATTTAAATAACAATTGGTGACGATATTCAACGTCATAAAAAATATATTTTCATGACGATGATATTTTTTCGTCATTAATTATTTGCTATAATTAGTGATAAAATTATTTCGTCGCAGTAATAATTGGTGACGGTTTTAATAATAATTGATGACGATATTCAACGTCATAATTTTTTTTTCATGACGATAATATTTTTCGTCATTAATTATTTGATATAATTAGTGACAAAAAATTTCGTCGCAATAATAATTGATGACGATTTTAATAAAAATTTATGACGATATTCAACGTCAAAAAAAAATCACAACAATGTTATTTTCCATCGTAAATTATTCTAGATAATTAGTGACAAAATTTTGTTGTCACAATAATAATTGGTGATGATTTTAATAATAATTTATGATGATATTCAATGTCATAAAAATATTTTTATGACAATATTATTTTTCATCATTAATTATTTGAAATAGTAAGTGACAAAATTCTTGCGTTGCAAAAATAATTATTTACAGTAATTGGTGCTGATATTTAATAACATTCAAAATATATTTTCACGTCGGTACTGTATTTTGTCATTAATTATCCAAAATAATTAGTGACAGTTTTCTTTTGTCCCAATAATAATTGATGATGATATTCGAAATCATATTTTTTTATGACGATGCAAATTTTTATCATTAATTATTCATGATAACTAAAAAATAATTTCATTGCAATAATAATTTATAACAATTTTAATAATAACTTATAACGATACTCAATATTGCTAAAAAAAATCATAATAATAATATTTTGCATCATTAATTATTAAAAGACAGTGACAAATATATTGTACTAGTATGACCAAAAAATACAAATAGCATGATAAATTTTAGACTCATCCACTTCAAATACTATCACTAAAAGTAAAAGAAAGCAAATTATCACTATGCATCTCTCCAAGGATAGCTATATATATATATATATATATATATGTGTGTGTGTGTGTAAACATTGACAAGATTTTATGTAAAACAGTTTAGCTGTGAAATTGGTTTATATTTTATATGTATATTTTTAACCATTGAAAAAAATATGTTTCATCTAAAAGTTGAGGTGGTAGAGAAATGAGAAATGTGAAATTAATTTATTTAATTATTTCTTTTTACAACAATATTAATTGTTTCATTAAAAGTATTTGTCTGGAAGTATTAACAAAACCTGTGCACAATAAAATTGGTTTACATAAATCAACTTATACACATAATATATGAAAGAGATATAACGAGATATGTTGGCCATACCTATGATAATATCATGAAGGCAAAGTATAGGATGAATTATTTTACTAAAGAATATTAATTATTTTTATTAAATGGTAGTAGTATTAATTTTGGAGGGCATAAATGTTTACTAATAAATATAAGGTGAAGGGTGTGAATGGTATAACTTATTTCACTAAAGGGTATTAATTATTTTCACTAAAAAGTATGAATTATTATACTATACAATTTTACAAAACATTTTATATATGAGTAAGTACCCCACCATGAGAGCATAATTAATTGCACCAGAATGTCAAGGAATCATTGCAACAACATACCAAGATGAAACCGAAAAGGATTTATAAATATTAACTGTAGATTTTGGAATAAGGATTTAATAAATCAGATGACAACCTCATGAACTGTAGATTTTGGAATGCTAGCAAAACAACTTTTGATTTAGCCACTTTTTCTGCAACTTCATCCCACAATAATTTAGAGTAGTTTTAGTGTGCACTTGAGTACATGATATGCACTTAAATTTTTTTAAAAAAAATTACTTCAAACAGAAATTAACAATACCCCAAAAAATAATTAGTAATACCCCAAAAAAACATCAGTAATACCATAAGATCGTGTAGTTTCTAAACTCGGGGTGATTTCTTACAGGGATACCAAGAATGCATCATCGCCTTTGAATGGAGTTACAAGACATGGAAGAAGAGGGTAACCACACCCTCCAACTATGTATTCTCTAATATCCACACCACCAAACAATGCCGTAACATTTCAATTCAAAGTGTCCCACCATCACCAAGTTTGTAACATTATTGTCTACTGGAATGTTCTATTGATTTTGTTCTTGTTCTTGTTCTTGATTTTCTTATTTTGCTACTTGCTTTTCTCAACTATCTTTGATACTTTCATGATTTTGCTGGGGGGTTTTGAGAGGAACCGTCCAATAAATCGATTGTAACGAAATATACTTGCAATATCACAGTAGCTCAACTTAAGTAAGTTAGAGTAAGATACTAAGTTAATAAGTTTTGTAGGGGTTGCCTTGAGTGTCTCTTGTAAAGTACTAAGTCATACACACAAAGTAAGCATGTGCGATGGTCTTGTTAAAGTGAGTGTACCTAGTCTTTATCATTATAAAAATATTCATGCTATTTTTATGTGTTAAGCTCTCCTGCCGTATTAACACCAAAAAGATCTAGTTTTAGCATCAATTACAAAATAAAAGAAAAAACCATTAAGCTTATGAAATAGTATACACCAGAGTAGCCCAACTTCCAACCAAAGTGCAAATAAGACGCACCCTTCCATTGGGGCATTTCACCAAGCAGGTTATTTACATCTTTGGGATTAATTATTATGCAAATTTATCCAATTATCCTAGATGAAATCATCCAAAATCAATTAAAAAATCATAACCAGAGACAAAATACCGCACATCTACATCAACCAAAATGGAGATAATAACTTGAATGTTTGATAAATTACTTTACTTATACAAAACACACAGACATATACCATTGATGGGTCTTCTTTATTTGCTTTGAATTTGGACGTTGATCACTCTTGCAAAAAACACACAAACCAGAATCACTTCGAATTCAATGATTTATTGAAGTTGATTTTAAAACGAAATTACTTGTAAACATAGAAGCACCAAAAGATAAATCTTCAGTCTACGCATATACATTATTCAATGAGTTATCAACGTTGATAGAGAGTGCGCACCTGAGCGAAGAGATCTTAAACTGCGACGAGTAAAAAAACGAACTGAGAGGAAAAAATAGTGGGAGCTAGGTGCAAAAGTAGATTGCCACAAGAAGAGGCAGAGGATGATATTGAATATGTAATATCTCTCGAGGAAAAGTAATGAATAAATAAGCAGGTTAATGAAATAACAAAAACTCCCGCGGTTAAAAAGTTGTGAAATTTTTTGGCGGCATTAGATTTTTTGGTGTGTATGTTGCTATAAATTATTTTTATACCTTTAATTTTTTTCAAGTTTTTAATTGAAATGTGTATTAATAATTGAGCAGAGTGTTGCATAATAATTTTATATGAGTTTGTATTATGTAAACAAGTTTTACCATGAAACTAGATTCATGTGATCAGTACCTTTTAATAATATAAGTGATATTATTTAGCATTACGATTAATACATTTGAGTTCGTAGAATATTTTTCCTAAAATATTGTTACCAAGTTATGATAAAAAGGTAACTAAAAAAAAGTGTTACATAAAAAAGTTATTAATTTATAATATATTCAATTTAAGTATTACATATTAATATATGCGGCAAAAGTATTACATAAGGCGATTGTGATGGTTAATGAGAATAAATAATGATCAATTTACATTCATCAAACTTTGTACAGAATAGGAGACTCAAATAAGTTAATAAATAACAATCATCTGATGGAGATTAACTTCTTCCCTATAACCATTTAGTCTCAATCATTTATATTATTTATCAACCTACAATGTAACATATTCCAATGTTAAAATCGCACAATAATAATGTAATTATCATTTTTGTTGTTGTAATAGTATGATAACTCAACCCATCCAATGTGTTTAGGTATGAACCAATTGTCCATACAACTAGATCTTAACGTTGACCCACCAACCCGAACACATACCAACTCGCTCATTTATATGTCAAACGCAAAATCAACTCGTTATTATGATACTTTGAACTTAACTAATCAAGTTTATTTGCTTACCTAGCTCTTATCTCATGCTTGGACGAACACAACTGACAAACTGAGCCCAATACGTAACCAACTCTGCTACTACCACCCGTCAACCCTTAAAACCATCTTCTAACCACAACGTTCTCATATAACGACATGTCTTCTTGTCTTGCCAGCACGAGCTAGACATTTTTTCGCAGGTACTAGGTATTCACATCCCTATCTTCTACTCGCTAGGTTTAGCACTGTCCGACAACTTATGTTAGATTTGTCGGCGCGAACTAATCACTTCACAGCCATGACTAGAAACTAGTTAGTCATTTCCCTAGCCTCTGTTCGCTAGGCTCACTAGCAATCGACAACTCATACATAAAACTCTAATAGCATCAGCCAAAGACTTGATAAAATTGCTATTATCTAATTGAACAAGTCATGTATGCGACTGCCTCACTTCGAAACTAATATCACTTTACAAAAAATGTATGTACAATATCATTTAAAGATAAATAATTTTAAAATTGACATGTTTACTTTAAATAAATTATACTCCCTCCGTCCCAATTTTGTTAACCCAAAAGCCTTAAAAAGGAAGGTTTTTTTTGTTTACCCATTCCCTAAAATGGTAAAAAGCAATACCACTTTTTCAAACTCAACCCTTAAAAAGTTATTTATACTAAAAAATATTAATAAATAATTCCTAAAAAGCTACTTTATACTAAAATATATTAATAAACAATTCATTTCTTAAAAATTGTTTCATTTTGAAATGGGTAATCAAAATTGGGACGGATGGAGTATCACCTTTTACGTGAAAAAAAAAAATTGTATCACTTTTAAAAATTATATGTAAAATGTATCAATTATTGTAAGAATTTGTATAATTTCCTTTTCTGGATGTCGAAAACCAATTTGCACACTACCTAAAAAATAAACATCGATTTACGTGCACACTCACATAAATATACACATATTTACCCATATACGACTACTTTATTACTTTTCTTAATCCGTGTGCAACTTAAGGGGTGCAAATTGATTTGGGACAGAGGGAGTATCATTTAAAAAAAATATCACGGTGGGACGACCTCACACAATTTTTTTTATCTAACTTATTTTTTTATTATTTTAGAATTTCCAATAAGCTTTATTTTTAAACTTTATGTTTTAACTTTTTATCCTTGACAGCTTATTCCATTTGAAACTTTGAAATATTAAAAATTTTGAAAAATTGAAAAACCTTACCATAAGCACTTTAGGTGTGAAGTGAAAAGTGAAAACCTTTGTATCAAATCTCAATTCGATAATTCCCGTTCCCCCCAAATTGAAAAAACAAAAACCCCCTAACCCTAACCCTAACCATAACCAATAGTCGATCGCCTCGTCTCCCTCGTCAATCCGAGTCTCCCAGCGCGAGATGGAGGCATTTCCCAGTTGGTATCGTGAAGGCGGTAGCGTGAAATAGTGTCAGATTTCAACGCGAAGGATTTCAGCGTGAGTAATTGGCAATCCAAATCTCACACTGGCTTTGAGCTTAAAGTCGTAAGCTTGCTGTGTAGCACAATTGCTGTTTGTTCAGGTTAGTATATCACTATGGAAGTGAATGCCTTGTTATTAGATTATATATTCCAATTATCGACCAACTATGAGATGTGTCTATGCCAGATAATGCTTTGCTTTGCTATAGAATAAACAGAAGAATTTCAATTTGCTCTATGATGTTGTCCTAATGTATACACGTGAAAATGTGATAATTAGACAATGCTCATTATCAGGAAATTGTCCTTTTATCCCTCATTCACATGCTATCTTAGTGCACTTTTACAACTGTTTTATAATTTTGAATGTTGTTTTAATGTGCACAATTTGTATATGTGTATGTATATATATGTATTGTGATATTTGTATTTTGTGTTAAACAACCAGGCTAATTAAAATATGACTAATAAATTGAGGATTTCAATTGCCTTGAATAATTAGCACTTTTTTGACCAAGTGTGATCCTCTTTCAGTTGGCATTATCTTTATTTGTCTCTATTCTTGCAGTATATTAATGACAAAAATATGATATTCTATTGCTTAGTTTAGACATATATACAGTCTGTTGTTTTTAAAAGGTGGACTTGGGAAGAAAATACTGACAATCTTGAAACTTGTAATTTATAAATGGAGTTGATATATAATCCAATGTCATGTTCTTATGGAGCCAAACTCCACACATATTACCAGTAGCTTGAACCAGAGGTTGAGTAAGGCTTCATAAAATATCCAATGTCGGGTTTTATATTATTACTCATTCTTCCCCCCTCTCCCTCTGTCTCTCTCTATGTCTGTGTTTCATCTAGATATCTATATATTTGTAACACTGCACAAACCAACTGTAGAGATGGGGTCACATTATTCATAGATCAAGTAGATATTGGAATTTTCTATAAAATACATATAAAAGACTTGAAGGTGTTTTGTATCATTACTTTCAAATTTTGAAAACTAATTGGTAGCGTTGGTATAGTCTATAAAAAAAGTTGTAAGACATGTTCTAATACATTACCAGACCATCTATTTAGTAGTGCCTTTTATTTGGTACTTTTTTTCAGTAATGTATTATATATAAGAGTCTTAAGCATAGACCAAACTAATATGTGTGTGTGTGTGTGTGTGTGTGTATTATATAATAAACATGTTTGTTTGTACAACTAGTTAGGTATTAACAGTGGTATGTATAGCACTTGTTCTTTTTACCTATGTTTGGGAGAAAATTTATCATATTCTTTCTATTCAATAATGGGTAGTACATGACAGGAAGACTTGATGTTTTACTTGAAAGCATTTAGATGTAGAGTATGTGTTTGTTTTTGTACCTGATTTTTCTGTTTTGATGCGTGCATTTTCAGTTTTTGTCTTTTATTTTGTCTTATTGGGTCTTAAACTTATGTGGTGTCGTCTGATGCTCCTGTAACTATAAGGAACTGTTATGATCTAGGTTTTTGTGAATAGGGGTTGAGGTATCCCTTGTACTCCATTCTAATACATTGTTGTTAAAAGAACATTTTCGTAATTGTTTTTTTATAGTCTCAACATGAGTTAGCTGGAGATCCATGTGAGAAGAAATGACTTGAATGAGCATACACACAGTTCAAAGAAAGATGGTTGGAAGTCCAACGAGGCAAAAGAAAATTGGGTAAGTCATGTAGATATGTAATTAATGTATTTGATGACACTATTAACATGCTCATGAAATTTATTAAAAGTATAAGAACACCATATGAAATACTCATCGTAACATAAGTTTGGTAGGTTTTGGAACTTAACTAATGGTTTGTAATAAAGAAGCGAAAACATAAGTTTGGTAGGGCTTGAGGCTTGAAAGAAACATATAGCAAGAAGTTGCACACAATTTATTATTTTCTACAGTAGTGTTTCTTAAGAGTCTTTTCATTGGCTCTTGTGTGTTTTAGTTAAGAAATATGCTCACGTCTCACGGTTTTTTAACGTTACCTTATTGTCTTTCTAACATAACCAATGTTTGCTGACACTATAATTATTTCCTCTAAATATATTGCTTACTTGTCCTATATTCTTCATTTAGTACTATATCACAATCATGTAGGCATATTTGTGAGATTTAGTTTTGTTTCCAAAATAGATGTTGACATACTTCTTTTTTCTAATGCTTAATTATCAGAACATGATAAACAAAAAATGCTATAAGAATAAATTGAGCTCAATTGAGTATAGTATAAATGAGAAAGTTTTTGAGGTGTTGGGCCATGGAGTGCAAATATCGAAAAACTTATGACTATTTTTATTGATAGATGAATAAAATTAGCTTCTAGCTTTTTAGTATTTAAATTTTAGCAATTATTCTAAATATTAATAAAATATAACTTCTCTATATAGGAGAAGATTTCATCATCGTCGTTTGAAGTGAGAAAAAGAAAATTAATATTAATTGCTTGTAAGCAAGTGAACAAAGAGTTTGTTTAAAGCATGTGATGATTATGAGCTAGTAGTAACTGAATGGGAATGAACCATATAATAAGATGAAGTTCCATAAGTTTATCATTTTCTGAAGTATTGTTTTAAAAATAAAAAACTTTATATTAGCTCTCTAGTATTTCAGTTAAGAAATATACTTATAGTTTATTAACTTTCCTTTGTTATTTTTGTTACTTAACCAATAACCAATCTTTCCTGACACTATCATGATTTTCTTCTGCTATATTGCTTGATTGTCCTATATATATTCTTCATTTAGTATTATATTACAATCATATTGTGATCATGTAGACATATTCAAGAGATTTAGTTTTGCTACTAAAGTTGATGTTAATCTTATTTTTTATGATTATCAGGAGATGATGAAAAACAAGCGAGAATAATATATTGAGCTCGAAATTAATAAGGGTGCAAATGAGAGTCTTTGAGGTGCTGAGCGGCAGAATAGGATATGTAAAATGTCTTGGTTATATTTTTCTAGTTTTTTATTTCATGTAATGATAAATAATATTGTGCTCTCTAATTTCTTGAAGGAATTCTTTTAATGCAAATTAATATTTTATCTTTAATTTAGTTTTTGTAGTAAATATATATTATGTTCTTACAATTTATTATTGAAATGACTACATAATGACAATTTATATAATCGCTTCTTTTAAATATATATATTATTTTTATTGTAATTAATATAATATATGACAATTCGAATGAATTGTCAATAAAAGTAATAATTTCATGACGAATTATATGTCACAATACATATTACTTTAATGACAAAATAATATCTTGTCATTGTATGTTAATTAATAATGACAATATATATCGTTACTATACCTAAGTTTTTTTCTGACGATTATTAGATTTGTCACTAAATAGTATATTATAGTGACAAAAATAATTTGTCACCATTTCCACATCATTTAGTGACACTACATATTTTGTCATTAAATATTAATCATTAGTGACAAATTTTGTCGTCACTGTATATGTATGTATATAACAAAACTGAACGTTTCGTCACGGATAAACAAATTTTTTGTGACGAATTATATAAAATATGACGAAATAGTTAATCAAAATGTGACAAAAATGATGTCACTAAAATTTAATGAGTTAAGTAATATATGGATAATCGTCATTTAAAAATTAGTATTTAGTGACAAGAAATCAAATTGTCGTGTAAATTTGAACTTTTAGTGACGAAATACCATACTAAGTGACAAAAAGTTGATGCCAAATGTGACGATTAATTTGTCACTATAGAAGAAATGATATAGTGACAATGGCTTTTATCGTCACCAAATGTGATTTTTTTGGTGACGAATTGAAAAAAACGTCACATTTATCAAATACCACGCACTTTCAACGACGTTCTTTGCGACGAAAAATTTCGTCACCAAATATTTATTGTGACGAAAAATGAATTTTTCATGACGAATTATTTCGTCACGTATTCTCAAATTTCTTGTAGTGCTTGGTTCTTGATTCTTAGCAATTGGACTTTGGGTTGAATTTGGGTCTTAGGCATTAATTTTTTAGAGCCCGAAGTTTTGGACTTTGCCTAGAATTTTGAAGGGTCCAAGTTTATTTATTGTGTGGCTAAGTCAGCTGAAGGAAAACGCGCTTAACTAGCTGGTTCATCAGTTGACCAATCTCTTTCCTGATTGTTGATGGATTGGAACAAAATCAGCTTGGACTGCTGAATTTCTAGGTTCGTAGTTGACCAATCATTTCCCAAATTGTTGATTTATTGGAGGGAAATTAATTAACTTGACTGATATTTGATTCAAATGCCTAGACTGATGAATGTCTATGTTCGTAAGTTGGCTCAAAATGGTCCAACTTTCCTCGCATAATAGGTCCAGTGGAGTCTATAAATAGGCATGCATTTTTAGTGAATTGTTTACACCGAAATTCATTTGCATACTCTCTCTTCTTCTCCATTCACTTTAGTGTGTAGTCCTTTCCTCATGTACTTTTCAGGTCGTTATTCATGTGGTACAACACATTAAGGGACGAGAGTCACTTTACCTTTTAAAATATTACATGTTGTCCTAACACCTAGTCTGGAAGTATTTTTTTGCGGGAAAATAGTTTCCCTTTACTTGACTCGCACTGTGTGTGGTGGATTCCAGTTCGAGCTTTCGTAATTCCAGAAAGGAGTTATCTAGTATGAGTGCTCTTATCATAGAAATGGTAAATCCAATCTCAGTGTTTGTTCATTTGGAGTGTTATTACAAGGATATCAAGAAATTATTATTTTGTAATTTCTTTTGTATTTTATTTAATTTTCATTATTTACATTTTAATATCCAACATTCACAAAATAAATGTCAAAAGTAACTAGCAATGTCGGATGATAGTGGAAAAAATAATCTGTATCCCTACTATTTTTGCTACTTCCACTGCTGCTCCCACATTTTCTGTGGGACAAGTCTCAACTCTCTTCTTTGGGATATACTTTGTCCTTATAAGTTGTACTTCCATTTACTCGAAACTAGACCTTTCATGGTCCATAGTGAGAAACTTGAGAAATTCTCGAATAGCAACTTCCAGCGGTGGCAGCAGAAAATGTTGTTATGCCTCACAATGTTGACTTTAGCGAGATACCTAAAGAAGGATCTGTCTGTTGTGGATGAGAACGACACTGACATTACGAGGTGGATGGCCAATGACCAGTGAGGGCAAGAAGATTTTCTTACCATAACTATATCTTTGGTGGATTGGTGAACTCGTTGTATAATGTGTATTATATCATTCGTACTATGAAAGAGTTGTGGAACTTTGTGCAACACAAGCGGAAGATGTTAGAAGTAATAAGGTTGTCGTGTTGAAATTCCTGGATTTCAATATGGTACACAATAAGTCTGTTGTCGAACAAGTTTAGGAATTCCAGCTGATTTTGCACAATATCCGTTTTGAGTGTATGGTGTTTTCTGATTCCTTCCAAAGTACTACAATAATAATTGAGAAAATTCCCCAAGTTGGAGGGATTTCTAGAGTTACCTTAAGCTGCAGAAGAATGAAATGATTTTGGAGGACCTGGTCATTAAACTGCAAATTGAAGAAAGTGGAAGAAAAATTATCTACCCCAAAGTTAAAATAGAAGCTAAGGCCAACTTGATGGGATGTGGCGAACCATCAAGGAAGAGAAAGATGTTGAACGATGATAAAGACAAGAAACGTGTGTCAAAAAACCTAAGTTCATTGACAACTACTACAACTGTGGGAAACCTTATTACCGAGCTCGAGATTGCACTGCTCTGAAAAAAAATGGTAAGGAAAAACGATTTAATTCCAACACGGTGGAAGATGGTCTCATCGATATGGATATGTTGGCGGTTGTGTTTAAAGCAAACCCGGTCAACAATCTAAAAGATTAGTTCTTGGACAATGGCACATCTTGCCATGTTTGATGTGGAAAAGAAACCTTCTTAACTTTGTGTGCTCAATGATGGGAGGAAGCAGCACATGGGGAACCAGGCTACATCTAATGTGGTCGGTGTGGGAAGTATCATACTAAATCTCACCTCTGGAAAGGAGCTTACTACGAAGGATGTATTGCACGTCCCTAACATCTGAAAGAATCTAATTTCTGATTCACTTGTCGTCAAACAATATTTTAAGCTAGTTTTTTTTTATCCTGGAAAGATTGTAGTAAGTTTGGGCGGTTCCTAGGTTATGGTTGTATTGACAATAAAGTGTGCAAAATGAATATAATGGTTGTTTGTCGTAAAGGCAAAGTGGTTGATATTAAAACTTTTACTTCTGTTTATATTGTTAAGTGTTCAATTTTATGACATTTAAGATTATGACATATAAATCTAAATTCCATAAAATGACTTGTGAATCTTGATCTACTCAATATTCCAAATTTTGATACACCCAAAAGATGAGAAATATGTGTGGAAGCAAAACTGGCAAAGTTGTATTTTCCTTCAGTTGAAAAGAACACTAAACCTCTAGATTTAATTTACAGAGATGTATGTGACTTTAAATTTATACAAACTAGAGGTGTTAAAAAGTATTTCATTACTTTTATAGATTATTTCACAAGGTTATAGAAGCAAAGATAAAGTTATAGAAGCTTTTAAATTTTACAAGAATGAAGTAGAAAACCGGATGAGTATTCAAATCAAAGCAATTTGAAGTGATAAAGATAGGGAGTATGTAGCCCCATTTGAAGAGTTGTGTGTTGAGTATAGCATCATACATCAAACTACAAATTCATACTCACCTTAATCAAATGGTGTTGCAGAATGTAAACACCGAACACTAAAGAAGATTATGAACGCAATGTTAATTATCTCTAGTTTAATGCAGACTTGTGGGGGGGGGGGGGGCATTCTCTTGGCCACCCACATTTTAAATAAAATTTCATATAAGACTAAGGATCAAACTCCTTATGAAATGCATCATATAAATACCTCAAAGTGTGGGGGTGTTTGGCTAAGGTTGAAGTACCACATCCTAAGAAAATATAGACCAACCCTAAAACAGTCAACTGAATCTCCGTAGCATATGCCTTCGACAGTAGTGCTTATTGGTTTTTGATACACAAGTAAAAAAAAATCAAACATGACAGAGTGCACTATGATAGAATCAAGGAATGTAAAGTTTTTTAAAAACATCTTCTCTTGCAAAGATATAGAAGGTATGAGTTCTAGCAAAAGATGTCTTGAAGAAAAAGAAAGGGAGACTACTGGTCCTTCGACTTAAGGAAGTGAAGAACTACGACACAACAAGAGAGCTAGAATTGTTAAAATCTTTGGTCCTGACTTTATCACTTATATGTTGGAAGATGCACCTAGGATAATCAACGAAGCTTTTACAAGACCAGATGCACCATTTTGACAGAAGATATAAATAGTGAAATTGACTCAATTACACAAAATCACACGTAGGAGCTGATTGATCTCCCGGGGATTGCAGGACCTTAGTTAAAAATAGACCCTTTAAATAAAATACAAGGATGATGGGTTAATCGACAACTACAAAGCTCATCTTGTTGCAAAGGGCTTTAAGAAAAGAAAGGTAGTATGCAAACTCTATTCATGTAATATTTGATGGGTATTACTTATACCCTGTTTATGAATTGAGTTATTTTTCTGATTAAAAAAAAAAGGGGTAGTATTTCTTTGTTACCTACTCACCTATCATAAGGATCACTTCTATTCATGTACTCATCATGATTGTTATTGTGAACAATCTTGGGATTCATCAAATGGATAAAAAAAACTACATTTATGAATGGTGAGTTAGTTGAAGAAATATATATGGATCAACCTAAAGGGTTTGTGGCACTTGAAATGAGAAAAAGGTGTGCAAACTGATCAGGTCATTGTATGGATTCAAACAAGCTGTAAAACAATGACATATAAAATTTGACAACACAATATTGTCAAACGACTTCAAGATCAATTGGTGTGACAAATGTGTGTACATAAAAGATACACGGAGAGGATTTGTCATAATTTGTCTATATGTAGACAACATGCTAATCATAGGGTGCAACCATGATATCATAGTTGACACGAAGTTAATGTTAAGTCAAAATTTTGACACGAAAGGTTTAGATCTAGCAGATGTGATCCTAGGAGTCAAAATCACAAGAACATTGGAAGGAATATCTCTGACACAATCTCATCATATTGAGAAAGTGCTCAAGAAGTTTAATGCCTTTGAAATTTCATCTGCCAAACCTCCCTTGGAACTTAACGTTCATTTGAAGAAAACCTAGAAAATCCAATGGGTCAAGTGGAATTTGCAAAGATCATTTAAAGTGTGATGTACATAACTAATTATACACACTTAGATTATGGTAAACCTCAATGAGGAAGGATGTCAGAGACATCTACAACTTTTGGTGTTATTACAAGAATTATCACCTCCATTTGGGCTGCAACAAAACAACAAAGAGAAGAAGGATTACCAATCGTTTTATGTTCAAAGAAGCCTGGTCGTGTGAAACCAATAAGAAGAATTGAGGTACAAATTCAAATGATTCTCTCAACTTCCATTTTGCAAAGACCAACAATTAGAAGGTTAGCTTAAAAGACTAAGGTTAACAAGACCAAAGTTGGGAGATGCGTTTGACTAGATTTGATCAAAGTTCATTCCAATGTCATTAAACCAAATTTAACAGCACTCAACTGTTGGTCCCGGTACAAGACTGAGGAATACGTGTATGGGGGGGGGGGGGGGAATACACGTATACCAATTTTTCAAACTTAAAACCTGACTGAGTCCCCTCCACTCAGAGTGGTAAATAACTAGAAGCTGATAACACACCTACTGACTACACTTGGTGCGGGTCAGTTGGCTAACTATCAGTTCAAGTTCAGTGCGGAAATGCGTAAGCCCTGATAGTTTAAAGTCTTGTTTAGTTTGCTTTCTGAAAAACTTGTTTTACTCAATTCTGAATAGTGTTTAGTAAGGGCAGTGCTTTTTTAGAGGATCGGGCTGATTGATTCAAGCCTGATAAACCGAATGCACTGAATGAATATGTAATATAGCAAGTGTGCACAATATCAAAGCAGTAAGAACACAAGGAGTTTAACGTGGTTCAGAGACTCAAGCTCCTACGTCCACGACCTGATTTAACAGGAAATCCACTCAAGGGATTCTTGTTTTTAACGTGCCAAAGTGCACCAAGACCAGCTAACCTCACTGATCTATACAAACTACACTTACTAACTCACTAACTGACTTACTCCCAACAAACCTAACTTAGGGTTTTAGTTTCAGTTTGGATTCCAACTAGGTTGAGATTATCCTTACAAGGTAAAACTATGCTAAGGATTGAATAATCTCTCTAAGCTTAAGATAATGCTATTTCGCTCTTGGAATACAGATTAATTCTCAGTTGCTAAGAAACACTTAGGAAATTTAGATGGTTTTGAGTGCTTCTCTTAAAGGCTGAATGCTTTGAGTGCTTGAGAGTTTGAGTAATTTTTGGCTTGGAAATTTCACGTAACCTTGAATGGGTTCAAGGTCTTCTGTATTTATAGGTGATTTGAAAAACTATCCGTTGGAGAGATAGTCCTTCTTGTCATCTATGTAGAGTGGTTTCAAACGGACATATCTTCATGCAGCAGCCGTCCTTGCATGGATTTGGTAGTTGCATTAAATGCACATTAAATGCTTGCCCGTTGAAAGTGCAGTCTGAAGTCAGTCTTCTTGTCAGGTTCCGTACGTGCGTGTCCTTCCCAGATTGGTCCACGTCATCAGGTTGGTGAGAATGTCAGAACTTATTCCTGAGCTTCAGGCTTGTCTTATTAAGTTCATTTTGTCTTGAGCTCACCGGTCTTGTCCTGACGCTGACATTCCTTTTGCATTGCTTGGCTCTACTCCAAGTCTTCCCAATAACTCAGTTTCATCCTGTTCCCTTCAGGACTGAGTAGTACTGACCTCAGGGTCATACTCTTCATCACTGAGACTTACTCAGCCAGCTTAGGAGATTGCCATAAGTTCAGGATGGTAAACTTCGTCTTCAGGCTCTGAGTCTTGATTGTCATCAGTAAGTGCTCCTCTTACTGAGTACCTGTGAAGTGTAAAATAACTAAGTACAAGCCTAACCAAGACTAGCCTGACAAAGCAAAAGCAAACATCTTTTCAGGGGCTTTGGGATCTTAATCAAAACTGACAATGTCCCTACAATTTCCCTCTTTTTGATGATACCAAAATACTGAAAAGATCCTCAAAACACTTAGAGGAAATATAAAGACCTATCTATAAGATAAGACAGTGTTAGAGCAATTCTTGATAAAGTACAGAATTTAAACAACAGCCAAAAAGACAATGAGTTTTTGTCTGTGGGCAAAAGTAATAGATTTCATTGATTCATATGAAAGTGGTTACAATGAATCTAATCTATTACAAAGAGGTAGTGAACTCCTAGACTAATCTCATTTCAGGTTCAAGTCCATAACCAACATAGACTCTTGCCTTCAGCTCGTCATGTCTTCTAGGTTGGTTCACATATCCTTCAGCTTTGGCAATCTTCAAGACTTCCATCATAATGGCCTTCGTGTTGTGCTTCTGAGTTCCAGGAACTAAGGGAGGAGCTCGAATGGTGAACTCAGGAGCCTTCACTTGGACTTGAGCTGCATCAGCCTCCTCCAAGATCTTTTGGAACAACTCAGGATGATTGTCCATCATGTAGTCAGTGAAGTGGGCATTCATATCGTCAGTGTCACCCCATTTCTTCACAACATACCATAACTTCACAAACTCATCCTTCGCATCAGCCCAAAACTCCTTCAATGCCTCTGAGATGAACTCATCGACATAGGCTTCCCTTGATCCTGATTTTGGCCTACTGACTTGAAGAATTGATGACTTCCTTACTGTTGGCCTCTTTCTGTACTTCCTAGGCTCAGGCTTCGCCTTCTTCCTCCTTAGCAGACTGATCACCGCATCATCCAGTTCTCTTTGTTGAAGCTCAGTGATGTCAGTCAGCTTTTCAACCTTCTTCTCCAGGATGCGCATCTTCTCCTTTTGAGCAATTTCAGCTCTGCACACAGCCTCAGTTTTCTCAGAAGGATCTCTCCATGCTTCAGCGCATAACTCCGCCACTGCCTCAGCTGAGTAAGTGATGGGGTTCTTCCTTGAGCTCATGGGAGAAGACCTCTGGACTGGCTCAGGTTGCTTGGAAGGTTCATTAGCCTTCGCCTTTGCTGCCTCCGCCCTCAGCCTGGCAACAATCTCTTCTCCTTCTTTCTCCACTGCTGCCAACCTTGCTGACTTCCTTACCCTTAGCACATTCCCTTCAGGATTGGCTTCAGGATCGGCTTGAATGGTTTCGCCTTGGTTGACTGCCTCCGATGCCTCAGGGCGGGATCTTTTCTTCTTCTTTTCCCCCTTTTTGGCATTATCATTGGCCCCTGATGGGAATGCATCAGATCCGCTGTTGATTACGAAAGAGGCTAGGGAATGAACATCATTGATTCCCTCTTTCAGTAACTCAACTCCCATCGAAATTTCTGTCCCTGCAAATGAGACTGAACTGATAGCAACGTTTACTTTCTTCTCGAAGACCTCCATAGAAAGTTTGAGTCTTTGTTCAGCCTGGGTGATCCTTTCCTCCACCTTCAAGGACTCACCGCTGATTCTGCTGGCTTCAGTCAGTATCTTTGCCGACTCCTCAGTGGCCTTCGCCAAAGTTTCTGCAACAACCTGAGAGGTACGATCCAACTTCCCTGACTCCAGCTCAAGTTTGGTCGCTGAGTCCTTCATGGCCTGAGTAACAAGGGCTCCAGTCTGAACTGCAAGCCTGTCAACTGCCTGATTTAGCTTGTCATCCCTGATCGCGTCCCTCTCCACAAGTTGCTTAAGAGTCTTCCTAAGCATCTTCTTAGTGCGCTTCCTCTCAGTTCTCACTGACTTGGCCGTGTCAGTCATCGTTCTCTTTAGCAAAATCAGCTCCCTGTTGGCAAGGGTGTTGTAAGCTGACTTTGTCCACCTGATGTGTTTTGCCAGGGCCTTGGAGTCTTCTTCTTTTTCAGCTCTTAGCCTCATTACTTCCTCCTGAAGTTCAGCTAGATTTTCTATTGTTTTCTCCGTCTTGACCTCCACAATGCTTGTAAATTCAGCACGGCCGACCCCAGTTATCAACACATTGTCATCTTCATCAACGGCCTCATCAGTGAGTGGCTGTTTTCCCTTGTCAGCCCCTGCATCCTCAGTCCCCTCTTCAGGGTGCACTGAAGGCAGTTGTTGAGTGGTCAAGGCCGCCTGCTCAGGCTCAGCCATGCCATCTTGAACCTTAGGAACTTGTCCCTCGGAACTGGGAGTCTTCTTAGACGCCTCAACATCTTTCTCCCTTGTCACAGGGCAGGGAATCCCTTCATCGACAGATGTCTCATCGGCGGCTGAGTTGTTCAAAACATCCTCAGCCACTGGTCCACCCTTGGCACCAGTGTCCTTTTCACCTTCCCCCTGAGCCTGAGGCTCAGTGTTCATGCCATCCACCTCCCTTGCTGTCTCCTCCACAGCCTTCTCTATTGCTCCATCCTGAGCATCTTCATCATCCTCCTTATCATCCTCATCCTCAGATAGGATGTCAGCCTTGCTCTTGGACATTAGGCTGTTGACTAGCTCCTTCAGATTTTTAAAGTTGAGCAATTGAAGCCAGCTAGTCAGTCCAAAGTAGGAGCACAGCCTGGCCTCCTCAGTCTCCCAGTGCTCCCAGCCATGAGCATCCACCAACAAATGTTGCTCCTGCATGTTTGATTGTTTGAATTCCAACCAAACTTTGAGTTCAACTACATTTGCCAGTAGCTCTTTGTATCTGTTCAGTCCGGGCCAGCACTTAGATGCCCATTCAGTGGCATTCCCCCTAAGAGTATTCTCCAGCACTCCCCCCATCATGTGTTCATCCAACTCCTCCTCCTCCTGAATGACAAGAAAATCGTCCTCTTCAGTTTGGAAGGATTTGGGGCAATCCTTGGGGTTGGGGTAAGAGGGAAAATCTGTGGGAATGGGAAGGTTTGGCTCTGATGACTGGTCAGGCTCATTTGTGGGTGAGTTTGATGGCACTGACTCAGTTGGAATGTTTGGCTCTGAGGTTTGGGGTGAATGGGTGGGTTGAAGAGTAGGGTCAGGGTTGGAAGGTGTTTGGGTTTCAGGGTGTGTGGGTGATTTATGGGGTACTGTCTCAGGCTGCAACAACTCAGCCGTCTCGACAGATTTTCTCACCTCCTCTAAGTCAGAGGCTCCAGGAGAGCTTGACTTCTCCCTCTCACTCAGTGAAGGCAACTTCTTAGCAGGGGACCTTCGAACCCCCTTCCTAAGTCGCTTCAGGGGCCTCTCACCCTGATCATCCTCCTTCCTGACTTCATCGTCAGTCCCCTCAGCCTCAACATCGGCTCTCTTGGGAACAGACTCAGTTCCAGAACTAGTGCTCTTCCCTGACAGCACTATACGCACCTTCTTCTTCTTTTTCTCAGCCTCTTCCACTGCAGGCTGATCCACCTCCTTCTCAGCTGCCACATCCTCCTCTACTTCCTTACTCCTCTCAAAGAGGTCATCTACCCTTTCAATGAGACTGGTAGCCACCTTCTTGGCCTTACCAGCTGGCTTTTTGACCTGACCCTTTGCCTGAGCATTGGGATCAGTCAGCCCTAGCACTGAGTAGGTATCGCTCCGTGAGGCAAACATCACCTTCTTCGATGAGAGGCTATCCTCATAGTCGAAGGTGTACCCATGGCAGGCATGAGTAATCAGGACCGAGAGCCTGGTCCCAAAAGGCAGAATAGCACCAACAGAGATGTGCTTCTTCTCCTCATCCCTCCTCAGCTTGTCCAGACCAGCCTGATGAAGTTGATCCAGAAAGAACTGCTCCCAGTTGGCCTCAACTCCATCTACGATGGCCCCCATCAGCCTCACTTGGGTAGGCTCAGCTGCTCATGAGATCCCGTGGATCCCATCACCATCTTGGACATAAGGTCCACAAGCGCTTTGTATTCAGGCTTCAGCGTGTTCTTATTCTGACGAGCCCTGAATACAGACGACCCCTCCTTGGTCCATTTACCCAGGAGTTCTCCCTCCGAGTTCTCCTTGTAAACCCTTGGGTTGATGCCTGAGGATGGCAGTCCAAAAACTTCTCTAACCGCCCTCCGAATGTCGATGGTGACCACCTCTGAGTTGTAAAGAGGTTCACCGTTGCCGTCCTTCTCCCCCGTTGGCTTGAGCGCGGTCACTTTCGTGAAAAGTTCATCCTTCCGCAAGAACATATTGAGATATGCTTCCACAACCGTTCTTGGAAGTACGGAGATTGGACGAGTAGTGAAATATATTTCCAACCCAGCGTTGGAAATCCATTTGAAAACGGGTTTGATTTCCTCCACTGTGAGACAGGTGCCATCCATGGAGATAACTTGCTCCATGTGCACAAGTTTGTTGTTGACAACATACTCGATCTTGTCGGTTGTCCAGTTGGAATTAAGAAGTGTCATTTGATTTTGAAGTGAGATTTTTTAAAATACTGAGATTGTTTGAGCAAGAGAAAACTCAGTGTGCAGATGTGCTTTGTGTTTGCATAAAAACCTCGAATGGCATTCTTGATTGATATGACTAAGTCAGTTACTCAGACGTGGGGTTGAGATTAATCCCTGAATTCGAAACGTTTTGAAATGAAGGGCCAGGATTAATCTCAGTTTCAATTAATTACCCACGTCAGTCATATTCCGTATAAAATGGACACGTATATGAAAAAGTAACTGAGGCATTAAATGCTACGGTGCGCGTGGGTTTAAATATGAAAAGGCGCGCTTTTAATGAAAACGGAATGCATTTAATAAAGATTTTCAGGACGAAGGACTCAGAGAGACGCTTGGAATTCACAAGAGTCAGGATAGAACTCATACCTGTCAGGGAGACATTGTAGCACCCTGATACCTCGCTGAGTCGAGTCTGGCCTGAGTTCCCTCTAGAACCCTACACTGACTGCTCTCCCGGATCTAAGAGTCCTAACTCCACTGACAGTTCCATAAACCTTGCTTCAGCCAGAGGCTTAGTCAAGATGTCAGCTCTTTGCCTGTCAGTGTGAATCTTCTCCATCCTAATATCTTTCTTCTCCACATGATCTCGAATGAAGTGATGCCTAATATCCACATGCTTGCACCTTGTGTGAAGCACTGGGTTCTGAGTAATTGCTATTGCACTATTGTTGTCACAATAGATTGGAACCTCATTAGCAAATACTTGGTAGTCCCTCAACTGTTGCCTCAACCATAAAATCTGAGCACAACAACTACCTGCAGCCATATACTCAGCCTCAGTTGTGGATGTAGCCACTGAGTTCTGCTTCTTACTAAACCACGAGATCAACTTACTCCCCAAAAACTGACATGTCCCTGAGGTTGATTTCCTATCAATCCTACAACCTCCATAATCTGCATCTGAATAACCTGTCAGTTCTAAGTTGTCATATGAAGGATACCATAGTCCCATATTGACGGTCCTTTTCAAATACTTAAGTATCCTCTTAGCAGCCTCCAAATGACTCATTTTGGGATCACACTGATACCTAGCACACACACCAACTGCAAACGTAATGTCAGGCCTACTTGCAGTCAGGTACAACAAAGAGCCTATCAGCCCTCGATACTCAGTCTGATTTACTGAAGTCCCTTCAGTGTCAGGATCCATCTTCCAATTTGTGTTCATAGGGATCCTGGCTGGATTGCTGTTCTGAACACCAAACTTTTGAATCAAGTCTCTTGTATACTTGGCCTGATTTATGAAGATACCTTGATCAGTCTGCTTGACCTACAATCCTAAGAAGAAGTTCATCTCTCCCATCATTGACATCTCAAATTTACCAGTCATCAACTTAGAGAATTTCTCACATAGCTGATGATTTGGTGATCCAAATATTATGTCATCCACATAAATCTGGACAAAGAGAATGTCATCACCTTCAGTGATCCTAAACAATGTCCTATCCACAGTTCCCTTCTTGAACCCATGGTCTGTCAGGAATTGAGAGAGGGTATCATACCAAGCTCTTGGTGCTTGCTTAAGTCCATAGAGTGCTTTCTTCAAATGGTATAGTCTATCTCCAACCTCAAACCCGGGAGGTTGTTCAACATATACCTCTTCATTGAGTACACCATTCAGGAAGGCACTCTTGACATCCATTTGATACACCTTGAACTTCTTATATGTTGCATATGCAAGGAACAACCTGATAGCTTCCAACCTAGCCACTGGAGCAAAAATCTCATCATAGTCTATTCCCTCAGATTGACAATACCCTTTTGCAACCAGTCTAGCCTTGTTCCTTACCACAACACCATTTTCATCCTTCTTGTTCTTGAAGACCCACTTGGTACCAATTACTCCTTGATGCCTAGGTCTATCCACCAGTTCCCAAACCTGATTCCTTGTGAACTGATTCAACTCCTCTTGCATGGCAATGATCCAGTTCGAGTCAGTGAGAGCTTCTTCAATGTTCTGAGGCTCTTGCTCAGAGAGAAAGCAACAGAACAATGCACTCTCACCATGGAACCGTCTGGTCCTGACTCCCTCAGTTGGATCACCAATGATTTGATCAATGTGGTGATCCTCTAGCCATGTTCTTTTGCCAGGAGTTGTTCCTGAAGTTCCTACAATGTTAGTGTCTACAGGCTCATAAAATTCAGGAAATTGAACAGAAGGGGATGATCCTGAGTTTATACCAAAGGGATTAACCAGCTCAATGTCAGGGACATTGATTCCCCCTTGATGAGGTGACTCGGGAACCGTCTCAGCTGCAATAGCATCTTCATAGACGGTACTTACCTCAGGTTGAGCCTGTTCCTCAGTCTGAGGCTCAACAATCCCTGATGTGCTGGGCTTAGGAGTAGCACTTGATTCATCATCCTGATCATCGTCATCGTCCCATCTTGGAATTGACACAGTTTTGACCTTTGGATCAGGTTGATTCTTCAAGCTCAGCCTTGTCACTTTCCTTGTGACCTCCTCAGTGTCAGGATTCAACACTTTTACCCTAGACTCATTAGCAGATTCATCAAAAACAACATGAGGTGATTATTCCACAACAAGGGTCCTACAATTGTAAACCCTGAAGGCTTTACTAACTTCAGAATATCCTAAGAATATTCCTTCATCAGATTTGCTATCAAAAGCTTTCAATTGGGTCTTCCCATTGTTGAGGATGAAGCACTTACAACCAAATACATGAAAATAAGAAATACGAGGTTTCCTTTTGTTCCATGTCTCATATGGGGTCTGTGCATGTTGTTTGTTCAACATGGATCTGTTCTGAGTGTAGCATGCAGTGTTGATTGCCTCAGCCCAGAATTTCTTGGGCGATCCTGACTCAGCCAGTATGGTCCTTGCAGCTTCCTTCAGTGTCCTGTTCCTCCTTTCAGCGACACCATTCTGCTGTGGGGTTCTAGCTGCAGAAGTCTCATGAGCTATACCAAGTTCATTACAAAAGTAAAAAATATATGAATTTATAAATTCAGTGCCCTTGTCAGATCTGATCTTAGTAATGGACTGATTCTTCTCATTGCTGAGTCTCCTGAGCAACTCTGGAAGCTTCACCTGTGTTTCCTTCTTATTCAACAAGAAAATAACCCAAGTATATCTAGAATAATCATCAATGACCACAAGGGTATATTTCCTACCATTCATACTCACAGGTGTTATGGGACCAAATAAATCCATGTGCAATAGCTGAATTATCCTGTCGGTGGAATGAGAAGCTTTCTCTTTGAATGACGCTCTGACCTGCTTCCCTTCCTGACAAGCTTTGCACACATGATCTTTGCTAAAAACTTCATTAGGCAGACCTTCAACAAGTGACTGTCTAGAAATTTTGTTAAGAATCTTGAAGTTCAGGTGGCTTAATCTTTTATGCCATAACCAACTGAGATCTAGAGAGCCTTTAGCAACAAAACAAGTATTAGGAATAGTGCTGCTCCAATCAGCGAGATAAACGTTACCTTTCCTGATACCTGATAGAAGTACTTGTGTTGATTTGTCCTTGACTGAACATATATTCGATGAGAACTCAACACTGAAACCTTTGTCACAGAATTGACTTACTGACAACAGTTTATGCTTCAGTCCTTCCACAAAGGACACATTTTCCACTCTGACTGTACCTATTATTAAGACACCAAAACCTTTAGTAACACCTTTTGAGTTATCACGAAAGGTTACCTGTGGACCATCTTTAGCTTGATATTCTTGGAGAAGACTCTTCATTCCAGTCATGTGCCTTGAGCAACCACTGTCTAGGTACCAAATAGCTTTGATTGAGTCTCCTCTCCTCTTGTTGTGATCCACAGCCGCCTGCAAGCAAATTAGGCTTTAGGTACCCATTGGGTGTTGGGTCCTATCGTGTCAGTTGTACCCTTCGGGATCCAGACTTGCTTAACAACCCTGATTACCTCAGAGTGGTAAATTTGTCTCCCTGAAACATCCACATACACAACTTTCTTCTTCTTTGCCTGAGAGGAAGATGGTGTATGAGTGCTAGACTTAGGCTTCACAGGAGCCTGAGTGGGTGCCTTTTGGGCTGGCCTCCTGTTCTTCCTAGGTCTGGGTGCAGCAGGTCTTGGGCCTTGCTCTTGATAAGGGCCCTGTGTTCTATTCCCCCTAGGCAAGTGAGGGAATGAAAAACAGTTAAAGGCCTCAGGATGCCAAAACCATGGGGGTGTCATCATATTTGGCCTTTCCTGTTGGTATTGCCAAGCATGATGGTACCCTCGCTGACCAGTCTGAGGGCTCTTAGCCTGAGTCTTCCTCTGCTTTCACTGAGGTTTTCCCTGGCCTGAGCTCTCAGGGGCCTCCCTAGGTTGCTTTGTCTTTCCCTTGGGTTTTGGCTTAGCTACCTTGGGGGCAACCCTGACTGTGTCAACAGTTTTCTTGCCCTTATCAGTTTGGGAGCACAACCTTAGGTGCACTCTGGCCTGTCTGAACAAATACCCTCTCAGTGTTGCTCCCTGAAGCAACATGAGACTGACCTTGTGAGGATTTCTTAGGAACATATCCAAGTCCCTTTTTCTCATTCCCAAGCATCTGGCTGCTATTTATTTCCTCTCTAGCCACTGAGGATTTATTCATTGCTGCAACCTTTTTCTTGAGAGAGTCCTCACTCTTTTTCAGGATTTCATGTCTGGTAAAGAGGTCATCAAACTTACTCTTAAGTACTTTCAGTTCTTCCTTCCTGACCAACTCTTCCTCAGCCAATTCCTTCAGAATCTTCTCTCTTGGGAGACGCTCAGCATTGATTAAATCAATCTCCTGAGTTAGTCTCACAATTTGAGCTGATTCTTTAAGATCAGACTGAGTGAGTTGTTCATTCAGGTTTTGAACCTCAGTACTCAATTTCTTGTTCTCCTCTACCAAGAAGACATTAGTTTCCTGCAGTCTGGAGAAATCAACCATCAATTGATCCAGACAGATCTGAAGGTTCATTTCTCTAACTGACAGGATTTTGACCAGTGTAGGAACCACATACAGAGTTAGATGTTACCTCAGGTCCCTCCCTTGCCATAAGGCACACATCATCGTACTCATCATCAGAAAAGAGTTCAGGTGACCTCTCCTCAGGACCATCAGAGTCAGTTGCATCCTCAGCGAGCATGGCTCTCCGGTCAGCAAGTCTCTGGTCTCTCTTGGCCCTCCTGTCCTCTCTTTCCCTTGCACTCAGCTTCGGACAATCATACTGATAGTGTCCACTCTGGTTACAGTTGTAACATGTTGGTTGCTCATCTCATCTTTCTCTCCTTGGTTCAGGGTTTCTCCTTGAGTCAGGTTCCCTCTGTCTTGATGAGCTTTCAGTCTTTCCTGAGTGCTTGTCATCATGAGTACGTCTCTGTTCATCTCTACGATCGGGCTTTGGATCTGACTATCTTCTTTCATTGCCACGATCTCTCCTTTGGTCAGTGTTTCTCCTTTCCTCATATCTCCTTGAGCTTTGGTGGGTTCCTTCAGGTTTCCTGTCACGTGAGTCCTGATAAAATTTCTTATAACGACCAAACCTTGAATTGAGCTTGTCAAAGCGTCTGGCCATCAGGCTGTACTCCTCAGCGAGCTCTTCTTTGCTCATCTCCATCAGTGACTTTGATGAAGACTCGGCCGGTTCAGATCTGGCCTTGAACGCCACACTTTTCTCAGGAGTTTTCTCCTTTTCTCCCTCTTCTGGCTGAACTTTCTTCTTTCTTTTGTTAAGGTCAAATTCCAGTGTCTTTAGCTCTGAAAAAAAGTAAAGCAGAAGTTATGTTGCTCATATCCTGAGTATTCTTAAGCATAATTACACTGTTATCCCATCTCTCAGGGAGGGCATTCAGGATCTTTGAAGCAACATCTCTCTTTGGGACATATTTGTCCAGCATCACCAACTCATTCATCAACTTGATGAATCTTGACTCCATCTGATCGATAGTCTCATCAGGAAACATCTCGAACGCTTCGAATTTCTGAATGGCAATGTTTCTCTTGTTCTCCTTTATCTTCTCTGACCCCTCGCACATCCTGGTCAGCTCATCCCAAACCTCTTTTGCCGTCTTTAAGTTCATCAGCCTTGCTGACTCCTCGAAAGGCACCGTATGCAAGATGATATTTCTGGCCACATTATCCAGCCCCATCATCTTGATCTCATCAGTGGTCATATCCTTCCTTTCCTTAGGAATGGGTACACCAATATCGAGATCATCATATCCTCTCCCTCTGGTATTCGGGACAGTGATTTTGATCGGTCCTTTCTTGAGAACATGCGGCATCTGGTCATGGATGGCATCTAGATGTGCTTCTAATCTTAACTTCCAATAGACAAAGTTAGAGACAGAGAATTCAGGTAACGAAGCTTCAAGTCTCCTCGAAGTCATGATGATGCAAGTTTTATGAAAAGCAAACTCAGATCTATTCAGTGACCACCAACAGTTTCTCCTCTAAAACTATTAGTATTCAAAGTCAGTGGTCTTTCGAAGCACTGCTCTGATACCACTTGTTGGTCCCGGTACAAGACTGAGGAATACGTGTATGGGGGGGGAATACACGTATACCAATTTTTCAAACTTAAAACCTGACTGAGTCCCCTCCACTCAGAGTGGTAAACAACTAGGAGCTGATAACACACCTACTGACTACACTTGGTGCGGGTCAGTTGGCTAACTATCAGTTCAAGTTCAGTGCGGAAATGCGTAAGCCCTGATAGTTTAAAGTCTTGTTTAGTTTGCTTTCTGAAAAACTTATTTTACTCAATTCTAAATAGTGTTTAGTAAGGGCAGTGCTCTTTTTAGAGGATCAGGCTGATTGATTCAAGCCTGATAAACCGAATGCAATGAATGAATATGTAATATAGCAAGTATGCACAATATCAAAGCAGTAAGAACACATGGAGTTTAACGTGGTTCAGAGACTCAAGCTCCTACGTCCACGGCCTGATTTAACAGGAAATCCACTCAAGGGATTCTTGTTTTTAACGTGCCAAGGTGCACCAAGACCAGCTAACCTCATTGATCTATACAAACTCCACTTACTAACTCACTAACTGACTTACTCCCAACAAACCTAACTTAGGGTTTTGGTTTCAGTTTGGATTCCAACTAGGTTGAGATTATCCTTACAGGGAAAAACTATGCTAAGGATTGAATAATCTCTCTAAGCTTAAGATGATGCTATTTCGCTCTTGGAATACAAAATAACTCTCAGTTGCTAAGAAACACTTGGGAAATTTAGATGGTTTCGAGTGCTTCTCTTAAAGGCTGAATGCTTTGAGTGCTTGAGAGTTTGAGTAATTTCTGGCTTGGAAATTTCCCGTAACCTTGAATGGGTTCAAGGTCTTCTGTATTTATAGGTGATTTAAAAAACTATCCGTTGGAGAGATAGCCCTTCTTGTCATCTATGTAGAGTGGTTTCAAACGGACATATCTTCATGCAGCAGCCGTCCTTGCATGGATTTGGTAGTTGCATTAAATGCACATTAAATGCTTGTCCATTGAAAGTGCAGTCTGAAGTCAGTCTTCTTGTCAGGTTCCGTACGTACGTGTCCTTCCCAGATTGGTCCACGTCATCAGGTTGGTGAGAATGTCAGAACTTATTCCTGAGCTTCAGGCTTGTCTTATTAAGTTCATTTTGTCTTGAGCTCACCGGTCTTGTCCTGACGCTGACATTTATTTTGCATTGCTTGGCTTTACCCAAGTCTTCCCAATAACTCAGTTTCATCCTGTTCCCTTCAGGACTGAGTAGTACTGACCTCAGGGTCATACTCTTCATCATTGAGACTTACTCAGCCAGCTTAGGAGACTGCCATAAGTTCAGGATGGTAAACTTCGTCTTCAGGCTCTGAGTCTTGATTGTCATCAGTAAGTGCTCCTCTTACTGAGTACCCGTGAAGTGTAAAATAACTAAGTACAAGCCTAACCAAGACTAGCCTGACAAAGCAAAAGCAAACATCTTTTCAGGGGCTTTGGGATCTTAATCAAAACTGACAATGTCCTAACATCAACAATTTACTTATGTTGTTATCCAGGTTAAGTTCTTTACAATTTGATAAGCAACATATAGTAGTGAAGTTTAAGAGCATGCACAATATCATACACATAAATGAGAAGTAGTTCAATCTCACAACTACATTCGCCAAGGTATACTTGGCAAAAGGGGAAAAAGGTCAATCATAGAACAATTCAATCAAAAATTCACATTTTAAAAGTTATGTTTATGTGTGTTGTTGGAAGACCTTATTTTTCAAGTGATGGAGAAGTTTTTTTTTATGTGAAAATTAACATGTTCCCATTTACTAAAAGAGAAGGAGTAAATAAAAACAGCAAGAATACGGTTAGAGGCACATTAGAGACAAAATCTATAGATTCAATCAATATCATCAAGGATTGTCTTATTCACAAGGTAAACCCTAAAAAATATGTTCAATCTTTTTCCCCCTTTCTTGCCCAAATATTTAAGTACACATGATCATCATTAAGACCAAATTATACTTGTCATCAAGAAGAAATGACCCCTTAATGCTAGCAAGGACATAATCATTTAACAAGATAACGCATGACCACATATAAGTAATGAAGATCTAGATTTTAGAGAAGCAACATGTTCTCATGGTTTCAACATAGTTCTAATTCAACAACCAACTAATTCACCAGACACCAATGTCAATACCTTAGGTTGGTTTAGAGCTCTACAAGCATTACAAATGGAGACTAGAGGATACAATATTGAACAACTTGTCTAAGTTTTTGCTGGCTCGTTTGAAAAAATAGAACCTAGCAAGCTTAATAAGATTTCTCTAAGTCTTCAACAATGTATGGTTGAGATTAAGAAGATGAAAGGACATAATAATGTCAAGCTTCAACATATGGGAATAGATAGACTTGAGAAACAAGGATTATTTTCAATGGTTTTGGAAGTTGATGAGTTAGATCTGGAGTGCATTGACTATTAGATACAGGCAGGACTTGGTGGTGACACATATGATCTGGAAGTCTTAATGGCAGACTTAGGCTACTAAACACTAGTAGAGTAGAAAACCTTTTGAACATCCTTGAACTTTTTACACTAGGATGTTATGTTTACAACATGAAAATAGGTAGAACTATCAACTATTTTTTGTTTCAGATGTAAACATTCAATGTTATGCAATTAATAGCTTGTTTTCGTTTCACCAATTTTTCTTGAAAAATCAATTTACAATTGCAAAAAGAGACAAACTTTCAGTTTTGGAGCATACACACATCATCACAAAGCAATTTTTAATCAATCGACCTCTTAAACACATGCGTGGTGGCATGAAAAGTTAAGAAAAATAGACATATTTATCTGTTTTTCTTGAGAAATCAGTTTACAATTGTAAAAGGGGACAAACTCTCATATTTGGAGCATACACGCATCATCACAGAGCAATTTTTAATCAATCAGCCTCTAAACACATGTGTGATGGCACGAAAAGTTAAGAAAAATAGACATATTTATCAATTTTATTTGAAAAATCAATTTACACTTGCAAAAAATGGATAAATTCTTAGATATGGAGCATATATAAATTATCATAGAACAATGTTTAAATCAATCAGAAAAAAGACATGCAGATCGAAATAAACTCGACAGGGGCATCAAATAAACTAGACAATGGTATCAAATAAACCCGACAAAGGCTGATTACAGAAAAATAATATGAGAAGGATAAGAAGAACCTCCCATTTATTGGGAAAATGGAATAGCCCTAGGTAGTAATTTTTTTAGCATAATCAGGAAGACTTGCCGATCGGGTTCTTGAAGAACCAGCAATCGAAGTTCTTCCATCGATTCATCCACCCCTTCGTCCAGCATTTCATCATCATACATGGTCTCTGAGAAAGTCATGGTTTCTTCCTCATCCACCTCTTTGAGATCCTCATTGTGATTGTCCATCGTTTCATTGTTGAGATCGAGTTCAAGTGATTCACAAAATAGACAACATGGTGGAAGAGTAACGTCGTAACACCTATCCGACAATAAATCATGAGTATCTCAACATAGGCTAAATAGATCAATGTAATTATCCGAGAAAAAAAATTTAATCAGAGAAGACATAGTATACAGGATTTTAAATCTCGATGGCAGAGAAGATGACAGAGTAAAATTTTGCCAAGGGAGGAAGACGAATGGATGATGAAGTGAAATTAGGGTTTCCTTGAAAACTCTAGAACATAAATAAAAGTGGAGTAAAATAGATCAGTTTCTACTTGAATTATATTAAATGGATTGGGTCAAGTCTATTGGGCTCAAGACAATAAATTGGAGGGAGTGGTCAGTATTAATTGGCTTAGATGAAATTAATTAAAGAGTAATATTTAAAATTAGTAATTGGGTCCACTATTTAAGTTGGGTAATGAATGACATTTATTGTAATATTGTGTAAATATAGAGAGTAAAGATTATGTGAAGTTGAGTATAAGTTTATTTATTTATTTATGAAATGGAAAACTTATAGTGGAATGTCCAAAAAAGACACTAACGCTCCATCTCTTCCACCGTAGGGGCCAACCACAGGTGCCGATAACATCCCTATTTTTTCCCTTTAGATCGGCGCCATAGGTGGTCATCCGACGACGAAGCCGTGGTCATCCAAAGAAGACACGGTCGCTTTATTTTTTGGATGTAGAGATAAAAAGGGACTCAAAGAATTTTGGGGGTTTTGTGGGCAGCGCGGATTTCCGGTATGTCGAAGATATTTTCTCTGTCTCCTTTAATTCTTCATCACTTTCGTCTAAATATGATAAAATTTAAGTTTGAAGATCTCTCTCTACCCTTTCTATGTGTAGTTTATGAATTTTATTTTTTTAAGGTGTGATTGAGATTTTATTAATTTTTTTTTTTTTTGTATTTCTTTATCTTCCCAGAATCAATTTCTAATTTCTATAAGATATATTGGAGGTCTAAGATGTGTGGGGGAGAGATAGTTTTTTTTATAGTTGTAATTGCATCATATTTTAGATTAATCACTAATATATGTTGGTGCATGTTTTAGTACATCTCATACAAATCAAATGCATCTTCTTGTTTTTGTTTGTTGTTGGAAAGAATTTTTCAATTTGCTTCGATTTCGTGTTTGATTGATTTTATTTCCACGGATTGATGGTATGATGTTGTTTTCACGGTGGTGCTCCGGTTGATGGCGGTGGTTCAACATAGATCGATGGTATGGTATTTCGATGAGGCGGAGGAGCTTGTCAATTTGGTTTTTCAACCCCAATGGATTTGGTTCCGTGATTTTTAGCATTTTTTTTATGTTTGTTTGTTTATTTGTCCTCCTAGGAAATTTTGGGCCAAATTTTAGGACGGAGAATTTTTTTAGGTATTTGTCTGTTTGTTTCCACTAATGGTTGAAGTTTCTGATAGTTGTAATTGTATCCTCATTTAGAATTTTTTTCTGATTTTGTTATGTGTTGTATCACTTCACATTACAAATAGTGAAATGTATATACGAGTGTGTTATACAAATGTATTATGTACTATATATCATGGTATTATGTGTTGTAACATGGTGTTAGTGTTGTACCAAAGTATTATGCGTTGTACCATGGTATTATGTGTTGTACTATATAGTTTTTGGTTATGCAAAAATAAAAACGAGAGTTTATAAAAATCCCATAAAGAAGATAACTGCAATTTATAATAAAAAAAAGTGATCAAAATGACTGTTAAAAAGTAAATGTATAGTATAAAGTAAAAAGTAGTATTTGATCTGACATGTGTATTTTTGTTGTGTTGTATAATTTATAGGAGGGTTAATTGCAAATAAAATCACAACCTTTTCGCAAATTGTAATTTAATCTAAACTTTTGAATCTTTGCAAACAAAACCTCAACTCAATATTTGGTTGCAATTCTAACCAAAAGACAAATTTTAATCAGCCTAAAAACGATGATTAATTATGTGTTGTCACCCGAACCAATCTAAACATATTAATATAATTAATTATTCATTATCAAGTAAGCGAAATATTATTTTTGGACAGTAAAAATTGTGCTTGTTGGTTTGAATTGAAACCAAATGTTAAGTTGTGGTTTTATTTGCAAAGATTCAAAAGTTTAAATGAAATTGCAATTTGCGAAAAGATTGTGATTTTATTTGCAATTAACCCTTTTATAGGAAAGTAGTGTGATGTATGATCTTAAGTCTCCAATTTTGTTGCTCAATGTAATGACCCCTAATATTTAATATATATATATATGTGTGTGTGTGTGTGTGTATGTATATATGCGTATATATATATATATATATATACATATATTATCTTAAGTCAATTAAAATTAGGAGTTTGTACATAATATATTAAACCGATAGCCCGAAAGGTATTAATTAAATTATATATGTAGCCCAAAATACATCAAGTTAAATTGTTGGCCCAGCTCAAAAGACATAGAATGATTGAAAAGATTTAATATTCCAAATTTAATATATTATATTAAAAGAAATCTAAAATATACTCATCCCTAGGAAAAGAAGTGAACAAAAACAGATTACTGAGCGAACGAAAGTAATAAGCGAAACGCTAATTTTAAAATTTTAGAACCGTCTCGTCGCGTTGTCCGGCTAGTTGCATCGTCTATTGTTCTTTCCACCTCATCGTATGTCGTTCCTCGCACCGCATCATCCATCGATCCTCGCGCCACATTCCATCATCTATGTTGCATCCCTATTCCATCATGTTGTCGTCCCTGTTGCATCGTCTTTCTTTCGGTTAGTGATTTTTATGTGATGTCTATATAATCTGTTTTGATAATTATTGTTTTGTAGTTTCGGGCTAGTATCGTTTTATTATTGATATTGAATGTACATTACTAGAAAAAAAGGGTTTTAGTATCAAAAAAATTTGTGTCGTAAAAATTTTCTGCTACTAAATATATAAATTAGTATCAATTTTTTGTAATCCAACACTAATCACATTAGGTCTAAATTTTTTGTGTCAGAAAAAAAATCAGATGTTAATTAGTTTTAATATCAATTTTATTTCCGATACAAAATATTTTTAGTGTCAAAAAAATTATTAATTGATTATAATTTTTTTAGTATTGATTTTTTTAATACTAAATATCTAGTTCATAAACTTTCGGCCCATAATACTAACTATAGAGTATCAATATTTTTTCTTGGTACTATTTAGAATATTAAAATTAAAATATTAAAAATACTGATAATGTAGGCATTGGGTGGGGCATTCATAGAGACCCAATTTATTCCACTTTTTCTAATATAATTCATGACTCGGCTCCTCCATTAGAGAAATACATAGGTAAGAAGAAAATGAGGAGTGATGACTTCGTAGGTGCGCACGAAAAAGAGAAAAACATATGATCGATCAATGTCGCCTCTAAATCTAGTTGCTGCGTACGATTCCTCCATCTATTTTGTACATCAATAATCTCGTTGAAATCCTGCTGATTCCGACCTAAAAGGTATGAGTTTGATTATTTTAATTTTATTTGCGGGTTTTTGTTATTTCTTAATCATTATATTTTCAAATTTAGAGCTCATACGTTTTAATCTGCTCTAAAATCAACTCATGTTCTAGAAGTGTTAAATTTCGGTAGTAATTTTATTGATTTTGAGAATTTAGGGATTTTTATTATATGAACAGATCTAGATATTCAAATTTGGTCTTATACTTAACTGAGTCTGTCTTGCTGTAATTGGAGCTATTTTTGTTATTTCGTGTGAGTTTGTTTAGTGTGTTACTCTTTTTATTGTAGCGCGTGCTCTTTCATGATAGTGTTTGATGAATTGTGGAGTAGAACAACTTGTACGACTCTATATACCTGATGTTTTTGCTTATATTTGTTATCTAATGCCGTTTTCTTTTTCTGATTAGGTGTTTTTTCTTTTAAAATCATGATAGATGTGTTGATTACTTAATTAATTTATTAGTTTTATTTTTACTGAGAGTATGTTGATTTGTGACAGTTAATTAATGTATTAATTTCAGGTGTCGTTTCATAGCTTGTCGGTTTTCGTTATGGACTTTAGCTTGGGGAATTGACTCATTAGTAGATTCTTTTTAAACCAGATTATGATTATGCATAGATAGGTTTTGGTCTGGTGATTTTTTTTCCCATAAAGTTTTTTTTAAATCACCGAGTATGATTATTGGAAGTTGAATGAGTAAGAATAATGTTCATGTTTTTTTAGCTTGGTGAATTTCATGAAGTTTTCTTATTTTAATTTCAATCTGTATGAATAGAATGAGTATTATTATGTGTTTGTTGATGGTTTGAACATATTTTCATAGCTAGCATAATAAAATTTATGAATATATATGCTTAAAGAGAGCACTAAGAAAGAGTTTGGCCCTAAAATCACATGATATTTTGAAAATTATCTCAAAGAATTTTGCCTTGATCATGCATTGGGGCCTAAGTTGGACTTCCTTGTTTAGATAGCTTATATGATTATCTGCCTGCTTGGCAAACTTATTTTCCAAATGTTATTATTTGAATATAATTGGATCAGAGGTAAAAGGACTAAATGCAGGCGAATAGGATGATTTAATGCATTATACATGAACTATTGTACAACATTCTTCATAAGTTTAGGAAACTTTCTTTTTATGCCAGTAATATTAAAATCATTTTACTTTTTTTCCCTTGATATCTCAGCCTGAAATTGTGAAAAATATTGCATGATAGTTCCTAAGTTAGCTATATCAACAAGATTTTATCTAGAGAAAAGAATAAGGTCTGCATTCTTCAGGTAAAAGTATCATTTCTAGTGTTAATTATTAATCATACTTAGTAGGTGCACAATTTAAGAATATGTTCCTGGTAAATTTAGAAATTTAGGTTTGTATCAGTTGTGACTTAAAAATATTTAGAAGAAAAGTACCCTGAGAATGCCCTTCTGCTAATTGGTCATCAGCTACGAGAAATCAATTTGCAGCTAAATCCTAATTAAAACTGGTCTCCTTCCATACTTGTAATAATATCTTATTTACATGTTTCATAATTCAATAGTTTCCTCGTTTCATACCCTTAAGCAATGATATTGTTTAATCTGTTAAATTTTCTGATGATAATGTTTAATTTGTTTTTTTTTTCGATTTAATTTTCGAATGATATTGTTTAAATTTAGCTAGCTGCATTAATTCGAAGATTGTGGCTGGATCAAATGTTTAGTCGTTCTCTTTCCAAATTTCATTATTTTATTCTTAATTTCACGAGTAGAATCAGAAATTCAATATCGATATAATTTTATATTTTATTCTTAACTTTACTAGATAATGTCAGTTTATTTAAACATTTAGTATTTAACTTTACTAGCTTCTTTGAAAGGAATTTTAAACATGACTTCACATGTTTTGTGGCAGTTGGATTCTCCCCAGAACATTGACTCATCTTGAGAAGTAGCTTAATTGGTATGGATTCCGTTGGATATTTTGTCTTTCCTTAATATAATTGATGACACATTTTTTCTACTACAATGTGTTTGCCATTAGGTGAATGTCTTATAAATTCATGGCTAAATATGACATTCAGTTTTTCATCTTTACGTTTTGACTTAGATAACTGTTTGTAGTGGTTTGTGGAAATAGATGTCTCTCATGGATATCTTTATCACATCATTATATTGATTGTTAATGTTATGCACTATTCCAATCAAACAGGTTTCGGTGACTAGTATCTATGTTGTTTGCTACACAAGTTTAATTACTAAGGTATTACATGTGGCACTATTTATGTTTTATTAATTACTAAGGTATTACATGTGGCACTATTTACGTTTTATATGTTGTAACGAAAAGGATTAGAAATTACATGTATTGTAATTAGATTATCTAATGGATTATTTTTCATTTTCCTGTTTTCCATCTAGAGCAAAAATATCATGATTCTTTTAGTTATGAGTTAACTGGGAATTTATGGATTGAACAGTAAGATTTCTAAGCTGTTATAGATTTGGTCCTATTTATATGTATGTTACATGTATTTAAGTTCTTGATATAGTGATGTCCATTAATAATGAAGAAAATATGGCTAACTGAAATTGCTTTGTAATTAGATGAAGAGAAAAAACGATTGAAAAGTGTGGGATACAAACAACTCTGGGAGAGAGATAACTGGAAATTAGAAGCTAGCAACAAATACTTCGTTACCAAGATTCAAAAACATATTCTTATATGGGATAATTACAGTAGGGTACACTAAAATGTCTACAAATACAATAGAGTTTCTCCACTTTTTCAAATGACACTAGACTACAATAAAATGCATTCAACTACATGAGGTGGCACCGCAGGAATATGTGCTGGCAAACTAGACAAGACTAATGAATAGTAACCGTTCAATCCCCTTTTCTCTCAAAAAGTTAAGCCCACTCTCTCTCCCCTAAAAAACTCACGCTCATTTTCTCTCTCTCTCTCTCTGCCATCTATGGCCTCTACCGTTAAACCCTTTTCCCTTTTTTCTCTCTATCATCGGCGATCGCCACTTATCGACCGTCGCACCCTCGGCGCCACCAGTGGTTCGACGATTGCCGCTGCCCTACTGTGGTTATAGATCGTCGTCGGAAAAGCATCACACCATCGTCGATGTCGATTGCTCTTTTCTCACGGAGATCGACCCTCTTTTTTAGATTTGTCACCGCTTTTCTCCAGATCTACCGCCGCGCTCGAGTCGCGTCGCTGTTGCTGCTTCCTCAACAAATTTTCTGAAAACTGAGACGCCGTGTGGTGAACCTGACCGCCTAGGTGGCTGCAACGGCCGCTTCAGCAGCTACAGCCGAAGCAATGGCAACCGAGTAAGCATGGTTTGTCTAATCATTCTCTCCCTCTTCTAAATTTACATCTTCCATAGGTGGAAGGGGATGTGATACTTCTTCAACATTCTCCGGTTTTGGAGCATACAAAACTGATGGTTTTTCGTTTGCGAATAAATCGTTCTTCCATTTATCAGCGTTCTGCATATATAAATTAAGATAAGATCACAATGACATAGCAAATTATCTATAGTTTGGGGAATTTATTTTGGGGGTAGGAGTGAGGTTTAAAAAATTTCCTACTATTATTTTGGAAATTTATTGTGGAGATATGTGATTTTCATGGATGTAATTGTATTCTCTTAGAATTATTTTCTGAGTTTGTCATGTGTTGTACCATGGTATTATATGTTGTACCAAAGTGTATAAGAGTGTGTTATACCAAGGTATCATGTGTTGTACCAAAGTATTATGTGTTGTACTATGGTTAGTCATTGTACTTTAGTATTTATCGTTGTACTATTGTTTTACTTATTGTATTTTTCAAAAGCGTATAATACAAAAATTACATACATGAATTCAAATCATTCCCCCGTCAAAGACAATGACTCAAAATTTAAAATGAGAAAGTGGGCAAATTAAATGTCTTGTTAGTTTAAAGTGAATTGTAAAAAGTGATGAATAGTATAAAGTGAAAAGGATGTTGATTTGACATGTATTGGTGTGTAATTATAAAAAAGTAGTGTTCTCATTGCTATTAAGACTCCAATTTTGTACCCCAATGTAATTGCCCCTTCTTATATTATCGTTTCTTGCATAGGAAAAGTTCTATTATGTACTGCTAAAGGTACCATTTCTTGCTTAGGAAAGACAATATTCTTACTGCATAAAGGTACCACATGATATAAAAATATAGTTAACTTAGATCTAGTGTTGATATGTGAATCTTGAAATCTCTAAGCTCCCTAGCTTGTATTTGCCATCTTTCAAAATAACTGATTATATAGCATTCATGTTGATCAACTAATTTTAACCGTGAGAGTGATGCTCTTATCCAAATGATGTTTCAACTGTTACTGTATCATCATAATCTAATAGATGATTCTACCCCATTAAAGGTCTAATAGATGACTCTGCCCCATGAAAGGATAAGTATGCATTGTAGTTCAATACATCTATGTACAGGCCAATACATTGAGAGCTCTACTCTGTGGACTATAAATATTTATATATGGAGCTAGTTGTTATATATAAAAAGACTTTCATGAGTTCAATAATTTAAAATTGAGAGCTCTACTCTGTGGACTATAAATATTTATATATGGAGCTAGTTGTTATATATAAAAAGACTTTCATGAGTTCAATAATTTAAAATTTGGGGTTCAGTGGCATATGATTCAGTTTACTATTTACCCTGGATGGATGTTTATAATATATATCAGAGTCTGATTTTTGCATTCCATCTGTTGTTTTCTTGACTTCAAATAATTGCATGTTCTGATTTCTGATATAATATTTTTTGTTTTCCTGCTTTCTTTTCCCGCTTGAGAAAACCTTCATTGTGCATTTTTTGATTTTATTTTTTGTAAGACATTTCAACTCTAACATGTTTCAAAAATTTAGGGTGTGAATATTTTGATACTAAATAAATTTAGTATTGGAAACATAAGACACTAACTTCCGACACCAAAAGTTTTTAGTATAAAAAAATACTTTTGATACAATAATTATATATTATTGGAAAAATATTTCTGATACAAAATAAGTTTGGTGTTGGAACATCTGACATTAATTGCCGACACTAAAAGTGTTTAGTATTGGAAAGAATATTCGATACGATAATTATTTAGTATCGACGAATAAACTTTTGATATTAAAAGTATCATATGGTGTTGGAAACTTCCAACACTAGTTACCAAATCTATATTTTTTCGATACTAAAGACGTACTTTTTAGTATCGGAACAATATTTCTGATACTATGTCTAGAGCGATGCTTATATAAGTATCGAAAGGGTATCGACTACAATTTCTGATACTAAAGACTTTTAGTATCATAAAAATTTCTTATATTATCAAAAAAGTTTCGATACTAAAAGCCTAATTTCTAGTAGTGGTAACTATATTTCATATTCATTAATTTAATTTAATTTTTATTTTACACTGTGTTTATTGTACATAAAAAAATGTATACATACATACCTCAAATATAGAATATTGCAGATGATTAATAAGAGGTCAAAAAGTGAAAATTAATATTATTGTCTCCATTACACATTATTTTTTGAAATGGGACGAAATTAAATTGTATGATTCTTAGTTCTACATATAGAGGGCATATATGCGTATTTCACTTCTAATTTGATGGGAATAAATCTAGCCTATTTAATTAGTACATAGAATCTATTTTTATTGAAATAATTTTAATGATGTAAAGACCTTGTTATAATGTAGAATATGAATTGTTCAAATCAATAGAGCTAACAACTCAAGAACAAGAGATAATAGTGGATGCACATGAGATAAATATCGTATATTATATGACAATTAAATATTGTGTATCATTTGGAATGTAGATAATAGTATATTTTACCATTTTGAGCTCTAATTAAACACTTATAATAAAAAGAGGAGAAAACTACGGCCAAGATAAATGATGATGGAGGTGATGGTGGCATACAAATTGAAGATGTGAATGTTGATGGAGAGAAAGATAATGAAGAAGATAAAGATGATGAAGGTGAGGAATACAAGGGCCATTTTGAAAGGAAAAAGAGAAAAAAGGTTTTGAAAGCTCATATATATTTCATTGAAGTGACTGCAAATGATTGAACTTTAAAATTTCAATGTTTACATTGCAAAATTCGTCTTTCTAGGCCAACTACTAGTACAACAAGGCATATTTGGAATCACTTGAAGAGGTGCATGCAAAAGAAAATGCACACTGAAAAGCAAAAGACATTGTAATTTCAGCTTATCAATTCCAAGTTTGAGATAAATCCTTTGTCGGTTGGTAAATATGATCATATGAAGCAAAGAGAGGTTGTTGCATATTGGATTTTATAATGTTGTGGAAAGTTTTGGTCTTACTTTCATGTTAAGTATCAATCAACCACAGTTTGAGAAGATTTCTCATGTCACAGCAAAGAAAGATGACATTAATGTGTATGACATAGAGAAGAAAAAGTTGCAATTGGCGTTGAGAGACATCAATAAGATGTCCTTGACTGCTGATATTTGGAAGTCAAAGGTGCAAAAGATTTCTTATATGTGTGTCATTGGTCACTTTGTTGATTCACATTGGTAATTTAATAAACGACTTCTTAGCTTCATACCTCTTCCCCCTCCACATGCTTGTAAGTTTATTTTTATGACATAAAGATTTTCTTGTGTTATAGTTATTATCAGTAATTTGATATATTTATTTGCATTTTTCAGGTCATGATGTCTTTAATGGGCTTATGAGGTGTTCAAAGGATTGGGGAATAGAGCATAAAGTATTCACTATCTCTGTGGACTATGTCTCGAACAATGATGCGGCAATTCAAATTTCTAAAGAAACATTCTCTAAGAATTGCAAGTTTTCATTGGAAGGTAAGTTGTTTCATGTTTGATGTACTGCACATATATTTAATGGATTAAAAAATATTGATAATGTAAACAAATTGTGTGATTTATTATTCAATCAGAGTCTCGATTGAGGAAATTCTCAGATATTTTATATCATTTAAGAATCCAAGTGAAAAAGTTGATCATTGACTGTCCAACTCGTTGGAATTCTACATATGAGATGTTAGTTGAGATATATAGAGTTAGGGATGAATTTCCTATACTTAAAGATTGTAAACCTTTATATCATCATTTTCCAGACCCTGATGATTGGAAAAAAAAAAACGAATTATGTTATTGATATTTTAGAGGTTTTTTATAAAGTCACTCATGTGATTTTTTAAGTTGATTATCCTACTTCAAATGTTTAGCTCGTTGAAATTTGAATTGTCAAGCATGTATTGAATGAAAAATAAAATCATGTTGATGACCTTATTACAGTGATGATAAAAAAGATGAAGGAAAAGTTTGACAAATATTGGAGAGAATACTATTGATGGCAATTGGAACGATACTAGACCCTAGGTACAAAATGAGGTTGATTGATTTTTCTTTTGATAACATATATGGTAAGGTTGAAGCAGGTACAAATGTGATGAAAGTTCAAGAAACATTATATAACTTGTTCTTTGAGTATGTTGAAATTGATCAAGCAAGGTCTCGAAAGTCTACCACTTTTGAAAAATATTCTTTAACGTGTGTGAACTCCACTTCTAAAGGAAAATTAATGATTGCTAATTTTTCTATGTCTAATCGTAATTAGATATTGTTGAGGCTCATAGCCCTGTGAAGTTAGATTTGAACATTTACTTGGAGGAAGGGTTGTTAGAAGTCAAAATGAGGATGTAAATGTAGAGTTTGATGTCTTACTTTGGTGGAAATCTGAAGAATTAAAGTAAAAAATTATATCCAAGTTAGCTCGTGATGTTCTAGCTACTCCTAATAGTATTATAGCATTAGGGTATGTTTACTTTGGGAGTTATAGGTGCACAAGGGGTCTCAGAGGGGCTTAACCCCATGTTTACTATGAATGTCAGCCATATCCGGATAACCAATGACTCGGGTTAAGAAACTTGTTAACCAGCCGTAAACCTATAAAGACTCAACCTACCTCCAATGTGGGTTGGGAATTATTTTAGTAGTCCTGAGTAATAAAATCACCGATTTATCCCCCCACCCCCTCTCTCACTCTTGTATGTTGCTTACGGTGTCTCGTCGAATTGACGCATCGACGATGCTGATTATGTCTCACTAAAATCGGCTCAAAAACAAAAATGAGACATGGGCGGCATATTTGCGGAGGAACTAAAGGCGAAAAAACCACAACTCATGAATGGCGCTCGCCGGAAAACTCCTGAGGGGGAAGAGCGAGTCAATTTGCAATGGTCGTCGATGATGAATTTGAGGGATTAGATGGCGGTGAAAGAACCATATTTTCCGAGTGTGAAGGATAATGCAGCAACGACATAGTAGTTGCTGATTTTTCCAGTAGCTGTGCAAGGGCTCTTTCTTTTTCTTGGGTTACAATTTTGAGGTTTTAGGTTTTATTTGGGTTTCAAAGAAGAAATTTGGGGTTAATTTCAGTTTGAATAAGACTCTATTTTTCTTTCTTTTTACATGTTCTTGTGCTAATTTTTTTAAACTCAAATACGTTAATATTTTGGATAATTTTGCTGAAATTCTAGGCAATGTTCTGAAATTATGGGTGCATTATTTTGGATCAATCTTCTGAAATTTTGGATTCATTATTTTTGGCCGAAGTTCTCAAATTCTGTAGAAATGAGAAATTAACGCCTGAAGAAAATAAGAACAATTTGATACTTTTATCATTATCGACATCATGACAAAAAAAAGTAAACAAATGATAACATTTTTAAAATATTTTTATTCCATTATATAAGACATAAAGTAAACGATGATTATTCAGATTTTAATATAGCTCTATCGCTTCATTTAGGTTATCCAAGGTTATCCCTTACCTAGAAGGTAAACACGCCCTTAGAGGCCACATTTAGTGCAGGAACTCGAGTATTGGATCGGTATCGATTAAGATTGACTTGTGATATGGTACAAGCGTTGATTTGTGGAGCTGGTTGTGTTCGTCAAATTCACAGGATCAAGAAGCCTCTTATGATATATGTGAGTTCTATTTAATTTCTTAGTTCATATTAGTTATGTGCATGCTTTCATAAATAAATTGATTCTTAATTTCTTTTCTTTATTATTGAGGAGCAAGAAGAGTTTATTGATCTTGTGTTGCAAACAACTTAATTTCCACGCCGTTGGTGGAAGATTGATTTGAAAAAACAACGTTAATGAAGTGTTCTTTTGATAATTATTGTATTTTTTAATTAGCGGATTATATTGGGAGTTGAAACAGGGGAGTCTTTATTTGAACATTTATTGAATATTGCCCTTTATTATTTAAAATATTAGTTTATAGATTTTCTCACAAAATCGAATCAGATCAAATTAAATAGTTTCAAATCAAAAAATATAATTTCGAATCAAGTAGTTTCTAATCGGATCGAATATCTTCATATTGAATCGAATAATAGACTATAGAATATGTAAAAAATGAATTGAATACTCGAATGATTTCAAATAATTCGAATATGAATCTCATTTACAATTCGAAAAAAAATTGAATACAAATATTTGAATAGTTTCACGAATACGAATCAAATACAGTAGTATTCGATTTAATTCAATTCGATTACAACCACATGAAGTATCCAGTTGTACTCGAAGGGTACAATGATATAAATTTGATATCGGACTCAAAAGACTCATTCTCCATAAGTGGATATGTACACACAATTGGAGGTGGAGTTGTGTCATGGAGGTCTACCAAACAAACGGGTATGCTTGTTCCACAATGAAATCAGAATTCATAGCTTCAGACAAAGCTGGTGAAGAAGCAGAATGGCTTCACAACTTTTTTGAAGATATTCCTTGCTGGATCAAACTAGTACCAGCTGTTATAATACATTGTGATTGTCAAACTAATATTGGTAGAGCTTTGAGCGATATTGACACGACCACACTCACACCAACAAGCATAATACTAATTTAAATAAAATACAACCGTGAAAACTTGTTATAATTTTTTTTCTAACAAACACAAGCATAACATTATCACAAACACGACAACCTGTTCACATTTACAAAAAAGGTTTCAAGCCAAACCAGTATAACTCCAAACCAACACACCAGCACGCACTAGTTTATATTACAATACAGTACATGTCCAAAACAAACACAATATACATTAGCGGAAGCAAAATAAAGAATGGTCCTGCCCGCAGGTCGTCATCTATGTACACCGCAACCCAAAAGTCTGCAAGAGCGCCACAGCTAGCCCAGTATGAACAGGTTGTCACACATCATCAGGATTACCTACAATGCATAAACTACGTGAGATATATAAATCTCATTAAGCAGAAATTATGCATAATATGCAGTGATACTTTTGAAAATCCTCCCCATACTCTCTCTTTTGAAATCACCAATTTATTTATGAAACACTCGCAAGGGCCCATCGACTCACTGTCATACACCGACAATAAACAAATAATCACATGGTCATAATAAATATGATCCCGACGTGAGGCCCATCCTCTTGTGGCCCATCAAGGGTTCACCTCGCACGAATGCCCCTCATGTCCACCAAGAAGTAATCCCTCCACGCCGACTCATGTTAGTGAATCCAGGGATCTACCCTCCCGCGACAGCGAGGTCCATCACCAAACATGACCCCCTGTCCGCACAAGAAGTCCCCCCACAGAAACACCCAAAATACAATTGTTAATCACAATTTTGGATTCACAAGAAAACTTGTTTCCGGGAATCGGAATCAAATGCAATAAGAACGTAATTGAAAATCACACAAGAACACCAGAGTTACGTGGTTCGGAGAAGAACTCCTACGTCCACGGGATCCGAGAGGATAGACTTTTCACTAAGCACGAAATGGAAGTTACAAGTTACAGAGCACTCAATCTCACAGTGTTTTTCGCTCACAGATGATCTCACACAGATTGTCTAAGTTTCTCTCAGCTAGGAAACTCCTTTTATAGTTACAGAGATTGAGATGAATCTAGACTTGATTCAGTTGTAACTAACTCATAAGTAAAGCAGTTATCCAGCTGGCTAACAAACTCCAATAACCGCTTCAGTTGATTCAGTTAGAACCGCCTTCAGTTAGCTTCAACTTGGTGTTTCGCGTCTTTGTACTTTATATCAGATGACTTGACCTCAGCTGACTTGATCACTTACCATCAGATGACTTCCGGTCTAGACATCCTCTGATGGGACTCCACTGTTAGACCTCATCTGATCAACCTCATCTGATATAACTCTACTGATACCCCAAATAGACTAACTCCCACGGCTAACACTTCATCAACATAGCTCCTTATTGAATTAAGCTCAGTAGACTTCATACTTCACATATGACACTTCACAATTCTCCACCTCAGATGAGAAGTATCAATCCTCTCCTCCTCTCCTCCATGCTCCAGCTTGGGCCTAAGGAACATCCCATACACTCATCTTTACCAATTCAACACAAAACTTGAATTTAGTACCTGGTAAAGACTTTGTACACATATCTGCAGCATTGTCATCTGTAGATATCTTCTGGATGAGAACCACTCCTTTATCAATGATTTCCCTCACAAAATGCAACCTTACATCAATGTGCTTTGATCTCTCATGGAACACTTGATGTTTAACCAGATGTATTGCACTCTGATTATCACAATGAACAACCACAGCCCTTTGGTTTATGCCAAAATCCTTGATTATGCCTTTCAACCACAAAGCCTCCTTAACAGCCTCTGACACTGCAACAAACTCTGCTTCTGTAGTAGATAAAGCAACTCCACTCTGCAGAACAGATCTCCAGCTCACAGCAGTATTGTAAAGTGTAAAGATATACCCTGTTAAAGATCTTCTGGTATCCAGATTAGCAGCAAAATCAGAATCTACAAAACCTTCCAGTGGACTCTTCTGGTCAGTCATCCTCTCAAACATCAATCCCAGATCAGATGACCCTTTAAGGTATCTGAAGATCCATTTCAAAGCTTCCCAATGTAATCTTCCAGGATTAGCCATGTATCTGCTCACCATACTCAATGCATAAGCTAAATCTGGTCTGCTGCAGACCAGAGCATACATCAGGCTTCCAACCCCACTTGCATAAGGTACTTTCATCATAGTCTTCTTCTCTTCTTCAGACCTTGGTTCCATTTCCTTAGATAATTTGAACTGTTGTCCCAGAGGAGTTGACACAGCTCTACTCTCATGCATGTTAAACCTCTTCAGGACCTTCTCAATGTAACTCTTCTGGGATAAGAATAGTCTTCCACCTTTTCTGTCCCTAAGAATATCCATTCCAAGAATCCTCTTAGCATTTCCCAAGTCCTTCATATCAAATCTAGCACTTAGCTTCCTTTTGATACTCTGAATCTTCAGAAGGTTTTTACTGGCAATAAGCATGTCATCTACATAGATCAGAAGATAGGCTATCACATCACTACCTTGCCTTTCCAGGTATACACAAGTATCATACTTGCTCCTTACAAAACCAATGGATAGCATAACTTCATTGAACTTCTTGTGCCACTGCCTTGGACTTTGCTTGAGGCCATACAATGATTTCTTGAGCAGGCACACTTTCCCTTCACTCCCTGGTTCAACAAACCCTTCTGGCTGGTGCATGTACAGATCCTCAATAAGATCACCATGCAGAAAAGCTGTCTTTACATCAAGTTGTTGTAGCTCCAGATCCTCTTGGACAACTCTACTGAGAAGTAGCCTGATTGAACAATGCTTAACAACAGGTGAGAAAACCTCATTGTAATCAATTCCTTCCCTCTGAGTAAATCCTCTGGCAACTAGCCTGGCTTTAAACCTCACCTGATCTTTCAAACCAGATTCAAGCTTCCTTTTAAACAGCCATTTACAACTGATTAGCTTATGCCTAGGTGGCTTATCAACAAGAATCCAAGTTTGATTCTTCTTAAGAGACTCCATCTCTTCTGTCATGGCTGTAATCCATGACTCCCTATCATCACACTCAAGGGCTTCCTTGTAGTTCTTAGGTTCTTGGTACTCTATGGCTTCTGTTGTAACAAGTGCATAGGAGACCAGATCCACACGGCCAAACCTTGCTGGAGGATGTATTTGTCTTCTGGATCTGTCTCTTGTCAAACTATAATTTCTCAAGTCTGCTTCTGGCACTTCTTCCTCCTCTTCTGCAGGTGCACTATCCTCATCTGATGACCCATTCTCTCCTGTTTCATGCTCTGGTTCAGAACCAGATGAGCTCTCATGATTATCATGATCAGGCTCCACCTCTACTTGAGTAATTGGCTCAGAAATAACACCATCCATCTCTTCAGCTGATGGCCCTCCATCACCTCCACCAGACTTGTATCCCATCTGTGATTCATTGAACACTACATCTCTACTGGTAATACACTTCTGGTTCCCAGGCTCTAGACACCACAGCTTGTACCCCTTAACACCCTTTGGATACCCAATGAAAACACACTTTAAAGCTCTAGGTTCAAGTTTGTCTTGCCTCACATGAACATAAGCCAGGCACCCAAATACTTTCAACTTTGAGTAATCTGATATCTTTCCATACCAAACCTCATCTGGGGTTTTAAACTCAATGGCAGATGATGGCACTTTATTAATGAGATACACAGCTGTGTTAACAGCTTCCCCCCAAAAACTCTTAGGTAAATGAGCATCAGATAACATACACCTAATCCTTTCCAGAATAGTTCTATTCATCCTCTCTGCTAGACCATTCTGCTGGGGGTTTGAAGGAACAGTTTTATGCCTAGTAATACCCTTCTCCCTACAGAATTGTTGAAACTCCTCTGATAGGAATTCAAGCCCATTATCAGTCCTTAAGTGCTTGATAGTCCTGCCTGTCTTATTCTCAAGTTCAATTAACCATTCTTTGAACTTAGAGAAGGCATCACTCTTCTGTTTAAGAATGTAAACCCAAACTTTTCTGGAATAATCATCAATAAGGGTAAGGAAATACCTGCCTCCACCATGAGTGGATACCCTTGCTGGGCCCCATACATCAGAATGTATGTAATCCATAACCTCCTTGGTGGTATGCTTCCCCTTCTGGTATGCTTGCTTCTTTGATTTCCCAAGAACACACCTCTCACAGAATTCCAGCTTACATATCCTCTTCCCAGGGATTGCTCCCTTCTTGGATAACTCCACCAGGCCCTTCTCACCAACATGTGCCAATCTCTTGTGCCACAAGTTAACCTCAGAAGACCCCATGGTAACATCAGCTGACCCTGTAACAGTTCTTCCAATCAAAGTATACAAACCATTCTTGATAGCCCCCTTCATGACAATCCTTCCAGATTTGGTTATTGACAGACTTCCCTTGTCTGTCTTGAATTCAAAGCCCTTAGAATTCAATGTACCAAGAGAAATAAGATTTCTCTTCAACTCAGGAACAAACCTGACATCAGATAAGATCCTATCCACCCCATCAAACATCTTGATCTTGATAGAACCAGATCCTTGCACCCTACAGCTCTCATCATTACCCAAAAGAACAAGACCTCCATCAGTTTTCTCAAGATCCAGGAACCAGTCTTCATGTGGACACATATGAAAAGTACACCCAGAGTCCAGGACCCACTCTTGACTTAGCCTCTCATGACTAACCATCAAGACCTCTGCACTATCATATCCTTCAACCTCCACAACAGCTGCATCTCCATCTTGATCACCTTGATTGTCTTTCTTCTTTCTTTCAGGGCAATTCTTTCTCAGATGACCTTCCTTATGGCAAGTGAAACACTTCCTCTTCTCAACAAAATCAGATTTCTTCCCACCCTTATTCCCTTTTCCACCATCCTTCTTCTTGGACTGAAACCCCTTCTTCTTCTTGGATTGAACATTCAATCCTTCAGCAGGCTTCTTCCCATCAGCTTGGAACTGTAGAGACTTGGTTTTCAGGGCAGTTTGAACATCATCAAACATCACCTGATCTTGCCTACCAAACAACAAGGCATCTTTGAAATTTTCCAGAGACTTAGGTAGGGCATTCAACAACATCAATGACTTATCTTCATCATCAATTGTAACATCCAAACTCTCCAGATCATCCACCAATCTGTTGAACTCGTCCAACTGATCACCAAGATTCTTATCTTCACTCATTTTGAAGACTTGAAGCTTCTGTTTCATGTATAACTTGTTCGTAACAGACTTGGTCTGGTATAACTGCTCCAACTTATTCCAGATCCCAAGAGCGGTTTCCTCCTTCGATACTTCTCTCAATGGCTTGTCCCCAAGACACAAGATAAGGGCACTATGCATCTTCCTCTTGTTCTCCTCCACCTTCGCCGGATTAGATCCAGAAGCCACCTGAGCCGGTGGCAACAAGGCTTCGTACAACCCATTGTGTACCAGGAGTGCCTTCATCTTGATCTTCCATAAGCTGAAATCGTTCTTCCCCGTGAACTTCTCAATATCGAACTTAGTTGCAGCCATGATTGCTTCCCACAGACGGCGCCACTTGTTAATCACGATTTTGGATTCACAAGAAAACTTGTTTCCGGGAATCGGAATCAAATGCAATAAGAACGTAATTGAAAATCACACAAGAACACCAGAGTTACGTGGTTCGGAGAAGAACTCCTACGTCCACGGGATCCGAGAGGATAGACTTTTCACTAAGCACGAAATGGAAGTTACAAGTTACAGAGCACTCAATCTCACAGTGTTTTTCGCTCACAGATGATCTCACACAGATTGTCTAAGTTTCTCTCAGCTAGGAAACTCCTTTTATAGTTACAGAGATTGAGATGAATCTAGACTTGATTCAGTTGTAACTAACTCATAAGTAAAGCAGTTATCCAGCTGGCTAACAAACTCCAATAACCGCTTCAGTTGATTCAGTTAGAACCGCCTTCAGTTAGCTTCAACTTGGTGTTTCGCGTCTTTGTACTTTATATCAGATGACTTGACCTCAGCTGACTTGATCACTTACCATCAGATGACTTCCGGTCTAGACATCCTCTGATGGGACTCCACTGTTAGACCTCATCTGATCAACCTCATCTGATATAACTCTACTGATACCCCAAATAGACTAACTCCCACGGCTAACACTTCATCAACATAGCTCCTTATTGAATTAAGCTCAGTAGACTTCATACTTCACATATGACACTTCACAACAATCAATAAGACGGTGGCCCACTCTAGGTAGCATACGCCAGGCCTCCCCCTGGTCGCCTGAACTCCTAGGTACCCCTTCCGCCCTCGGTATATAACCAGTGGCCAAAACACATCATTTAACCAAAAAGATACTTTCATGTTAATGCATGATATGTTTGATGCAATGCACAAATAATATTTCACAAGATTCATAAATCGACCAACTCGCAGGTTCACTCCACATCGAATATTGAGCTCACGGGCTCACTCCACATCAAATAGCTCACAGGCTAATTTTACATCAAATATTGAGCTCACAGGCTCACCCAATAATAATCACTGAATGTCAATCCTATTCCACATCAAATATTGAGCTCACAGGCTCACTCAACAATATCACTGAATATCAATTCACGTACAATTCACGCATCACCATTTAAACATAAATAATTCACAAAATACTATGTTTATGCATTGTAGTTGCAAATGAATTTCTACTTACCTCGAGTCCGCAAAAGCGTTAATAATTCAATCCTTAAACCACCTTATCGGCCTCCAATACCAAATCTAATAAAACAAATTATAAATATCATCTCAAACTATTAGTTAATTAAATTGACAATAAAATCATACCGAGTTTACTAATCAATAAGCAGTCTAAGCTACTATATCCATACACTCAAATTAGAATTTTGTACAGTAAACCCTAAAAATAATAGCACTAGCAAAGTCCGCTACACATCATTAACTAATCGGATAGAACAAAATTAAACATACCTGATTTCATTTTATATTTTCGCAACTTCTTTCTTTCTCTCTTTTTCTTTCTTTTTCTTTCTTCTTTAACTTTCCTGATCGAGAATTGCTGTAGGGATATGTATATGTATCCTAAGTTATTTGGAACTAGGCATATATATATATCTACTAATCTACCACCGCCTCATCTATTACTTCACGAGTAAGTTCTCTTTTTCATTTTTTTTCTTTTGTTTTCTTTTTAATAAACTTATGTACTAAAAGTTGGTGTCTAGTAAATAAATTCCAAACCATGCCCACACTAAACTATGCACGTATATGTGCATAACTAAATTTTATTTATTTAATTAATTACTTATCTAATTTAATTTCTATTATAACTAACACTACAAATAATAAACTTATTTAAACATTTCAAATACTAATACTAAATTCTCATCCCATTCTACTGATTAAAGTCTCGATAATTGTACTAGAATTTTCTCACTGTTAACATGTAACTACACATAAATAACTCGATATTTAAAAGCACACTATAATAATGCAAATTCACAAGTAGCACATCAATAATTATATGAAATACACGTAAATAATAAGTAGCACTCAAATATTTAATATGCACGTAAATTATAGACAACACATAAATAATTAAAAGGCACACAAGGCATGAAATATATTGGCCAATGAGTAGTGAGAAGCTCGGGTATCACATCCTCCCCTCCTTATAAAAATTTCGTCTCCGAAATTTGACTTACCTGAATAGTTCTGGGTATTTGGATTTCATCTCATCCTCTCGTTCCAAGTGGCTTCTTCTACTGATTGATTTCTCCATAGGACTTTGACCAACGAAATTTCCTTATTTCTAAGTTGTTTTACTTCTCGCAATAAGATCTCCACTGGAATTTCTTCATAACTCAAGTCTGCTTTCAACTCTGCAGGTTCATTATTCAGAACGTGTGATGGATTTGCAATATATTTTGGCAACGCGGACACGTGAAACGCATTATATATCTGGGACATCGACGCAGGTAGATCAAGTTTATAAGCAACATCACCATTTCTTTCAATAATAGGAAACGGGCCGACATATCTCGGACTGAGCTTCCCTTTTTTTCCAAACCGCATTATGCCTTTCATTGGAGAAACTTTCAAAAACACTTGATCACTCATTTCAAACTCTATTTTTCTTCTTCTTTTATCTGCATAACTCTTCTGTCGACTTTGAGCAGCCTTCATTCTTTCACGAATTTGTACTATAGCTTCACTCATATCTCGAATCATATCTGGAGCCAATAGATTTCGTTCCCCGACTTCATCCCAATGTACAGGAGATCGACATTTCCTACCATATAGTGCTTCATACGGAGCCATCCCGATAGTGTACTGATAATTGTTATTGTAAGAAAACTCTATCAACGGCAAAAATTTACTCCACTGGCCTTGGAAATCTAACACACAAGCTCTGAGCATATCTTCCAGAATCTGTATCGTTCGTTCTGATTGTCCATCTGTCTGTGGATGATATGCAGTACTGAAAGATAATTGTGTCCCCAATGTTTTGTGCAAGCTCTTCCAGAAGTTAGACAAAAATCTTGAGTCCCTGTCTGAAACGATAGTAAAGGGTACACCGTGAAGCCTGGCAATCTCTTGTATGTATATCTGAGCATAACGGTCCATAGAGTATGTGGTACAAATTGGTAGAAAATGAGCTGATTTAGTCAATCGATCCACAATAACCCAGACTGCATCATAACTTTTGTCTGTCTTGGGAAATCCAGTAACGAAATCCATTGTGATATTCTCCCACTTCCATTCTGGAATAAGCAAAGGTTGCAAAGTTCCTGAGGTCTTTGATGTTCTGCTTTGATTTGCTGACAAGTCAAGCACTGTTCTACATATTGAGCAATTTCTTTCTTCATACCTGGCCACCAGTAATGCAATTTCAAGTCCCTATACATTTTAGTAGCTCATGGATGTACAGAATATGGTGATGAATGTGCTTCAATCATCACATCTTCACGAGTCTTGTCAACATTGGGTATATATAACCTATTTCGATATCGCAGTACACCATTCTCTGATAACTGGAAGTCAGAGGATTCGCCTGAAGTGATGTCTTTCTTCACCTTAGTAAAATATTCATCAGTTTGTTGCCCTGTGTGAATTCTATCCAGCAGAGTTGGTTTAAGTGTTAAAGCTGCAAGTTTTGCAGTCACAAGTCCAGGTTCAACAAGTTCTATGTTCATCCTTTGCAGATCCAATAGTTTGGGTTTCTGAATCCGGTTCAAAGCTACCACCTTCTCAGCTGATTTTCGACTCAATGCATCTGCCACCACATTAGCTTTACCCGGATGATAGTTAATGACACAGTCATAATCTTTCACAAGTTCTAACCATCTTTGTTGTCTCATGTTCAACTGTAACGACCCGAAACCAAATTAGGGTTTTCATGATTTATTTTTAATGTGTTTAAATGAAATGTTTGATTTTAAATATATGTGTATACAAGTTCTAATTTTTCAGGTGACAGATGAGCATTCAAGCCGAAAAATCCTACTAGCACTTTTTTAGTTTTATCCATAAAACGGGTTGACTTTTTGTAATAAAAATTTAAAGAACTAAAAATGATAAATAAGAACATTTATATGAACTACAAAAATCATATGAATTTAACGGTACGTTTGAATTAAATTTTGGAACCAAAAGCCGAACAAAAAAATATCGAAAATACACTGTCGGATCAAAAACCACGTCTAGAATCGGGACTACCATAAATGGCAGCCCCAAAACAGTAAAAACCTGCACCTTTGACCCCTTTTGCAGCCATCATAAGTAGAAGTGACTTGTAATGATAAGCTAAAGCCTACCCTAATCCTACCACCCATCTCATCTCATAACTCTTATATTTAATACACCCAACAACACATCTCCCACTGCCCTCTCCTTATGATCAGCCACCCCTCCCCATTTCCTCCTATATATACCCCTCCAAACCCCTTTCATTTGTCACATTAGTTCTTGCACTCAAGAGAGAAAAGAAAGAAAGAAAGAAAGAAAGAGATAAAGTTAGAAGTGAGAGTAGAAGGAGAAAGAGCCCTCTCCTCTCCTCCCCCTCTTGGCCTACACCACCACCACCTAGGAGGAGTGTTTTTCCCCACCATCTTGAAGCCAAGGGAGTATTAGAAGCTAGGGTGTTCATCTTTGGTTCCTAATCTTCCAAGAAAGAGAGGAAAACTACAAGGGTAAGCCCTATAAACCCATTTCTCTTAATACTTTGATCATATTTTGTTTTGGGCATGAAACCCTTAGAAATAGCATGTTAAGAACCTTTCCCAAACTTAGTTAAACTATATGAATGATTTATGAGGTTTGAGTTTAAGATTTTTCCACGATTTTGAGCTTATATGATCATTTATGAGAAAGTTCGACAAAGTTCATTTCTACCCGGATTAGCTGCTGCCCCCTTTTTGACAAATCCATTTCGGTCCTTTATTGATGTTGAAAAATTATGAAAAATTACCTGGATGTATTATTTTATGTATATAAGAAACTGTGAAAATTTGGTGGTCATCTAATTTATATTGAGGAAGAATAAATTCATGGAAATTTATGCGTCTGAAACCGTGCGAACTGGGAGCAGCGATTCTATCTAACCTTTTTACCTATTTTCAATATTGATAAAATTATAGAAATATTTGGGGTTATTCCCCTTGATGTTGTTTAAGACATATCCAAAAATCGTAATGTTTTATAAAGAGAATAATGAGATATGCCTTTTTGAATATTATGTGGTAAATACACGACTGAGGTTGATTCATTGTTTCCAAAAATTCATTTAGTCCTTTTATAAGTGTTTAAAAATCTTAAAAAAAATTGAGATGTTCTCCACTGAGTCTGGAATGCTATGTGAAATACTTGGTTAATTTTGATTAAGTTTACAATAAGTTATGGATTTTTAAGTAAAGTATGTACTGCATGACAAACTATGTTATAAACCCATTTTCCATGGAACATATGGTAATGTTCCGTAAATAAAATGACTTAGATTTATAAATAAAAGATGTTTGGTTTTAAGTTATCTGTAACATATCTTAATTTCATGATTTTTAAATGTACCTACTGTGAGATATGATTTCTAGACTTCAATATACATTGTTTTGACGAATGTCTTGCTGTTCTGTTTTCAAATGCAAATGTACCCTATTTCCGTAGCTCAAATAACTTGGTACCCTTAATTAACTTTGTTCTATATCATATGATATATAACATACTAAAATTTTATAATTTTCCATTAAGTATAAATGCATTTTTTAGTTAATACATGTATGTATGTCTTTTGTTAAATAAGTAACACTAGAAAGAAGAAATAAGTGATACTTTTATAAACAAGCATGTTTTAGGTATATGAATGATTTGTGCTTACTTGTCCAAGAATGTATTTGAGTGTTTTACTTACTTCTGAGTGTTGAATGAACCCGGAAGACCCAAAACCCCAGCCGGTGGACCCGTATTGAATTAGAGTAACCTTACTACCCGAATGAACAAGTTTCAACGCCCTCCTTGAACTTGAACAAAAACCCTAGGGCTGTTCTAATAAAATAAATATTCTCCTATTACCGAAAAGCCCTAAGTATGATGCGAAATTGTGTAATAAATTAAAAGAATGAACGATGACTAAATGAGCGGACTGTGTTAGGTAAAGTGGGGTTAGCTCAGAAGCTCGGAGGTCGCCCGTGTTCTAAGCAATCAAGAAGTTAAGATTTATCTCTAAAAGTTTCTAGGTGGGTGACACTATCTGTATAGCTAGTTAATGTTATATGGACTGTTGTCAGTTTTCTGAAACAAATGTAATGAATATCAGTAAAAGACATGAACAATCTTATGAATATGAATCCGAGTATGCGATTATTACAATGTGAGCATGTTGTATGTGATTTGTGAACTATGTGAAAGTTGTAAGGGAAGCTGATGGAGGGATAAGGGCGGAAGGGATAAGGACGCGGTGGAGTCGCTACTGGTGCCCCCCAAACAGGGATAAGGATGTGGTTGAAAGAGTACTAATGCCCCCAAATCTTTTAGGGACAAGGATGCGGTAGAGTCGCTACCGGTGTCCCCCCAATGGGGATAAGGATGTGGTTGAAAGAGTACCAGCGCCCCCATATTTTTAGGGACAAGGATGCGGTGGAAATGCCACCGGTGCCCCCCTTATGAATAAGAAAGGAGATTGATGGGCCTTTGAGCCATATGAATGATGGGTCTTCGGGCTATATAAATGTTTTGTTCTAAATCTGTGTTTATAAGTTTTATGTTAAAGAAAACGAATACACATGATCAAGAATTATAATGAACCAACTGAAAGGTGAAAATCTTAAAGGTATTATAATTTTGGATCTCCTGACAATCTGTATAGTAGCATACAAGTTACCCACTGAGATTTTATCTCACGCCCCTCTCTAAATATTTTCAGGTTATGATGCTGAGGTTCGTGAGCTGCCGTAGATGATTGCTTCCCACTCCCGCTTATTAATTAATTAAACTACTTTTACCAAGTTGAGACAATATGCTATTTTAATATTGTTATTAATCTTTTGCCACTAATGTCTCGAGAGTCATACCCAGGACTCATCGGGATGTTCCTTATTAGTAATGGGATGATGGGTTTTATTAAAATAAATTGATGTTTTCTCAAATAAATTTTATGTTAAGTTCTTCCACTGCATCTGTATGATTATGTTTATTGTTTTATCTTTTATAAGAAATTTTCTGGCTCGGTTTTTATGATTCACCAAGTGATGACTCGGGTTTAAGACGTTGTGGCCTCAAATGTCAACTTTCTGAATTCCGGGGTGCTACAGGTGGTATCAGAGCTTATGTTCAAAACGTCGGACCAAATGATTTATTTTCCTTTATTTCATAATTTTAACTTAGTAAAGTAGACAAATTTCATAAACTTCTAATTAAATATCACTAGTGGGAAGGCTTTCTACAACGAGCATACCGGAAAAACCTCAAGGTATGTTATGTCTTATGAGAAATCGAATAATAAAACCCTTACAAATAAGAAAACCGAAAATGAAAGAAAGAACATGAAAAACTTATGAGGACAAGTGCTTGAATTTCATACTATTTGCGCATGTATGTGAAATTACTTGATTATTAATGTTATGCTATTCTATGACGTCATTTTCTCTGGCGAGCAAAATTGTTATATTGTGTATAGTATTACTATTTTCTTTTCTTTTCTTCCTTAGTGTTCCGTTACAGACCTTAGATCTATTTTAAGTTGAGAATTATAGTATATAGGCGCAACTACTTGACCATACAGTAGTCTAAGTTCGAGACCCATATGGTTTTGTGGCACGCCTTATCTAGTTGTCGAGGAAGAAACATCGACTAAGACATGGTGGATACGAGTCATGAGGACCAGTCAATCTCCCAAATGGACCCTGACAGACATGACATCGAGACAGGACCTATTCACATTCATGGATCATTTGTCAACTAATGTACATGTTTAAATTTTGGTAGTCGGGGAGATAATCTCACGGTAGTAGTCGGATGACCCCAATCATTGCGAACTAAGATATTTTGTGGATTGGCTTAGACTCTAACCTTTTGGTAGCTCAAACTATTTCTTTTGTAGAAGTCTCGCAGCCGACACAGTTTGACTTATTATGTATATCTTGACTACTTTTAATACTATCTTTATATATTTTGGAAGTCTCGTTTCTTTTTATTTTCGTTGGAGACCCGTTTCTCTCCGTTTAACTTTGAGAACTCGTTTTTCTCTTTCCAATTATGTATACTTACTACAGTCTCGACGTGTTTTATTTCGTGGGATATTCTATTCTATCTGTTATGTTTATCTTATGTTTGCATCGTGTGTCATTATTTTCCCTAACATGCATCGTCGTAGCTCGTTACCGTGTTGTTGATCATGACAGTATGTTCCGGTTTCTGTGTGCACCCCTGCATGATTGAATTAATACCATGATGTAAAATGTTGGATTCTTTTGTTTTGAATTTTATCATACCTATATAAATTAATCTATTTTCAATTATTCGTTTTTTGGTACCTAGTTGTTTAGATTTCACTCCTTGTGTCTAAGAAGTTGAGAAATTTTGGGAATAGAAAGTACCAAAGGAGAAAATTTAAGGTAAGTATTACACTTACCGTGTTCAGTAAGAATCCAAGATGTAGTATAGGAGTAAGGACGAAATATAATGGACTATAAATAAGGATCAAACTTGACCTTAGCATTAAGATTTTGGTATAATCTTGGGAATAGGCTAGTTATCAAAATATAAGAAACTTACCTAGGTGGACCAAGGAAACCACCTTCCATCGAAAGAAAATTTCGGACAAAGTTTGAGGAAGAATAATTTGAGGATAACTCTAGATTAATAGATAGAGTCTTACTAATAAATTAATACTATTACAAAGGTTGTTAAATGAAATGTTCATATGGGTTGACACACCACCGATAGGGTAGCCGGTTTTACTAATGAGGAAAATATTTATTAAGTTGTACAAAAAAAAAAACTCCCACCTTTTTTTTTCAAACTACAACTTTATAATTTCCACTCAACTCCTCCAACGGTCGTAAACAGTCATAAACGACCATATTTTCAAAAAATTTACTCTATAAATACCACATTTCACTCCCATCTCTAAGTACCCTTCTTTGAATTTTCATCAAACATAACCGAAATGAGTAAACTCTTCCTCACCATCGTCACTATTGTTTACGTCCTCATGCTCATCGGTTGTTATAATGCTGAAGGGAATTTAGTGCACCTCTCGTACTTACCACGATACTCGTTGCGTATTTTTTAGTTTTAGCTTGGGGAGTAAAATTTTTATGATTTATATGTAATGCCTTGAAGTATGAATAAAAGATCATTCGATCGTGTTGTTTATTTTTCTTCTTTTTCTTTTGTTGTCGTCTTTGGGTAGAGCTCAATATTTACACAGTTATTGCTTCTTTGAATAAACTTTTCCCTTATTTCTGTAAAAAAAAAAAGATTTAATGCTTGATGTAAGAGGTTAAGGTTACTATCGACAAGATTAAGATTTGACTAATAAGATATGAGTACAAATATTTTGGGAAAACATAGCGGAAGTAAGGATCACAATATTCATCGAGAAGACAAATTCTATAGGAAGTACAGAATGTTTAAGAAGAACAAGTGGATTTTGGGGACGAAATTATTTTTAAGAAGGGAAAGATGTAATACCCCGAACCAGAATTATTAGGGATATTCATGTGATTAAATGTTATGTGAATTTTTTTTGGAAATATTTCTATATGTTGGCTACAACATATCCAAAAATTAAAGTGTTTTGATGAAGGAAACGAGAGAAATGAATTTTTGAAATACGTGTTATAAATTTGTGAACTATTAATTATAAATATAATTCCTATGTTCCTGTTCATAAGAAAATTATGAAAAATTTACCATACATTCCTTGGATGTTAGTCTATGACATATACAAAATTTATGAGCATCGGACAAAAAATGAAGGAGAAACAAAATCCTAAAAATCACTTATGCTAAATCGAACCAAACAGCGAAACCTAGAATTAAGGACCTAAGTCTAAGTCATGACTTAACTTATGAAGAAGTACCTGTGACCATTTTTGGGAAGAAATGTTCACCTTTTGAGTAATCGAGAAGTTCCTTTAGTACTAGTACAATGGAGCTGACACAAAAAAGGAGCCACTTGGGACAGAGAGGAAGATATATTAGTTAAATACTCGTAATGCCTTTAGGATAAGTAAGTAAATTTCGAGGATGGAATTTCTTTTAAGGGGTGTAGGATGTAACGACCTGAAACCAAATTAGGATTTTCATGATTTATTTTTAATGTGTTTAAATGAAATGTTTGATTTTAAAAATATGTGTATACAAGTTCTAATTTTTCAGGAGACAAACGAGCATTCGAGCCGAAAAATCCTACTAGCACTTTTTGAGTTTTATCCATAAAACGGGTTGACTTTTTATAATAAAAATTTAAAGAATTAAAAATGATAAATAAGAATATTTATATGAACCACAAAAATCATACGAATTTATTGGTACGTTTGAATTAAATTTTGGAACCAAAAGGCGAACCGAAAAATATCGAAAATACACTGTCAGAGCCAAAACCGCATCTAGAATCGGGACTACCATAAATGGCAGCCTCAAAACAGTAAAAATCTGCACCTTTGACCCCTTTTGCAGCCATCATAATTAGAAGTGACTTGTAATGATATGCCAAAGCCTACCCTAATCCTACCACCCATCCCATCCCATCTCATAACTCTTGTATTTAATACACCCAACAACACATATCCCTCTCCCCTCTCCTTATGATCAGCCACACCTCCACATTTCCTACTATATATACCCCTCCAAACCCCTTTCATTTGCCACATTAGTTCTTGCACTCAAGAGAGAAAATAAAGAAAGAAAGAAAGAAAGAAAGAAAGAAAGAAAGAAAGAAAGAAAGAAAGAAGGGCTTTTCTACGGTCAGGAAGGCTTTCGCCCTTCCTGACGTCAGTAAACCAATAAGAATTCGCCACATCATTTAAGTTCGCCATTTGCGATCTAGGTTCGTCCGGAGTAAAAATATATTTTTTTAATAGAAAAAATTATAAAATTACAAAAATATCCTTATAATATTTTTATTTTAAAAGCAATTATTTTAATCTTTTTTCTCTTTTATAATAATTAAAAAAATCAAATTAAAGTTTTTAAAATCATTCAAATGTTAAAATTAAATCAAAACTCAATTTTCATCTAATTCCTTTCATCTAAATTCCTAAGCACATCAAAGAGCTGTTGGTTGAAGCAAGCATTTCATGTGAGGAAGAAAACAACAAAGCATCAGCCAATTTCACGTGAGAAAAAAAGAAAGAAAAACAAAGCATGCGGGCCCCACGTCTATTTTGAGGAAGAGTCAAAATTTGCTTTCAATGTTGAAATATTCAGCGGCCCAAGATTCTTAAAAAGGAAACCCATTTCATTTCAGTTTCCAGCAAATAGAGAGAGAAACTTGGCATTATCTTCAAGAAATAAGCCATGCCATTTGCGACCAAGAGAAAGTTAGGAACCCATGTACAGTTCGGCGCCAGAATTCGAAACCGGAAATCCCATTCGGCCGAAATCCAATAGCAACACCATGAAAGCCACAATGAACGCCGCCTGAAAGCAGCAAGTTCGCCGGAAATTCAGCACAGCCACGCCACCATCCTCCTGAAATTATGCAGCCGTTCGTCGCCGGAAAAAGCACGGCCACCACCAGTGTCGCCGGATGTTACGCGTGAAAGCTCCTCATGGCCGGAAAACTGGGACACCTCGCCACGCCTGGAATTTCATTGAAGTAAAATCCAAGCTGACGCCATACCAAGACGTCGCCGGAAATCGAAGCTCACAACCATGGAGAAATCGAGCAAAAACGACGTCATTTCGATGCCGGATTCCGCACGAGTTGAGGTACGTATTGTATTAGAGGGCGGTGCGGCGTCGCAGCGGGCCGCGGTGCAGCGTCACGGCTGAAGCGGAAAGGTTGAATGGTGATATTGAAGGGAAGGGTTGAATGGTGATTTAATGAATTTTAATGGTTATTTTAATTGTAATGACAAATAATTCAATTTAATGGAATATGTTATTTGAATTTTAATGGTTGTTATTGAAATATTATTAAATATTAATTAATTAATATTCTAAATTATTTTAAGGTAAAAAGGTTATTTTTGTAATTTTATATTTATTAATTTAATTTATTAGTAGGGCGATGCAGTGCGATTGCAATATGCAGAGTGCAAACGCGTTAATGCAGAGTGCAATCCATTAAAAAATATTATACGTTGGATCTTCGATCTAATGGTAATAAGAGGGTTTACTGACGTCAGGAAGGGCGAAAGCCTTCCTGACAGTAGAAAAGCCCAAGAAAGAAAGAAAGAAAGAAAGAAAGAAAGAAAGAAAGAGAGAAAGTTAGAAGTGAGAGTAGAAGGAGAATGAGCCCTCTCTTCTCCTCCCCCTCTTGGCCTACACCACCACGACCTAGGAGGAGTGTTTTTCTCCACCATCTTGAAGCCAAAGGAGCGTTAGAAGCTAGGGTGTTCATCTTTGGTTCCTAATCTTCCAAGAAAGAGAGGAAAACTACAAGGGTAAGCCCTATAAACCCATTTCTCTTAATACTTTGATCATATTTTTTTTTGGGCATGAAACCCTTAGAAATAGCATGTTAAGTACCTTTCCCAAACTTAGTTAAACTGTATGAATGATTTATGAGGTTTGAGTTTAAGATTTTTCCACGATTTTGAGCTTATATGATCATTTATGAGAAAGTTCGACAAAGTTCATTTCTACCCGAATTAGCTACTGCCCCCTTTTTGACGAACCCATTTTGGACCTTTATTGATGTTGAAAAATTATGAAAAATTACCTAGATATATTAATTGATGTATATAAGAAACTGTGAAAATTTGGTGGTCATCTAATTTATATTGAGGGAGAATAAATTCATGGAAATTTATGCGTCTGAAACCGTGTGAAACTGGGAGTAGCGACTCTATCTAACCTTTTTACCTATTTTCAATATTGATAAAATTACAAAAATATTTGGAGATGTTCCCTTTGTTGTTTTTTAAGACATATCCAAAAATCGTATTGTTTTATATAGAGAATAATGAGATATGTCTGTTTGAATATTATGTGGTAAATACTTGACTGAGGTTGATTCATTATTTCCAAAAATTCATTTAGCCCTTTTATAAGTGTTTAAAAATCTTAGAGATTTTTTGAGATGTTCTCCACTGAGTCTGGAATGCTATGTGAAATACTTGGTTAATTTTGATTAAGTTTACAATAAGTTATGGATTTTTAAATAAAGTATGTACTGCATGACAAACTATGTTATAAACCCATTTTCCATCGAATATATGGTAATGTTCCGTAACTCAAATGACTTAGGTTTAGATAAAAAATATTTGGTTTTATGTTACCTGTAACATATCTTAATTTCATGATTTTTAAATGTACCTACTATGAGATATGATTTTTATACTTCAATGTACACTGTTTTGACGAATGTCTTGCTGTTCTGTTTTCAAATGCAAATTTACCCTATTTCCGTAGCTCAAACAACTTGGTACCCTTAATGAACTTTGTTCTATATCATCCAATGTATAACATACTAGTATTTTATAATTTTCCAGTAAGTATAAATGTCTTTTTTAGTTAATACATGTATGTATGTCTTTTGTTAAATAAGTAACACTAGAAAGAAAGAATAAGTGATACTTTTATAAACAAGCATGTTTTAGGTATATGAATGATTTGTGTTTACTTGTCCAAGAATGTGTTTGAATGTTTTACTTGCTTCTGAGTGTTGAATGCACCCGGAAGACTCAAAACCCCAGTCGGTGGACCCGTATTGAATTAGAGTAACCTTACTACCCGAATGAACAAGTTTCAACGCCCTCCTTGAACTTGAACAAAAACCTTAGGGTTGTTCTAATGAAATAAATATTCTCCTATTACCGAAAAGCCCTAAGTATGATGTGAAATTGAGTAATAAATTAAAAGAATGAACGATGACTAAATGAGCGGACTGTGTTAGGTAAAGTGGGGTTAGCTCAGAAGCTCGGAGGTCGCCCGTGTTCTAAGCAATCAAGAAGTTAAGCTTTATCTCTAAAAGTTTCCAGGTGGGTGAAACTATCTGTATAGCTAGTTAATGTTATATGGACTGTTGTCAGTTTTCTGAAACAAATGTAATGAATATCAGTAAAAGACATGAACAATCTTATGAATATGAATACGAGTATGCGATTATTACAATGTGAGCATGTGGTATGTGATTTGTGAACTATGTGAAAGTCTTAAGGAAAGTTGATGGAGGGATAAAGACGGAAGGGATAAGGACGCCGTGGAGTCGCTACCGGTGCCCCCCAAATAGGGATAAGGATGTGGTTGAAAGAGTACCAGTGCCCCCAAATCTTTTAGGGACAAGGATGCGGTAGAGTCGCTACCGGTGCCCCCCCAATAGGGATAAGGATGTGGTTGAAAGAGTACCAGTGCCCCCATGTTTTTAGGGACAAGGATGCGGTGAAAATGTCACCGGTGCCCCCCATATGAATAAGAAAGGAGATTGATGGGCCTTTGAGCCATATGATTGATGGGCCTTTGAGCCATATGAATGATGGGCCTTCGGGCTATATAAATGCTTTGTTCTAAATCTGTGTTTATAAGTTTTATGTTAAAGAAAACGAATACACATGACCAAGAATTATAATGAACCAACTAAAAGGTGAAAATCTTAAAGGTATTATAATTTTGGATCCCCTGACAATCTGTATAACCGCATACAGGTTACCCGCTGATATTTTATCTCACGCCCCTCTCTAAATATTTTCAGGTTATGATGCTGAGGTCCGTGAGCTGCAATAAATGACTGCTTCCCACTCCCGCTTATTAAATAATTAAACTACTTTTACCAAGTTGAGACAATATGCTATTTTAATATTGTTATTAATCTTTTGTCACTAATATCTCGAGAGTCATACCCAGGACTCATCGGGATGTTCCTTATTAGCAATGGGATGATTGGTTTTATTAAGTTAAAATGATGTTTTCTCAAATAAATTTTATGTTAAGTTCTTCCACTGCATCTGTATGATTATGTTTATTGTTTTATCTTTTATAGGAAATTTTCTGGCTCGGTTTTTATGGTTCACTAAGTGATGACTCGGGTTTAGGACGTTGTGACCTCAAAGGTCAACTTTCTGAATTCTGGGGCGTTACATCAACTCTTTCTGAGCGAAGAAATATTTCAAACTTTTATGATCAGTGTAGATCTCACAATATTCTCCGTACATGTAATGTCTCCAGATTTTAAGTGCAAACACTACTGCTGCCAGCTTTAGATCATGTGTAGGGTAGTTCTTTTCATATTCTTTCAATTGTCGAGATGCATAAGATATCACTTTATCATCTTGCATCAGTACACAACTGAGGTCATTCTTCAAAGCATCACTGTAAACTTTGACCCTATTGGAATTGTTAAGATAGGAGCTGATGTTAGTCGCTTCTTCAGTTCTTGAAAACTTCGTTCACACGCCTTCGTCCATTTATAAGCCACACTCTTTCTAGTTAATTGTGTTAATGGTGAAGCAATTTTGGAGAATCCTTCTACAAATTGGCGGTAATATCCCGCTAAACCGAGAAAATTGTGCACTTCTGACGGATTTCTAGGTTGTGTCTAGTTATTAATCGCTTCCACTTTGCTTGGGTAAACTAAAATTCATGTTCCGGATATCACATGCCCCAAGAAAATAACTTGATCTAACCAAAATTCACATTTCTTGAACTTCGCATACAACTGCTTTTCTTTTAGAACATCTAACACTTTCCTCAAAGGCACTGCATGTTCTTCTTTAGTCTTGGAGTAAATCAAGATGTCATCAATGAATACAATCACAAATTTGTCAAGGAAGTCTTTAAATACCCGATTCATCAAGTCCATGAATGCAGCTGGAGCATTTGTTAGTCCGAACGGCATCACTCGAAACTCATAGTGCCCATATCTTGTACTGAATGCAGTTTTAGGAATGTTTTCTTCTTTTATTTTCAACTGATGGTACCCGGATCGCAAATCAATCTTCGAAAAGATAGACACACCTTGTAGTTGATCAAACAAATCATCAATACAAGGTAAGGGATATTTGTTCTTGATTGTGATTTTGTTCAACTCCCGATAATCGATACACATCCTTAGTGAGCCATCTTTCTTCCGAACAAATAGTACCGGTGCTCCCCAAGGTGAGAAACTAGGACGGATAAAATCTTTCTCCAGTAATTCTTGCAACTGTATCTTCAGTTCTTTCAATTCAGCAGGTGTCATTCTATACGGTGATTTAGAAATAGGAGAAACCCCAGGTTGTAGCTCAATCACAAATTCTATTTCACGATCTGGTAGCAATCCCGGAAGATCATCTGGAAATACTTCTGGATATTCTTGCACAACTGGTACATCACTAACAGTCGGACATTGTTGTCCCTCGATACTCATTACACTCACCAAATAACCCTCACAACCACTTTCCAAAAATCTTCGTGCTTTAGCAGCTAATATCATAGGGATTCTGAAACGTTCCTTCACACTAATAAAAGAAAAAGGTTCTTCTTCCGCTAGCTGAAACGTGATACTCTTCTTCTGACAATCAATTGTAGCACCATATTTCGTTAATCAATCCATACCCAATATAACATCATAATCATTCATGTCCAGCACAATTAAATCAGCACACAATTCCCTGTCTTCTATCGGAATAATACACTCTCGTAAAATTTAATTAGTTCGTTTCGAGTCACCGGAAGGGATCATCACATCAAATTTGGCTTCTGTTAGGTTAGGTGTTTTACCCAGCTTTCTCACATACTTAGTGGATGCAAATGAATGGGTAGCTCCAGAATCAAATAACACAAAAGTTGAAATGCCAAAAATAGAAAGTTTACCCGTGACGACTGGATTATCTTTGGCATCTTCTTTGGTCATAGTGAAAACTCGCGCTGGAACTCTTCACTGCTCTCTCTGTCTACCACGGTTCGGACACATACTGGCTATATGTCCTCTTTGTCCACAAGAAAAAGCAAGTCTTCGGGGAAAAAGGACAGGCTCCCTCATGCGATTTACCACAATTCAGGCAAAGATGTGGTGGTGGGGGTGTTCCACTCTGATTAGTCTTGAAACGTTTGTTCAGGTCTCCCTGTTCCGGTCTTTGTCCTTGTCGAGGTGGAAAATTAGGTCTTAGCCCTTGGAATTGCAACGGTCTCTTCTTGCTATCGCCACTCCACTGTTGAAAGTGATGTCTAACCTCTTGTGCATGTCGTATCTTCATCTCGGCTTGTTCAGCAATTTGTGCTCTCTCAGCAACTTGTGCATAAGTTACCCCCTGAATCCCTGCCATACTCACATCCCTGTACAGCTCAGGCCTCAAACCTTCCAGAAATCTCTCCACCTTCAGCGTTTCAGTACCAACCATATGTTCAGCAAACCTGGATAACTGTTCAAATTTGCGGAGGTACTCTATAACAGTCATGGTCCCCTGCTTGAGCTGTATGAATTCATTCATCTTCATCATTCTGACAGGAGCTGTGAAGTATTTATTTCTGAAAATTTCTTTGAACTGCTCCCAAGTCATAGATTCCTTTATCAATTTGTTATCAGCCAAAATACTTTCCAGAGAGCTCTTCAATTCTCCAATCATGTCATCCTTCTGTTGTAGCTCTTTCTTCATCACAAGATGCATACTTACCAAGTTTTTAATGGATTCCTTGAATTTTTTTTGAATCTGTAGCTTTTCTTCTTTTGTCTTCTCAAATAACTTGGTTAGCATCTCTTGCAATCCTTCCTTGATTCTTTTAGACACAATATGCTCTGGAATCCTTCTTAATTCTTCCTTGATTTTTGTGGACATCTCTTCCACAGTAGTTTCAATTGAGATAACTTTCTTCAGAATTTCCTCATTGTTAACAACTTCTTCATCAAAGAAATCTTCTTCTTCTCCTTCAGATATTCTCAAAATAATTTCTGACTTTTCCTTTCCTTCCATGAGTTTAGGTCTCTTGGGGTCAGACATACTGGGAGCAAGTGTCTTCCTTTTCAAATTCAAAGGTGTGGGCACATCAGGTGTGGCCAACTCCTTCAAATAATCATCGAAGTCCTTCTCATTCATAGTCTCTTCACCTAGAGGTGTAGATGGATCAGCATTTTCTAAAACAATAAAGGTGGATTGGGCTTTGAAAGCTTCTAAATCCTTACCTAGATTGCCTGTGGTTAGCTGGGTCTCATCTGCAAACCCTTGGAAGTTTTGAGTTGTAGAATTTGCAACACTTGCATTTACTTCAGATGAAGTATTTGCAACAGCTTGGCTCCTTGAGGTGGTAAACCTCCATCTCCAGCATCATCATCATCATCACTTTTCCTCAAGTCATCATTCTTGCAAGGTGATTTATCATTCTTTTCATCTTTTACTTTCTTGTCTTCTGTAGACTTTCCTTCTTCTATCACACTTTCTTGAATAGCAGTAGATCTCCCAGCATCAGCTGCAATTTGTACTCCTTCAACCAGTGTGTTAAGGTTTGACAAGTCTTCCATTGGAGGGCTAGGTGGCACAGCAGAGCTTCCACCTTCTCCACTTAAAAATCCTTCATTTTGAGCCATGTCTTCCTCATTTGTACTCTCTTCATCTCCATTAGCAGATAACAATTTTGTTCCAGGAATTATTGCTTGATCATTTGATTCATTGGCAAGTACTACTCTCAATGCTTCGGCTGCAGACTTGCTCAATTGTTTTCCCTTGGAACTTTCAATAGAAATTTCTTTCCCTTTTCCCTTTTTGAATTCTAGGGCTTTCCTCTCATTAATTTGTTTTCTCTTCATTTCAGCAATTTTCTTGAAGAAAAACTTATTGTCTAGTAACATTTCAATATCTGAGGTGTTACTCCATTATTGAATCCAAACAAATTCTTCTTCCTCTCTCTTCTTAAGAATCTCCAACTTATTCCTAAGATCTCTCCATTCTTCATATCTTTGCAGTTCTTGAACATGTTCTGTAGACAACTCTTCATCATCTAACTCAGCATCTTCTGATTCAGCTTCTACTAAGTCTTTTACTTTCTCTTCAACATTTTTGCTTAGCAATTCTGCAGATGAAGAAGTCATAATAGCTTGTGTCTCCTTAGGGGAAATAACTTTCTTCTCACAAGTCTTAACTGCAGTTTCTAAGTCTGCATCTGTAGACTTAGTCATCTGAGCTGTAGACTCTAATGCTTCCTTGGAATGTCTTTTCTTCCTTCTCATCTCCTTAGAGATTTCCTTGTTGTTGAGAATAACAGTGTTATCTTCATCCTCAACCAACTCCAGCTTATACTAATGGACAACAAGGAGCTTAGAAACTTGTGCTTCTTTGGGCTTCTTTTATTTCTTCTTCTTAGCAACCAATGGTGCATCCGCAACACCCCTCTTGAATTTTTCCAATCCAATGATTCTATGCACAAAAATAGGTACAGGACCACGAGTTTGAAACAAAGGTACACCAAGATGCCTAAAGATATAGTTCAAGAATAAACCAAAACCTTTAGTGTTTCCACTTTTGGTCACATTATAGGCAATCCTATTTAATATTAATGAACTAACATCTACCTTAAGACCTTTGTCAAATGCAATCATCAAATCCCATGCAATCTCAGGACCATCATCATGACTACCTGTCTTATTGAGAAGGGATTTGTCCATTACCTCATAAAGATAGACGTACTCCTTTGATAGTTGGTTCTTTTTTAAATATCTGCTACAACTTTCAGGCAACTCCAATCCAGCAGTGAACTTGTTGTAGTATACAATATCCTCATCACGGAAGTTGAATTCCGTGAAATGAAGTCCTCCACTAGGTATCTTTAGGGCTTTACTAATAACTTCGGTGGTGATTTTGATATCAACTCCATCAATACAAGCAGCAATATAGTTCTTACCTTCGGTATATGATGCAATTTCGTAGAATTTACGAGGCACAACATCATCATATCCCTCAGGTTTGTTAGTTAGAATGAATTCCAATCCCTGGGTCTTGATACGTAGGAATATTCGAGCCATTACTTCAGATTTATCAAGTGTTTCAATGAGAGCATTGAAATCAAATAGAGATCCAAAGAGTATCTTCATGATTTTCGATAGATTGAAACAAAGAAACTTTTGGTTCGAGGTTTGCAAATAGAATGCAAAAGGGGTTCAAGTGAATAACAATGAATCGGTTTTGTGCTAAGAGTTTCTATTTATACTTGCACAAAACTCAAGAAAAATGTCAACGTTGAGAAAACAGTTTTTCCTTATATTTTGGAAATTAACGGTCTAAAATGTTTGGGTTATTTACTCATTTAAAAGATCAACGGCTTAGAAATGAAGTAAATAAAATCCAATTTTGAAAGTCAATGTATATTTGTACATTGTCCAGTACGTTTTTATCAATTAAAAACCTGGGACAATAAATCCAAAAAATTTGGGTACGACCGAATACAGGGATTTGGAATTTAGTAGTGTACGCATTTAATAGCCAAGAATGTACAAGTCAACTTGAAAATCTACAGTTTGAAGTTTGCAGTTTGATAACATCAGTTAGAATAGTCTGCAGTTAATCAAAGTTTACATCTGTAGACTTAAGTTTGCATCTGCATCTTTTAAGTTTACATTTGAATAACTCATCATAACTTCTTGACTTCCTATTGAAATTTTCAACTTTATACTTCATTACTGAGTGATTTTCTCATAACTCTAACATTCCTAGTTCTCCTCTCAAAGTAGAGAATCTTGATTCACATAGGGGCTTGGTAAAGATATCTGCAAGATTAAGATCTGTATGGATCTTTTCCATTTTGATATCTCTCTTTTCAATATGATCTCTAATAAAATGATGTCTTACATCAATATGCTTGGATCTTGAGTGTAGAACAGGGTTCTGTGTGATAGCAATTGCACTTGTATTATCACAGAATATAGTAGTGTTCTTTGACTCGATATCATAATCTTTTAATTGGTATTGCATCCACACAATTTGTGCACAACAACTTCCTGCAGCAATGTATTCTGCTTCAGTTGTAGATAGTGCAATAGAATTTTGTTTCTTGCTATGCCAAGATACTAGTCTTTGTCCAAGAAATTGACATATCCCACTAGTACTCTTCCTGTCAACTTTATATCCAGCAAAATTTGAGTCTGTCTAATCTTTTAGTTCTATTCCACCCTCTTTTGAATATCATAAACTAAGGTTTTGGGTAGACTTAATGTACTTGATTATCTTTTTCACAACATTCAAGTGTGATTCCTTGGGGTTGACTTGGAACCTAGCACATACACCCACAACAAACATAATATCTGGTCTGCTAGCTGTAAGGTAGAGCAAAGATCCAATCAATCTTCTATACAATGTAACATCCACACTTTTTCCATTCTCATCTTTATCCAGCAAAGTTGATTGTGACATAGGAATAAATGTAGGCTTTGAACAACTCATTCCAAACTTCTTGATCAGTTCTTGAGTGTATTTGACCTGATTTATGAAAATTCCCTTGTCCATTTGCTTTACTTGCAGTCCTAAAAAGAAATTTAGATTTCCCATCATGCTCATCTCAGACTTTTCTTGCATAAGATGTGAAAATTTCTTACACAATTCTTCATTAGTTGATCCAAAGATAATATCATCAACATAAATCTGAACTAGTAAGATGTCTTTACCATGTTTGAGTCTAAATAGGGTCTTATCCACCATTCCTTTCTTGAAACCATTCTTGATCAAATGATCACATAGAGTATCATACCATGCTCTGGGGGCTTGCTTTAATCCGTATAAAACTTTTCTTAATCTGTAGACTTTGTCTCCATCTGTAGAGTCTTCAAAACCAGGAGGTTGCTCTACATAGACTTCTTCTGACAAAAGTCCATTAAAAAAATGCACTCTTTACATCCATTTGATATACAGTAAACTTCATATGAGCAGCATAGGCCAAAAATATCCTAATTGCCTCAAGTCTTGCAACTGGTGCAAAAGATTCATCAAAATCAATCCCTTCAGCTTGACAATATCCTTGTGCTACAAGTCTGGCCTTATTCCTTGTAAAAACTCCTTCTTCATCAAGTTTGTTCTTAAATACCCATCTTGTTCCAATGACTCTTTGATGCACAGGTCTAGGAACTAATTCCCAAACTTGATTTCTCTCAAATCCATTCAGTTCTTCTTGCATGACAAGTATACAATTGACATCCATAAAAGCTTCTTTTATGTTTGATGGTTCTATTTCCATTTAGAAAACTTGCAAACATAGCTTCATGTTGTTGTCTTCTGGTTCTTACTTTATCAGTTACATCTCCAATAACTTATTCAGGGGGATGGTTTTTAATCCATTTCATGTTTAGAGGGTTATGGTGAATATTCTGTTCAGCTGTAGAGTTATTAATTGTAGATTCATTGAGTCTTTCAGTTAACTCTTCCACTAAAGGAATATCATCTTGATTGTCTTTACATGTTTCATTCAAGTGATCTTCAGTCCTAGTTAACTCCTTAGTAGATTCTCCATTGCCTTGTTCAGTTATTCCTACTGGAATTTCAACTATTACATATGGTTGTAGAGTTCTATCTGTAGAGTTTTCATCTTTCTACAGATCTTTAATGATCTTTTGATTCTCTCTGTCTTCAATGTGTGGTTCATCAAACACAACATATGTAGATTCTTCCACAAGCATTGTTCTCTTATTAAACACTCTAAATACTTTGCTTACTACTGAATATCCAAGGAAGAATCCTTCATCTACCATAGGATCAAATGTCTTTAGATAATCCTTCCCATTGTTCAGAATGTAGCATTTGCATCCAAAGATGTGAAAATAAGATATGTTAGGACTAAATCCTTTCCATAATTCATAAGGTGTTTTGGAATGTGACTTGTTGATTAAACACTTGTTTTGTGGGTAACAAGCAGTATTGGTAGCTTTAGCCCAGAACCTTTTGGGTAAATGAGCTTCAACTAACATGGTTCTAACAGCTTCTTTTAGAGTTCTATTCTTCCTTTCAGCCACACCATTTTGTTGAGGTGTTCTAGCTGCTGAATATTTATGATGAATCCCATGGAGAGAACAAAACTCCTCAATAACTTGATTTGTAAATTCAGTTCCTCTATCAGATCTGATTTTTACAATCTTTAAACCTTTCTTATTCTGAATTTTTCTCATAAGTTCAGGCAACTTTTGTAGAGTTTCACTCTTTTTCCTTAGGAACACAGTCCAGGTGAATCTTGAGTAATTATCTACAACCACAAGGGTATACTTTTCCCACTAATGCTAACTGGTTCTAAGGGTCCAAAAAGATCCATATGAAGCAGTTCCAAAACTTTGTTTGAGCCATCAAAGATTTTGTTCTTAAAAGTCTTCTTTGTTTGCTTACCATTTTGGCATGCATCACAAAGGTGATCTTTCTTGAACTTTGTCTCTGATAGGCCTCTTACAAGTTTGTTCTTTACAAGGTCATTCATGGTTTTGAAATTTATGTGATACATTCTTTTATGTCAAAGCCAGCTTGTATCTGTAGAGTTATTTGCTATAAAACAAACATTCTCTTCAGCTGAGCTCCATTCGACTACATACACATTTCCTTTTCTAGTACCACAAAGCTTGGCTTGTTTGGTTTCAACATCCTTAATCATGCATGAGTTTGGTGTAAAGTCTACAATGTAGCCTTTGTCTCAAAATTGACTCACACTAAGTAAATTATGCTTCAGTCCATCCACAAGATATACATCATTAATTTGAACATTTCCTCTTCTTATTGAGCCTGAACCTTTGGCAGTTCCACTAGCATTGTCACCAAAAACTACTCTAGGTCCATTTAGCTCTCTGGTTGGGAATTGCTTCTTTATTACCTGTCATGTACCTTGCACATCCACTATAAATCTACCAGATTTCCTTTGGAGTGGTTGACAAATGTCCCTGCAATAAGTGAAGAGTTACTGCTTAGGTATCCAAAGATTTGGATCTCCTCCAGTGACATTCTTAACCACCCAAGTTGGTTTTGTAATAGTTGGTCTTTTGCCTTTCTTGTATGGAACTTCCTGAGCAATTTTCTTGTCACCTGTAGACTTCTTTCCATTCCAGAATTTGTTAAAATTCTCTTTTCTCTTAAAGTCTACAGTTGCTTCCGGCTGCACAGTTGTTGTCTGTTGAGTTTGACTTGAAGTCTCTTCTTTACAGATTGATTTGATCTTGTCTGTGTACATATTGATCTTTTCTTCCAAATGTTGTTCATTTTCAATCTTTCCATAGATAATGTCAATAATCTTCTTTTGTTTCTCATCGGATAGATTTTTTACTAATCTTTGAACAGTTGGTTCCTCAAGTTCTTGTAGAAGAATGCTTTCTCTCTTGAACTCTTGTTGTTGTTTCACAAATGTAGGAACATATTTTTCAAGATATTCCATCCAATCACATGGATTGTATCCAATGCCTGTCATATCTTGTTGGTCCCGGTACAAGACTGAGGGATACGTGTATGGGGGGGAATACACGTATACAAATTTTTCTGCTTTCAAACTGACTGAGTCCCCTTAGCTCAGAGTGGTAAAGAACTCAGGGTTAATAACACATCTACTGACTGCACTGAGTGTTGGTCAGTTGGCAAATTATCAACTTGAGTTCAGTGTGGAAATGCGTGAGCCCTGAAAGTTTATAGTCTTGTTAATGTTTGCTTTCTGAAAACTTGATTACTCAATTCTGAAGTAGTGATTAGTAGGGCCCGTGTTCAAGTTAATGATCAGGCTGATTGATTCAAACCTGTTAAAAACTGATACAATGAATGACTTAATGAATAAGCAATAAGAACAATATCAAAACAGTAAAGAACACAAGGAGTTTAACGTGGTTCAGAGACTCAAGCTCCTACGTCCACGGTCCTGATTGAACAGGATAATCCACTACGGATTAGCTAGTTTTTAACGTGCCAAGGTGCACCCATATCAGCTAACTCACTGACCCTTACAAACTCCTTCCTAACTTACTAACTAACTTCAACCAACAAACCTAACAAGAGGGTTTTGGTATCAGTTTGGTTTCCAACTAAGGTTGTGATTATCCTTACAAGACAAGGCTATGCTAAGGATAGATAATCACTCTAAGCTTATGATATAACTAGGTTCGCTCAGTGGAATACAGAATAACTCTCTTTGCTATGAAATACTTGGGAAATTTAAGGTTTTTCGAGTGCTTCTTTCTAATGCTGAATGCTTTGAATGCTTGAGAGTTTGAGTAATTTATGGCTTGGAAATTTCCCGTAACCTTGAATGGGTTCAAGGCCTTCTGTATTTATAGATAGATTTGAAAACTATCCGTTGGAAGAGATAGTCTTCTAGTCATCTACGTAGGGTTGTTCAATGGATACATCTCCCATGCAGCAGCCGTCCTTGCATGGATTTGGTAATGCATTTAATGCTCTATTTAATGTTTGCCCGTTAAAAAGTGCAGTCTGAACTCAGTCTCCATGTCAGGTCCGTACGTACGTGTCCTTCCTGGATTGGTCCACGTCATCAGGTTGGTGAGAATGTCAGAACTCATTTCTAGGCTTCAGGCTTGTCTTATTCAGTTCTTTTTGTCTCAAGCACAACGGTCTTGTCCTGACGCTGACATTTCTTTTACATTGTTTGGCCCTACTCCAAGTCTTTTCCCATTACTCAGTATCATCCTGTTCCCTTCAGGACTGAGTTAGTAATGACCTCAGGGTCATACTCTTCATCACTGACACTTACTCAGCCAGCTTAGAAAGACTGACGTAAGTTCAGGATGGTGCTCTGAGTCTTCATGCTCCTGTCTTGATTATCATCAATGAGTACTTCTCTCATTGAGTTCTTGTGAATTGTAAAATAACGAAGTACAAATCTAACCAAGACTAGCCTGACTACTAAGGCAAAACATTTTTCAGGGGCTTTGGAATCTAATCAAAACTGACATTGTCCCAACAATTTCCTCCTTTTTGATAATGCCAAAACACTGAAAAGATCCTCAAAACACTTAGAGGAAAATCAAAGTCCTATCTATAAGATAAGTCAGTATTAGAGCAATTCTCAATAAAGTACATAATTTAAACAACAGCCAAAAAGACAATGTGGTTTTGTCTGTGGGCAAAATAATAGATTTCATTGATGATATGAGAATTTAGTACAATGTCTTAATCTATTACAAGAGATTGTGAACACCTATACTAATCTCATTTCAGGCTCGAGTCCATAACCAGCATAGACTCTGACCTTCAACTCATCTACTCTCTTAGGTTGGTTCACATATCCTTCAACTTTGGCTATCTTCAACACTTCAGTCATAATCGCCTTCGTATCATGCTTGCTTGTTTCAGGGATTAGAGGTGGTGGTCGAGTTATAAACTCAGGAGCCTTTACTTGGACATTGGCTGCTTCAGCTTCCTCCAAGATCTTCTGAATGAGTTAAGGGTGATTGCCCATCATGTAGTCAGTGAAGTGGGCATTGATGTCTTCAGTGTCGCCCCATTTCTTCACTACGTACCAGAGTCTGACGAACTCATCCCTTGCATCAACCTAAAACTCTTTTAGCGTCTCTGAGATGAACTTATTGACAAGAGCTTCCCTCAGTGTCACCTCCGACTTTCTGATTTGAAGAATTGTTGATTTCCTAGTTGTTGGCCTCTTTCTGTACTTCATTGGCTCAGGCCTCGCCTTCTTCCTTCTCAGCATGCTCAGAATTCCATCACCCAACTCCCTTTGTTGAAGTTTAGTAAGCTCTGAAAGCTTTTCAACCTTCTTCTCAAGGATGTGCATTTTCTCCTTTTCAGCAATTTCAGTCTTGCGCTGAGCCTCACTCTGCTCATGGGGCAAGCCCCAAGCTTCTCCGCACATGGACGCCACTTCATTGGTGTCTAAGGAAATCAGATTCTTCCTTGTGCTAAGTGGTGAGCGCTCTGAGCTTCCCTCAGGGATGGATGGAAGTTGAGTTTGAACCTGTTCTTCTGAAGGGTCATTAGCCTTTGTCACTGCAGCCAACCTTGCTGACTTCCTTAGAGTAGACTGAGCCTCTGATGCCTTAGGGCGGGATCTTTTCTTCTTTTCTTCCCCCTTTTTGGCAAAATCCTTGGCCGCAGGCAGAGCCTCCGTGAGGACCTCCTGCCCATTGTTGACTATGAAAGATGTTAAGGACTGAACCTCCAACACACCTTCCTTCAACATGTCAACTCCATTTGCAATTTCAGATCCGGCGAACGAGACACTGGCTATGGTGGCCTCCACCTTCTTCCCAAAAATCTCCATGTTTGTATGGAGTTTCTCCTCAGCCCGTGTGATCCTGGCCTCCACCTTCCCAGTCTCTTCGCTAATCCTGTTGGCTTCTGAAACAATTCGAGCAGACTCCTGAGCTACCTTAGCCAAACCCTGAGTGATACTCTCAGAGATTTGAGCAATCTTCCCTGACTCCAGTGCCAGCTTGGCCACTGAGTCATTTAGGGCCTGAGTGAAAAGCTCTCCATCCTAACTTGCTAGAAGCTCCACTGCCTTAGTCATTCTTTGCTCATGTTTCTCTTCGAGCAGGGTCAGCGTCTACTTGAACTGCTTCTTCATCTTCCTCCTCTCCTGCCTCACTGATTTTGCAGTGCCAACCATAGTTTTCTTCAGCGCGATCAGCTCTTTGTTGGCGAGAGTGTTGTAGGTTGACTTGGTCCACCGGATATGCCTGCGGAGAGCCTTGGCTGCTTCTTCTTTTTCATCCCTAATCCTCTGGATCTCTTCCCAGAGCTCAGCCAAGTTC